>JBAMNC010000262.1:0-42500 GCA_037902135.1 Cetoscarus ocellatus
ACTGCAGGCTGTCAGAGTAACTTTAACACAGACGAAAACAACACACAATCTGAATTAAAAGTAAATTAATACCCCTTTCCCACTGGCCAGAAAAACCCATCTAAATCCAGTAACAATCGGCTCCTGTTGGCAGTGGGAAAGGGTCTAATCGGCATTTTGATCCCGGGTCGACCCTGCAAGGGACAAGGGTTTTATCGGCTCGCCTCCTATCGGCTCCAGTGGGAACATCACACCCGAGTCAACCTGCTACTTTACGGATGACGTCAGCATAACGTGCCCGCGGCATAATATCGTGCCCGTCCCCTCCGTCTGTAACTTACATGACTCTTTGCAATCTCAGCAACAAATTCCATCCTTCTTAGTATCATCAGTGCTCAAATGTCGTTCAATCAGCGCCGAGTTTGTACATTTTTAAAGAGGGACAAAATACAACGTACAGAAAACAGTTGACCACCATGTCCATGGCTTCCGTGCTGCTTTCATCAACATGATGACATCAGCTTGACGCACCAGAGGAAAAAAAAACAGCCACGCAGCTCATCTGCTGGTGATTAGACCCAGGTCTGCTGGCAGTGGGAAAGGAGTCACTTGCCGATAGTTAGTGGGATAACCCATGCTGAAACATCCTGAGTTTACCAGGTAATTTTAGTTTGAAAGTGGTAATACACACCAATCTGTTAATAGAAGAAGTCAATAAAAGACAAAGGAGCTAAAATGATAAGAGCAACACTAACACATAAAAGGCTGTGAGCATTACTGCATTTCCTTAAGCTGACACAGCACAAATAATAAAATCAAAAATATTTTAATTCCAAAACTATTTTTGTCGGTGATAACTGACAAACCACTTTTTTGACATATCATTTTTGTAACTTGTTGTATGAAGATGTCAAATTAAAGCCATGACTCTGACTCAGCTTCTCTATCTGACAGCACCTGAAGTCCACACAGCATTAGGAGGTCTTAGAGGTGAGTATGTGAGTGTTAAGGGGAAGGAGTCTGGGGTCCATGCTTACCTGGGCGTCCCCTTTGCAAAGCCACCTGTAGGCCCTGCTCTGAGACTGGCTGCCCCTCAGCCTGTTGAGGCATGGGGAGGAGTGAGAGATGCCACCCAGCAGCCATTCATGTAAGTGACTGATGTGTTTTCAAGTGAAAAATATCACACGCTGATACACCATGTCTTTAATGGTTAATATGATGTCTATAAAGTAACCTGAACCTGAACCTGTCTATTCAACAGGTGTATTCAACATAAAAAGCTTGCTTCAGATCTGCTTGAAAGACTTGACTTGATGATGGATCTCCCAGATGTTTCTGAGGATTGTCTTTATCTGAACATTTACACTCCTGCAAACAGAGCAAATGATGCCAGACTTCCGGTAAGGACTTTTCACACAGTTACTGATATCAAGCTTTTGACAGAGTTCTTGGTGAAGTTTGTTTGATTGAGTGGAATCATTAAAACAGTTTTACTGATAATGGCCAGATTTGGACTCAGACTGCATGACATCACTTCTACATCCAAGAGAAACCAAAGTTTTTTGTTTATGTCCTGCAGTTGATGTCCTAATAAAAGTCAGGTAAAATGTTCTCAGTGCTGTGTAAGAAGCAAACAAAGTCTTTTATCCTCCCAGGTTATGGTCTGGATCCATGGTGGAGGTTTTGTTATGGGGTCAGCATCTATGACCGATGGCTCTGCACTGGCTGCATACCAGGATGTGGTTGTGGTTCTGATCCAGTACCGTTTGGGACTGCTGGGCTTTCTCAGGTAAAAAGACTGGAGTTATTTTTTTCAGTGGATTGCTCCTACATGTTTATCGTTTTTATAATCATCTGATAACATTCATGTGACGTCAAGCACACTTGTAAAACTCCCCTGGTGGGCATGAAATGCTTCCCACTGATATGTGTGGAAAAACTGACAGTCTCTGTTAAGCACATTTTCACCTGGTTACTGTGCATTTTTTTGAATGAAAAACAGTTATTTTTTAATTTGATTGACACACTGATGAAGAGAAAGGACCACATTTTTACCTTGCATCATTTTTCAACAAAAACCCAGAGAGGAGCAAATAGTGGATTAATGCTGTCAAAAGCACGACAATATCTGTAAGTTACAAAGACAAAAGCAACAAACAGACTGCTCTTTGTCCTAACATGCAATTTTGTGTGAGCATTACTGCATTTCCTTAGATTTTTGCCCCAAAATCCTCACTGAAAGTTACAGCTGCAGTCACCCTGACACAATCAATAAACAACATAAAGAAGACATTAGCGAAACCATGAAATCAATGATCCTGTAAAAAATACATTAGACTTCCCATATGTCTATATATTTTTATCCTGGCAGTGGTGTAAGGGGGAAGTTTCTTCAACATTTTATTGTATAAATGTACCTGAAGTGGCATTCAGGCAAAAACTTGGCTGTTTAAACTAATTTTTAATAATGTCACAGGCAGAGGTGGAAAGTAACATATTCTATATACTTGCGTTTCTGTAATTGAGTAGGTTTTTTGTGTACATCTTTTTTTTCACTCAACCTTTATTTAATCTCAAAAAATCATTGAGGGTGATCCCTCATTTTCAATGATGTCGAGAGTACCAAGAACAACATTACAACAATTCAATTAAAAACAGTTGCATTCGAAAGCAGCATAATTCATTATCATTGTTCTCAATTGACCAATAGTAACAAGTGCTTGTCGTTTAAGTGTTTGTTGTAAAATGTTCCAAGTGAATGCAGCAGAAAAGCTGAAAGCAGTTCTTCCAAATAAAGTGTTTACCCGTGCAACTTCAAGCATCAGGAGGTTACTGGATCTTATTGGGAATTGATTGTGAGATTGATTTAACAGAGACGTGATGTATGATGGCATTTTACCAAGTAAGGCTTTATAAATGAATAAGAACCAGTGCCTGTCACGTCTTACATTCAGGGGTGTCCAGCCCACTTTTTCATATAAAGTGCAAGAGTGAGTGGAGTAACCTTCACCAGTAATGAATCTGAGGGCTGACTGATAAATGGAGTCCAGGGGTTTAAGAGTAGAGGCACAGGCGTTTCTATAAACAACATCACCATAATCTAAAACAGATAAAAAGACAGCCTCAATAACACGTTTCTTACTTCGCAAAGGAAAGTTAGTTTTGTTCCTGTAAAAAAATCCAAATTTTTTTGTCTTAACTTGCTGGCCAGGGAGTCAGTATGAACTTTGAAGGTGAGTGTTTGATGTAACCAAATACCAAGACATTTATACTCAGATACTCTCTCAATGCTGTGTCCTGTTAGGGTGGTGATGTGAAAACTATTGTCATTGATGTCTGTGGCTCTGGAGAATAACATGTATTTGGTTTTACTTGGATTGAGAACCAGTCTTAAATCAAACAGAGCATGTTGTAATTGATTGAAATTTTGCTGAAGGGTTTGAACGGCTGAATGGGCAGTATTGGCAAAACAGTATAAAACTGTATCATCGGCATAAAGGTGGGAGTTACAAACTGTTATAGATGATGTGGTGTTGTTTATATATATTGTAAATAAGAGAGTACCAAGTATTGAACCTTGCGGTACCCCTTTAGATAGAGGCAAACACACAGAACGACAATTACCAAGAACCACATACTGATCTCTCTGTGAGAGGTAGTCTTGGAACCATTTACAGGATAGATAGTCAAAACCAGTTTCTCTTAGCCTTTCAAAGAGCAGGGAATGATCAACAGTATCGAAGGCTTTTGTTAAGTCTACAAATAAAGCTGCATAGTATTTCTTCTAGTCAGTCTGAGAAATTATATCATTTGTGACAGATATGACTGTAGAGATTGTAATATGATTTGTTCTAAAACCTGATTGATGTGGGCTTAATGCATGATTACTGGAGAGGAATGATTTGATTCGATTGTTGACTAATGATTCTAAGATTTTAGCTAGACAGGACAGTTTGGAGATGGGCCGGTAGTTTTTGAGCTCGGTTTTATCCCCACCTTTGTGGAGTGGGAGTACATGTGCTGTCTTCCAGACCTGGGGAAAAACCCCAATGGTAATAGAGAGATTAAACAAGTATGCAACTTGCTCCACAATGATAGGTGCGCAGATCTTTAAGAAAAAAGGATCAATTTTATCATGGCCAGTTGTTTTCCTGCAGTCTATATGCTGAAGTGCCTCTCTGAAAGCTTTTAAAGCAGGAACAGACAGGCATGACTTCACATACACAGCCATACCACCTCATCTTCCAACTCGATCTATTCTGTACAGGTGATAATTCTGTATATTAAACTCAGAGTCAGGTGGACTCTGCTTAAGCCATGTCTCAGTTAAAACCAGGATGTCAGGATCTGTCTGTGAAAGCAGGATTTTTAACTGGTCTAATTTAAGCTCGTTGCACAAATTTCTTATATTTAAGTGCATCAGACCGAGGCCATTCCTAGATTTCAAAGCAGACTGATTAAAGGGTGGTGGTCCCGAGTTGTGTTTAATTGTGGAGGTAAAGCTTGCTTGAGCAACGGGTTTTACAGTGATTAGATTTTCTGAATTATGACCTGTACAGTAATTAGACTTATGATGTTTATAATGGCTATTTGTGATTCTGACTGGAATGTTATGAGCAGGAGTGACATTAAACAGAGGATGAGGTGTGTGTTGGCTGTCATACCTTCATCTTCATACAGTGAATGATTCACAGGAGTGTAGTGCTCAGTGTTCATTGATAAAAGGCGAGATCCTGAGAGGTTTGGGTGAAGACCATCATGTTTGAAGAGGTCTGGTCTGTTGTAGAAAATTGTGAAATTGTCCACATAGGGGATGTTTTTAGAACTGCAGTGGCCTTTAAGCCAGATGTGGAGCTGTCATAAAGTCCCACCATGTAAGATTCCGGCTTTCAGCTCTCTACGTGCCCCTATGGACGTTAAGTGTAACTGCACTGTCGTAAAACAGAGCGCCTCACACCAACGTGCATTTGTTGACATACAGAGGGAGGAGAAGGAGCCAACATAGTCCCAAGAGACAAATAAACCACGTGGACTGATAAGGTACAGTCTGATCATGTTTCTTTTCGAATAAATCATCATGTACTTACAAGTCCAACAATAACAGGACCAAATTGGCATTGGTCGGACATCCCTCCTTTCAGCTCACGCCAGCGTGTAAACGCTGGGTCAATGTTTATCCCTGTCCAGGCATTTAGCTTGTTACTCTCTTTCTTTTTTTTCGTCTGCTCCAGTAAAACTTTTCTTTTCTTCGGGTTTTTCGCTGCTTCCGCCATGATAACAACTCAACATTTAGCTTTCTTCTTCTTGTTTAACAACGGGTGGCATCCAACATCAGAGGAGCATCACCGCCACCTCCTATGCAGGAGTGTGAGCCAGAGGTCCCTATTTCCATTAGGAAAATGAATGCATATTTACTTTAAACTAAACTTTGCTCATTTAATCTGTTTTAAAATTCAAAAACTGCTTTATATTCTCCTTTCCCAACATTTAGCTTTCGCTTCAAGGGGGAAGTGACGTATGCCGTAAAGCAGTCAAAGCAGTGAAAATTGGTAGTTTTTTAGTGTGGAAGTGTTCCTACCATCCACAATGGAGTTACATTGTGCCAGTGAAGGCGATACAGACCCCCACAGACCATGACAGAGGTGTCAATCAACCTGTTGTAAGGTGATATACCATCACAATGACTCTAGAAATATAATTTTAGGGTGGAAAAACTACATAGTGTTGGTTTAAACGGCTGAACTTGACATCTCCAAAACAGGGGGAGGGTAGTCGACCTGAGATGATGCATTTTTTATTTGCTTGCTTAATGTTACTGATTAGGGTGAGGAAATCCTCCTTAAGTTGGTTAAGTGTTGGTCCTGCTTTAGCAAGAGACACTATAAGCTCAGTTGATAGAAATGAAGTTGAAAGTAAAAATATACATGTTTCCGAAACCATGTTTTTAAAACGAACAAATGAAAATGAAATTACTGATATTGTGAAAAGTTTTAAGGGTAAGAAATCTACAGATTGTGATGGTATTGACATGTCATTGGTTCAGCAAATAATTGACAGCATGGTAAAACCCTTCATGCATATATGTAACCAATCCCTGAAAACTGATGTTTTTCCAAGAAAAATGAAAACAGCCAAAGTTATACCCTGTTATAAGGCGGGAAATTGATACATTCTTTCTAACAACAGACCAGCTTCTTTGCTCTCACAATTCTCAAAAATAATGGAAAAAATATTTTACATAAGATTACATGACTTCACCACAAAACATAACATACTTTATGATCAACAATATGGATTCAGGAGAAACAGGACTACCTCAATGGCACTCATGGAATTTGTGGAGGAGATAACAACTGCTGCAGAAAAATGAAAATATGCAGTGGGAGTCTTCTTCGGTTTAAAAAAAGCTTTTGACACAGTTGATCACAACTTATTAATAATAAAATTACACAAATATGGGAAACGAGGAGTAGCACTTGCATGGCTTGTTAGTTATTTGAACAACAGGAACCAATATTTAAACTAGGTCAGGTAAAATCGCAACTTTTAGGGTAAAGTGTGGGGTTCCTCAGGGTTCAGTATTGGGACCATTGTTGTTTATTTTGTATATTAATAATATCTGTGAAGCCTCTGGTTCATTAAAATGTACATTATTTGCTGATGGCACTAATTTGTTTTGTTGCGGGGACAATTTGGAAAAACTTTTGGATAAAGTAGGCGATGAGCTAAAAAAAATTGAAGAGTTGGTTTGACTCAAATAAACTAACGCTGAATCTAGCCAAAACAAAATTTATAATAATTGAAAACCGTACAACTTGCTAAACCAAGAAGCTCATAGCAAATGATGTAGAGATCAAAAGGGTGTCTGAAATCAAATTTCTTGGTGTTATAATAGATGAGAAACTGGGCTGGAAATCACACATTAACTACATCAAAGAAAAAATATCAAAGTCAGTCGCAATTTTATATAAAGTCCAATATTTCCTAAATAAATCTTTATTATACTTTTTGTACTGCTCCTTCATACTCCCATACATGAATTACTGTGTGGATGTGTGGGGGGACACATACACAACAAATACAGAGCCAATATTCATCCTACAGAAAAGAGTAATAAGAATCATAAACAAATCCACCTACAGAGAACCAACAAACCAACTCTTCATCAAACTTAATACATTAAAATTTAAGGATCTGGTTGACTACAAAGCTATCCAAATTATGTATAAAGTTTAAAATCAGCAGTTACCAAGTAGCATCCAAAGGTTTTTTCAACTGAGAAAAGAAAAACATCATCTCAGAGGAACTTTTATGTTCAAAAAACAGCCAGTGCGAACCAATATGAAACTTCAATGTGTCTCAATAAAAGGAGTTAAATTATGGAACAGCTGCAGTGATGACCTGAAATCATGTAAAACAATAGGTAGGTTTAAAACTTAAATATTAAACAGATACAGAATAGAAAAAAAGAATAGAAAAACAAAGGGAAAATCAGTAACATCATGGGTACTGTGTATCCAGTAATGTCATTTTTGTTTTTGAATGTTGTGGTTTATGCTGTTAATTGTCTGATTTTGTTGTTACTTTTTGTTGTTTACTAAATTATTGGCTATGACCTGAACAGTGCTTCAGGGTGAATTCAAGCAATACATTTTGAGAAGGAATAAGGGGTAGACTAGATACTTTTTTTTTTTTTTTTTTACTTCTTCCTACACCCTTTTCGAACGGAATCTGGTTTTGAAAGGATTACTGGTAGTAGAAAAAAAAGGCTGTAATAGCTATTTGCATTTAATTACTATTTTATTTTATCTTGTTGTATATATATAAATATATACATATATATGTTTGTTTTTTCATTCAAGTTCGAAATAGATAAAATAAAATAAAATAAAATAGAATAAAATAAAATAAAAGTTTCTTAGACTATTGAGGCCTGAGATCGTTGGTGCCAGCCAGGGCTGGACTGGGAGCAAAATATGGCCCTGGCATCTTTGGCCATGGCGGCCCGCCACGATTATATATACAATATGCCAGAGGTGGGACCAAGTCACTGTTTTGCATGTCTTAAGTAAGTCATAGGTCTTTGGTCTCAAGTCCCGAGTCAAGTCGAGTCTGGAGACTGGAAAGTTGAGTCAAGTCTTCAAGTAAAAGCAGGAAAGTCAAGTTCAAAATCTTCAGCTTTAAAATTTAGTGTCAGATTATGTCATCAACATTTCTCACCCAACTAAATGCCATTTAAACAATACGATATTTTATACTTTTTATATATTTTCATTGATATAGAAAACCAGTTTGACCATTCATCCACACAAAGGAAGTGTATTACACTCAGAATATTGTACACTCTCACTTTACAGTTTCACAGGGGTGGTCATCTAAATTTGGGCCAATTTTTGTACTCCTAACAAAGGCCATAGGGGCCGTATTAAAATCCTCCAAAAACAAAACAGGTTTAACATTTTTGCTCCAATTTATATATATGTAGTCAAATACTTAATATTTTTCGCAATTGTACTTATTTCTTGACCTACAAAAGTGAAGTCAGTCCTTAGCCGCCATACTGCCATCAGACAGCATTATGGGTGATAGGGACAATTGTGATGTCTTGGCTGCTTCTCTCTGGTCTGTCATGTTGTCCATCTCTGGGTTTGACTTAAAGATGTTCATTTTCCTGAATGAATGTTGACTAATATTGGTTGACAGGTGGATTTCTGTAAATCAAATCCCAGTAGTTTCAGGGATTGCATTTACAGTTGTAGTTACTTTCCAAACTTCAACTAATGGGGGCCAGTTAGAAAGCTGTGGAGGACCTGATGTGGCCTCAGTCATCCAGTATGATGACAGATTTGTCAAACAAGGTAGTTTCTGGGGGTGACTCTGTCCTCTTGCTGGAAATGTATAAACGGTTTTAACATTAGTTAATTTTAAAAGTGGAAGGAAACATTGATATTTGGCTCATTTTAGATAAAACATGTTAAAAATGTTCATCAAAAAAATGTTATAAATATTGAATAATAACACAAGCCCTGGGAAACACATCCTTAAATCTTACTCACTATGTTTCCTGTCATAACATTAAAATGTTTGTTTTCTAGATATCCCGCCACGAAGGCATTTGTGATTGGATGTGCCTCTTATGTCCCTCTTGATACAGCTGTGTTCAAAATAATAGCAGTCCCACATCACTAGCAAGATAAATCACTGTTTTTGTTAGAATTTCAACTTCTACACTGCAACTAAGTTTCTAGAAGGTTTAGTAAAGGTATAGAAAACCAACAGACCCAACAGGCATGACGTGCATGCTGCTGATTCTGTGAAACTGAATCATTAACTGAAAGGGGCGTGTTCAAAAAAATAGCAGTGTTGAGTTCAATTAGTGAGGTAATTGATTGTGTGAAAAAAATAGGTGTTAAACAGGTGGCCCTTATTTAAGGATCAAGGCAACCGACGCTGCATATGCTGGCTGTGCATTTGTCCTTGAAAAACAGAGTAAAATGGGTCGTTCAAGACATTGTTCAGAAGAAGAGCGTTCTTTGATTAAGAAGTTAATAAAAGAGGGGAAAACCTATAAAGAAGTTCAGAAAATGATAGGCTGATCAGCGAAAATGATATCAAATGCTTTAAAGTGGCAGCCAAAACCAGAAAGGCGAGGAAGACAAAGAAAAACGACTATTCGAATGGATGGGAGAATAACCAAAATGGCAAATGCTCAGCCAATGATCAGCTCCAGGAGGATCAAAGAAGATCTAAGGTTGCCTGTGAGTACTGTAACAATCAGACGATGTCTATGTGAAGCCAAGCTACCAGCAAGAAGCCCCCGCAAAGTCCCATTGTTAAAAAAAAGACATGTGCTGAAGCGGTTACAATTTGCCAAAGAATACATTGACTGACCGAAAAAGAAATGGTGCAATATTTTGTGGACTGATGAGAGTAAGATTGTTCTTTTTGGGTCTAAGGGCCACAGACAGTTTGTCAGACGACCTGAAAACACTGAATTCAAGCCACAGTACACAGTGAAGACAGTGAAGCATGGTGGTGCAAGCATCATGATATGGGCATGTTTCTCGTACTATGGTGTTGGTCCTATTTATGGCATACCAGGGATCATGGATCAGTTTGAGTACATCAGAATACTGGAAGAAGTCATGTTGCCGTATGCTGAAGAGGAAATGCCCTTAAAATGGGTGTTTCAACAAGACAATGACCCCGAACACATCAGCAAGCGAGCAAACTCATGGTTCCAGACAAACAAAATTCAAGTAATGGAGTGGCCAGCACAATCCCCGGACCTTAATCCCATAGAAAACTTGTGGGCTGATACAAAAAATGCTGTTCATGAGGCAAAACCAAGAAATGCAGAGCAATTATGGAACGTAGTACAATTGTCCTGGGCTTCAATACCTGTTGACCGGTGCCAGAAGTTGGTAGGCTCCATGCACCACAGATGTGAAGCAGTTATCAGAAACCGTGGTTATGCAACTAAATATTACTTTATGATTCTCAGGAAAGTTGAATCATCAAGCAATTCTTAGTTTATACACTACATTTTTGAGTTTGTAAATAAAGATGTCAACACTGCTATTCTTTTGAACATTATATTTCTTGACTTTCTGTAAAATATTATCAATTTCAAGTACTTTTTCCAATTTTCGTGCTTTGAAATAGAAGTTGCAGTGCCCCCAATGCATTTGTGTGCATTAAAATAAAATTTATATGAAGAATTTTGAGGTTTACTCACCTTTTTAAACACACTGCTATTATTATGAACATAACTGTATATTCCTACCTTGTCACTACTTTCTACATCATGAAATTAGGTCTGATTGGATTTAGCCTCTGTCAAACATTTTGGTCTGGTTTGTAATTGTTGACAAAAAAAGTCAGTTAATTTTAATTAGTTTTAGTTTTTATCCATGTGCACTTTTTTTCTATTAGATACTGTCTGGTTTTCATCAGGGGACAAAGGTTGTTGATGAAAACTATGACCAAAATAATTAGTCAACAAAACTAATACTGCAACCAAGGTCATTTTGGTCACCTAATAACCTCGCAGGTATGTTTTCAGATTGTGTGAGAAATGTTTTGTGCCTGCAGAAAACTCATGCAGGAGAACATGCAAACTCCTGTCAAAAAGACCCCAGTCACATCAGGGAGTTGAAGCAGGAACATTGTTGCAGTGAGGCTGCACCACCATGCAGCCCTCTAGTTTTTCTGGATGTTAAAAATGAACACAAACCTGTGGACCCATGTAAAGCTATCACAGCCTCCTGTCATCTGAGGTGAACACAGCCTAAAAATTTAAATGATATGCTCTGTCCAGCACTGGAGATGAACATCTGTCGGGGAACTATGGCCTCCTGGACCAGGTACAAGCTCTGAGGTGGATCCAGGAGCACATTCACAACTTTGGTGGCAACCCAAATTCAGTTACCATATTTGGGGAGTCTGCTGGTGGAATAAGCGTGTCCCTCCTGGTATGAATGAGAAACACACATGAAACTGCTTTTTTAACAGTTTTTTTTTGTTGCTAAGTGACTCATTTACCCAGAAGCTTATCTTTTTGTGTCAATCAACAGCTTCTCACACCTTTGAGTCAAGGACTTTTCCACCATGCCATCGCTGAGAGTGGCACTGCTGCAATACATGTACTGGTAGCAAATGATCCTCTGCCAATGGCGCAGGTAGATTATTTGCACAATATTCAATTTATTACTATTCAACCTGTTTGTTGACCTTATCTGTTGAGGTAACATTCACATTTTCTCTTCAGGTAATTGCAAACATGTCTGGTTGTAGTATTGAGAGCACAGCGAGGATTGCTGACTGCATGAAAAACGTTGATATTGAAACTCTCCTGCCACTTACAGCGGTGAGTTTTTGAATGAAACACTGAAAGCTCAGTGTGAAAAGGTTGTCCTGTGGTGCATGTAATGTCTTTATTAAAAATTTTCCTTTATATTTTTGTTTGTCTTAAGGATGAAAGATTAAGACTAACTGCAAATACAGATGGACACTTCTTGACCAAATCTGTGGATGAGCTGTTCAGCAAGCATGAAATTCTCAAAATTCCCTTCATGACTGGTGTTAATAATGACGAAGGGGGCCACATGATTCCTGATGTAAGTCACTCCACTACATGGTCTCCAAAACTAAAATTTAACAAACTGATAAGTGATTTACATTTTAGCCTGTTAAACAGTTTTGTTCAACTTTAGTGCTTGTCTGAAATGTTAATCTCAAATGTGTCTCTCCTCAGATGTTGGCTCCTAAAAACTGGACAGAGGGACTGGATCTGGAGTCTGTCAGGGGCATGTTCTCTCTGTTTTTCCCTGATCCTTCCATCTTAGATTTGGTGATAGAGGAATATATGGGAAATGGAGAGGATCCTGTGACAAACAGAAATGGATATACTGAGCTGCTTGGAGATGTACTGTTCACACTTCCTGCCATCAGGACTGCCAATGCTCACAGAGGTATTTAACATAATGAAAAAGTCTAAGGTCTCTTGTAGGGTGGAGCCCCCCCAGGTTGGGCTGCGTACAGTGTTATATTTATAACAGCCAGTCGAGGGAGCAGACTGTTACTATTTTTATTATTCTTTTCTTTGTCAAAAAGGAAAAACATTAAAATATGTTTACTAGATCGATTTATGGCCATTTTGAATTGATTTTTGATTTTCTGAATAAATTTGAATTGTTTCAAATGCAGGATGATTATTTCTATCTGTAAGCACGTATCCCTCTGGAGTCTGTCACAGCTGACACAGGGCAGGAGGCACGGTACACCCTGGACCGGTCACAAGCCATTCACAGACACGACAGAGGCAGACAACCATTCATCCACACACTCACACTGAGGGACAATGTAGAGTTACCAAACAACCTAACAGGCATGCTTTTAGTCTGTGTGAGGAAACAGGAGCACTCTGAGAAAACCTACCCATGCACAGGAAACTCACAGAAAGAACAAAGAAAGGCCCAGACCAACCATGGGATAAAACCAGCAACCTTCTGTTTTTGGGGCAACTGCATTACCCACTGGTTCATCGTGCAGCCCTCTTTTATTTGTATTTTATTTTACAAAAATATGTTTCCATGGCCTGTCCAGAACCACCCCCTCCCTACGCCACTCATCAGTAGCCAAGATGGTTAAAATGGGAAAATTCAATAGGCTGTTGCCAGCCTTGAGAATAAAAATCTGTCATATTTATGTTCACATTTCTGGAATCAAGTGAGATATCCTTGTCCTCTTCTAGATGCTGGAGCACCTGTTTATCTCTATGAGTACCAGTATCCTCCACAGTTCTTGCAGAATAAAAGGCCAAGCTTTGTTAAGGCTGACCATGCGGATGAAATCTTTACAGTAATGGGATTCTGTTTCACAACAAAACATGTCCAAATACAAGGTTGAGTATTATCAAGACTTTTTCAACTTGAGGTATATTTTTCCTCTGTGTTCAAGAGTTAAACCAGTCTATGTTTGCTTTAGAATCCTGCAGTAAAGAAGAGGAAGAGTTCAGCAAAATCATGATGAGCTACTGGGGCAACTTTGCTCGCACAGGGTAAGGACCAGCCCTCACTGGAGACACTAATGCACATTTAGATTAACAAAATTGTTACTAACTTGTGTGCATGTGTGTGTAGGTCTCCTAATGGAGAAGGTCTGGTTTACTGGCCAAAGTACGGAGCAGAAGAAAAATACTTGGCACTGGATTTGAAGGAGCAAAGAATTGGTCAACACTTGAAGAATAACCGGTTCATCCTTTTTACCCAGACCATCCCGAAGAAGATGCAGCAGCAGAAAGAAAAAGCAGAACATGGCGAGCTGTAAAACAGTCTCTTCTTATTTCTGTGCCTCTGCAATTACTTACTGATCGCAGATTTAAACACCAAAAAGCCAGTGGCTAATGCATTTGACATACTTGAGGACTTTTGACATAAAAAGTAAAACAAACAAATTGGTGTGGGATCTGTTAAATGGGCTCTTTTTCAAAAACAGATTCTTTTAGAGATTTACATCAATTAAAGGAGAGATCAGAATTCAATGTTCATAGCTTTAAATCACATGACCAACATGGAGTGCTGCAAGGCAGAGAGACTCAGCGGGGATCGATTTCTGTCTGAAGCCGAGGCACATGATTTTTCATTACATGTTTACACTCCATGAAAACCACAGGAAATTAATGAAAACTACATATCGTTGGCCTTTCTACCCTTGTAACAAGCCTGAGACACAATTTAAATCAGTCAGATATTTGTGATTTAAAATGTTCTAAATATCACTTTAGGTATGTTTACATAATTCCGTATTGGAGAATCCTTCCCCTTATAATACTGCCATGAAAAAATCACAGATATTTTGCCAGTTTTACGTAATTTTGGAGCAGTTGGGTAAATAATTCTGTTGTTAAGCACCTACAGACCAAAACAGTCTTCACTGAAACATTTGCTTGTGAATGTTATTTTCTGATAGCCTTGGGATCACTATTAGCTTACACTCTCAGTCAAATTTTTGGCACAGTTGTTTTATTAAAGGAAGTTATGTCATGATCAATTTAACACAAAATCTGTATGCCAGGGTTAAAAGAAGTAATATTGTTCCCACTGTTTTTGTAACTGGAATTTACTTTGAGAAATAAAACTGAATAAGATCTGAAGAGAGTTTTAATGTGGTGGTACCTTAATAAAAGATATGTCTTGGTTTATTCTCCTGACTGCTGTTTAATTGTATCCTTTTCTCTCGAGGCCTTTCTTCATTACTCTCCAGCATCTCTGATAGAAAGCAAACAAAGAGACAATTTCAACACAACTCAGAGTATCAAAAGATTCTAGAAAGTACAACAATGATTACTTGTCAGATTTTTTAAGACCCATAAAAGAAAAACAAAGACCAAAAGCAACTTCAAATTTGGAAGGTGGGAAACACATTCTTCCTTTATGTTAACAAAAGGATCAAAACTACTGCATACTGTTGCCTGTAACGCAGATGTTGGACTTGCTGGAAGTATCATGAACTACAAGTAACACAATACATAAAAACTGTGCAAATAGAAGATCAAAAAGGAAATGGCATACATCAATACTGCCAAATCAAATTTGATAGCTACACCCTGATTTTTCAAAGATCTGCAGGGGCCATGCTTTCTGACAGCACTTTGTTAGATTTATTTATGCTATGCTATCAGTGAAGTATCTGCTCCAATACACGGCAGAATAATCTAAAAGTGCTAAATCCCAAGATGTAACCCATTTATATCTGCTCAAAGTGCAGAAAGCTTTGTCTAAGTCCAGCATTTCAACAGAGAAATAAACACAGAAAATAAATTATTGCGTTATATCATAGCAGTACTACCCATTTAGCCACCCTGGTTAAAGTCTTAAACTGTAATCTGAACAATCTCATCCAACTCTTGTTCAGACATTGTTCACAAGTGTAAACAGAACAAAGGAAACTGTATTAGGTTAGCAAAATATCATTTAGTGACAATGCTGCCATCAAGCACACTATCTTAAAGGTGCAGTTCAGTTTATTTGAAGTGGGGTTGTATGAGCTCCATATGGCCACTAAGTACATTAGATGCAGTAGAACGTTCTCTCCTCTCCCTCAGTAAGCCACAGTTTGTAAGAGTCTGTTACGCAGAACTAGCCGCAAACAGGAATGTATCGTACCAAGCACAAAGGGTATTTTCTCCACCTACAAGAACTCCCATCAAAAAATAATTCCACAGTTTAAAAGTATGCTACCTATAAATGTTTTTAAATGCGTTAACTTTTCAGAAATATAAAGTTTATCTGGAACTAACCGACTCACATCGTGTATTCCTCCGCGTAGCACTTCTGCGAGCCGCTGAGTCACTCCGCCTCCCTCTCAGCTGTTGTCAACATAACAAGCTAGGAGATGAAAAAAAAAATACTTACAGCTGAATTATATCTTATATATATGTTTTTTCTCAACATTTTAACTTTAACCTCATCATTTTGACCTTTGTCACGAAATTGTATTTTAACTTTATTGTCGACATTTCAACTTTTAGCTAAAATTATTGACTTTATTGTCGTCATTTCAACTTTAATTTCGACCTGCTGAAAATTATTTTTTTCAACTAAAATGGCCCTAACACCCTTCCGTACTCTTAGCTTGTGCACTCATTTATCTGACTTTTAGCCAACTTTTAGTCGTGTGTGGAGGACTCCCAGCCAGCTTTTGAAGACTGCTTTTAGGACCCCTTAATAATAAATAAAATAAAAAATTTAAAAAAATAAAACAATCTTGATTTTAACTGAAAACCTGCTGTTGTCTCCGTGGGTTGAACATGATGCTCACCATTTGATTTTAAAGGACCAGTTCAAAAGTTTTTTATAATCACTCTCATTACCCACATCACATTAGTCCTAAGCTACTTTGCATGTGTATGAATATGCTGTGCCGTGAGGTTTTTATCTTGATCTTTGATGTGCCTTGGGCAAAAAAGTTTGTGAAGCACTGCTACAGAGCATTGGTCACACTATAATTTGTTCAGATTTAACTTATCCTGCATATAAAGTGCAGGATAAGTTTTTTTAAATATTCAGGCCGTAAACTCGTTGAACTCTGGTCAAGTAACACTAGTTAAAGGATAAGTTTGGTTTCTACAGCTTTCACATAGTTTATAGAATGAAGTAGAACAATATACTCACCCAGAAGGCTTTCCTGATCCAAACAGTGCTTCGGGAGATATTTAGATCCAAAATTGAGTGGCAAACATCCGTATAAATGGTAGCAGACGGGGCATCTATAGCGCCGCTCCTAAAACTGCATTAATCGTCCAAAAACTCATTAGTTTCACCAATATTTCATCATGGTCCGCTAGCGCTACTCCTCCACGACAGTCCGGTGTCACTCCATCCATGTTTTTGTGACTGTGCTGACCTCTGAACTGAAAAGTTTCTTGCCTCCGCGTCCTCCTTTCGATGAGCTCCTCATCTGTATACTCTGACTCGAAACTGTAAGGACACCCATCATATTCAAAGTTCTCGTCCACAACATCTTCATCCGACAGTTATTCGTCCATTTTGCACAAAACTGGAAGAAGAAAGTTATTGTGTAGCCACCACTCGCCGCTGAAACAATGAGCGGTACTGTGCATGCGCGCGCAACCGAAAGAATCTTTTCAGTTCAGAGGTCTGCACAGTCACAAAAACATGGGTGGAGTGACACCGGACTGTCGTGGAGGAGTAGCGCGAGCGGACCATGATGAAATGTTGGTGAAACTAATGAGTTTTTGGACGATTAATGCAGTTTTAGGAGCGGCGCTATAGATGCCCCGTCTGCTACCATTTATACGGATGTTCGCCGCTCGATTTTGGACCTAAATATCTCCCGAAGCACTGTTTGGATCAGGAAAGCCTTCTGGGTGAGTATATTGTTCTACTTCATTCTATAAACTATGTGAAAGCTGTAGAAACGGAACTTATCCTTTAAGGAAATGGGCGTACAGTCTGCTTTGAATTGATTGTCTGTCTGCGGTGTGTAAATATTACGTCACATCTTCCGCCTATTATACATGCAGCAGTTCTTTCTGGGTCATCAGTGAAGGCATTGTAGGAGGAGACGCTTCCCCTGTTCCTCTCTGCTGTTCTCTGTTGTGTCACAGTCCTCACAGAAGACCACCATGATGAAAACTTTCTTCTTTCTGGCGTCTCTTCTCTTTCTCTCTGTTTCGGTAGAAGAAAGCTGTAAGTAACAATCCTTCCTCTGACTGCACTGAAAAATCAGCCATATGTAGTATTCTGTACCTGCAGGAAAAGAACTCATTTACTTTTAATTTATCTGACTGACTTTGGCTACAGTTTATATGTAATGTCGAAGTTCATTAATTGTCTGTTCACTGTTACTTTATGTAACAAAGGCCTGAAATATTGAACTATGTCTTGTTTAACCTTTTACCCAAAGAGTGAATACAGGCTACTCTCATGTCCAAAGGTGAATATAAAAGGCAACAGGCACAAGATGGATGTGTATGGAGCTAAATCCAGGACAAAATTGTTGTAACCTCAAAACAATATTTAAAAAAGATAGAAAAAAAATAACTTGAAATTGAAATTTCAATGTTTGTTCTTGGTTTAATAAAAAAAAAAAAACACTAAATTTAATAATTAAATATGTTTATTTTTCCATTTCAAATATACTTGAATCCAGCTCTAGAATTATTTTAATAAAATATTTTATTTTCATTTTTCAAAGTTTCCTCACAAGGCTTAAAATTACTACCTCAAAACCATGGACCTGAATTGACCATGAGTTTTGTAAACATTTTGAGTTTGTTCTTACAAACTCCAGTTTCATTGTAGTTGGGATGTTGTGTAAGACGTAAATAAAGCTTACTATGATGTTTGGTAAATCTTTTTCGACCCACTATATTCCATTGGATATACAACTGCTGCTTTCCAAGCAATGTCTTTTTCAGGAACATCCCTGCTTATTTCAGCAAGACAATGCCAAGCCACATTCTGCATGTGTTACAACAACATGACTTTGTTGTAAAATAGTTCAGGTGCTAGACTGGGCTGCGTGCAGTCCAGATCTGTCTCCCATTGAAAATGTGTGGCACATGAAAAAGTACAAAAAACTACAACAAAGACCACCAACAAATATCATGACAGTTTACAACCAAGATCATTTTTAGAGCTTCTATCAACACTAATTAGCAACTCATTGAACCAGACTGAAGGGCCATATAGCCCTTCACAAGAGCCACTGTGTGTGTCTGTTTTCAACATGACGTGTTCAGTCATGTTATTTGAGTCTGTGTAGAGGTCATCCATCTGATCCTCACAGGCCACTCCCACTGTCACCTTATATCCAGCTGTGCAACTCACTCTCTAAGGTTTTGTCAGACTATAACTGCTTACCTGTTATTACACCCAACAAGAAAAGGCAGAAAGAGAGAGAATTAAAAGTCTGTTAGGCTCTGGAGCGAAGCAGTGATTTCAGTCATCCCTAAAGAGGGAAAGGACAAGCTCAAATGTGGATCAACAGACCAATCTCTGTAATGAATGATGATTATAAATTATATATGGCAGTTCTCGCTAAAAGAATAGAAGTTATCCTTCCTAAGCTAATACATGATGACCAGACAGTGGCACCATCAAGGGGGGGCCAGGGGGTGCCACGGCCACCCTGATACATTTGCTGGCCCCCCCACTGGCCCCCCCACTGCCCTCCCCCCCTCGCCAGTTGTATGCATAATATTCTTCTAATTGATACTCATAGGCATCAGTTGGGTTGTCAGAAGTCATTTTGTCCCCATCACACTCAAATCCTTCATGTGTAAGTCTTGTAACCCTGGTTATTTTCAGTAGAATAGAAAAATCCGACGCTTCTGAACGCACCACCCAGCTGTCTGCTGTCTGACAGACAGCAGCGGCAGAGCTCAGCATACCGTGTTTTGGGTTACAGCAGTGAGACCGTGATTTTGCTCAGTGGTAAGTTGCCTAAGTCATGTAAAACGTGCTTTTAATAAAAAAGGAAGGCAAAAAGTTTGTATTCAGTAAACCGTGGCGGCTGACTTGCCTTAAATGTTGCTTGAGCTGTGGATGTGTTTGCCAAAAGCCACGGCCACAGGCGAATAAAACTGTATTGAATGCAATCTAGCCTGATACAGGAGGCAGTGCCGCCCCTCCCTATACGCAAAACACACGCTGTGCGTAGGGCACCACGATCCATGGGGGGCCACATTTTGTGCAAAGGGACGCATTCTCCGCTGTCTGATGCAGCCACGATCCACTCTGTGGACTACAGGCCTGATATTTACCTTTTAAAGTGTGGCTGTTACCGTTGTTGTCTGTCGTTTTGCAGTGCAGCCAACGCACATGTGAACATTTGATCTAAATACCGCCTAAATTGCGCACTCCCCCATCTGCCGGTGATCGTAAAAATGCAGATAGACGCGCATCGCAGGGACAGTGAGGGATCATCAGTCACTTCGTGTGGTTTTATTATTCAAACGGTGTCTTGACAGCTCATGTGCACTGTTTAAGTAACACAAAGACTTAAAAAAAAAAAAGGGCGAGTCAGCCTGTTGATGAATCAAAACTCAACATTCTTCATCTGTCCAGGTCTGAGCTGCTGTTTTCACTCACTCACTTTTCTAAATGATAAATTCATCCTGAGGTATCCTGATCACTTATTCTCCATGATATAAGAACAACCTTTGAAGGATCAAGCTTCAGATACAATCTAGTAGTGCAGCGGTTCTCAACCTGTGGGTGGAGGCCCATAAGTGGGTCTCAGAGCTGTTTTCAGTGGACGGTGTATAACTCAGGTAAAAATGTGGGAAAAATGTCTTCAGTGTATTGAGGCCCTAAGTGGAAAAAACATCCATCAGAGTATATCAGAGTATACCCACTAGAATAAACCTAGATGTCGACTGGAGATTACATTTCCCTGCGGCCCCGATTATCATTTATTGAATGTCTCAAAGTAAAATTCTGCTTGGGGCCCCAATTTGGCCAGGGGCGGGCCTGACAGGAGGGATTTGTATAGGTTGTGAGTGACTGTTGTAAAATGTACATTTTACATTTACAATTTTTTGTGAAATAAGAAACCAGAGTATATCAGCAAGTGATTCTCGTATTTCCATAGTTTTAGACTAGCCGATATACCACAGCAGCTTAATAGAATTCCTGAAATTCAGTTATTGGTTTTGGTGTGCCACCCCAAGATTTTCAGTGGCCCCATCTGGCCACCCCTATGAAAAAAATCTGGAGGCGCCACTGTGACTGGACTGGATTCATCTCACAGAGACAAACTGATGATAAAATCAAACTATCATTGCATATCCTACATCATATCCAGCAGAATAATCTTAAAGCTATCTTAGTCAGTCTAGAAGCCAGGAAAGCATTTGGTTCAGTGAGTTGGCCTTTCCCATATGAGGTATTGGAAAGATTTGGTATTCACAGAAATTTTGTGCAGATAATCTGTACATTATATTGTGAACCATCAGCTTGGATAAAAATAAATGGACATCTCTCAGAAAACATCTACTAGAGCAGGGAACAAGACAGCGTTGCCCCATCTCACCACTGTTGTTTGCATTATAAACAGAGCCTCTTGCACAGCGGAGAAGACAGACAAAAGCTATTAAAGGAGTACATGTTAATGAAATAGTCCACAGGGTGACGCTGTATGAAGATGATATTTTGATTTATTTAAGTGAAACATCCAACTTAATCCTAGAATTAATGACCCTCCTTAGAAGTTTGGTAGGTGTGCAGGATAGAAATTAAATGTACAAAAACACAAGTGTTGACTTTCAACTATGTTACCCCCAAACACATGAAAGAGCAGCTACACTTCGACTGGGATAGAGAGTCATTGAAATATTTAAGAATATGCTTACCAAAAATAATCTCAACTCTGGCAGAAATAAATTACAGCCCTCTATTAATAAAAATTAAAGATGACAAACAGATGAAATTCAATTTCCCTGCTTGGCCTTTGACTACTTGCATCCTTAGTCAAAGAACTGACTCAGTAAAAATGAATCTTTTCATGTTTCAGGTGCTCCCTTTGGAAATGACCTCAAAACAGTTCTCTGAGTTGGAAAAAAAAATGATATCTAGATTTGTTTGGCAGGGAAGAAAACCAAGGATTAGTCTTTAAACCCTTCAACTCCCAAGGGAGGAGGTAGGATGGCATTTCCACAATTTAAGACAATTTTTTGCAGCCCAAATCAAGCCCTTGTTTAACCTGAGTAACCCAACCTTTAAGAGTAGGTAGAAAGAGATGGAATTATTTGTCATGACTGAACCCCCCAATTCCTGCAGTATTACATATGTGGACAAAATTGTCAGTACCCTCCCATTAAAGAAAAAGAAAAACCCACAATGGTCACTGAAATAACTTGAAACTGACCAAAGTAATAATAAATAAAAATAAAAAAAATTAACTAATGAAAATCAGACACTGCTTTTGAATTGTGTTTCAACAGAATCATTTAAAAAAAACAAACTAAATAAACTGGCTTGGACAAAAATGATGGTACCCTTAACTTAATATTTTGTTGCACAACCTTTTGAGGCAATCACTGCAATCAGGAGATTTCTGTAACTCTCAATGAGACTTCTGCGACAGGTCGACAGGTATTTTTGGCCCTCTCCTCATGAGCAAACTGCTCCAGCTGTCTCAGGTTTGATGGGTGTCTTCTCCAGACTGCATGTTTCAGCTCCTTCAACAAATGTTCAATAAGATTTAGACCAGGGCTCATAGAAGGCCACTTCAGAATAGTCCAGTGTTTTGTTCTTAATTATTCTTGGGTGTTTATAGCTGTGTGTTTTGGGTCTTTATCCTGTTGGAGGACCCGTGACCTGTGACTGAGACCAAGCATTGAGACACTGGGCAGCACATTTGGCTCCAGAATGCCTTGATAGTCTTGAGATTTCATTGTACCCTGCACAGATGCAGACACCCTGTGCCAGATGCAGCAAAGCAGCCCCAGAACATAACTGAGCCTCCTCCATGTTTCACTGTAGGTACGGTGTTCTTTTCTTTGTATGTTTCATTTGTGCGTCTGTGAACATAGAGCTGATGTGACTTGCCAGAAAGATCCAGTTTTGTCTCATCTGTCCAAAGGACATTCTCCCAGAAGCTTTGTTGCTTGTCAATATGCATCTTGGCAACACATACAAATTCGAGGCCTTCCGATGAAGTTAAAATCCTTTATTGTGTTAGGACACTTCAACGCATTTCGACTCATCAGAGTCTTCATCAGGACATGTCCTAATGAAGACTCTGATGAGTTGAAACGCGTTGACATGTCCCTTACACAGTAAAGGATGTCAACTTCATCGGAGTGCCTCGGATTTTTATGTGTTTTCAAATGTACCGTCGTCCTTGGATCCTTGAAGAGCACCCAAACCCACCGTTTTTCACAGGTCTTGACCCAATGTAGCACTCACATGTTTTTTATGCATTTTGGCAAATTCCAGTCTGGCTTTTTTATAATTTGCTTTCAACAGTGGTGTCCTCCTCCTCGGTCGTCTTCCATTAAGTCCACTTTGGCTCAAACAGCGGCGGATGGTGGGATCTGATACTGATGTACCTTGATCTTGGTTCACCTCTGATCTCTTTGGAAGTTGTTCTGGGCTCTTTGGTTACCATTTGTATTATCTGCCTCTTCAATTTGTCATCAAATTTCCTCTTGCAGCCACGTCCAGGGAGGTTTGCTACAGTCCTGTGGACCTTAAACTTCTGAGTAATGTGTGCAACTGTAGTCACAGGAACATCAAGCTGCTTGGAGATGGTCTTATAGTCTTTACCTTTAACATGCTTGTCTATCATTTTCTTTCTAATCTCCTGAGAAAACTCTCTCCTTAGCTTTCTGTGGTCCATGATCAGTGTGTACACACCATGATACCAAACAGCACAGTGACTACTTTTCACCCTTTAAGTAGGCAGACTGACTGATTACAAACTTGAAGACATGTCCCTATGGTCAAATCATTTTCAATCTTTTCTAGGGGTACCTTCATTTTTGTCCACGCCAGTTTCATTATTTTGTTTTTTAAAATGATTCTGTTGAACCACAATTCAAGATTAGTAGATTTTTATTTATAATTACTTTTGTCAGTTTAAAATTATTTCAGTGACCATGTGGGTTTTTCTTTCTTTAACGGAAGGGTACCAACAATTTTGTCCACATCTGTAGCTTATAAAAACCTGGGAAGATTCAGAGATAATGTACAAAACCCATGGATCACTGCCCTATTAAAAATTGAAATATGATAAGAGGAGAATATAAATTAGATCATAAGATACAAACAATGAAATGGTGTGTGTATGAGCCCAATTTCAAGCCTAATGTACTGGATTGCAGATTCAAAACCTGGACTTCAATTGGGATAGCAACATTTTACTCCCTCACAGACAAGGGACAGTTAAAAGATTTGGAAAATTTTCTTCAGGTACTCAATTAATTTTGAACGTAGCATTAGAAAGGAAACAGATATCAGAGACCCTGTGTTGGGATTGTTTATCAGTGCTTTTCAAGGAAAACTCAACAAAGGTACCATCTTAAAATTGTATAAAGGGCTCATGACCAAAAAAATCCCACTCTATATAATACATAAAAGAAAAATGGCAAAAATAAGGGGGTATTTTAAAGGTGCAGTGTGTAGAAGTTGGCAGCCTTTCGCCGAACAGAAACGGTGACTATAGGATATAATGTTTCTATTTGTATGTAAAGTCTGTCAAAATAGCAGCACAATCATCCCCATAAGACGTTTTTTTTTTTTTAATTTAATTAGAAAAAGCTTCAAAATTTTACACTACCGCAGGCCGCATTCATGTAGGCCGACATAACGATCCACCATGTTGTCTACGGGTGGATTTTAGGGACAAAAAGAACAAAACGCAAATCTGTCTGCCGGTTCTGATCTACTTAGCATTAATGCGCTAATGTTTGTTTGTGTTACTACAAGTTTACAAAACCTACAATCAGCAGCTAACAACTGGCCTATAATCTATAAAAACAATGGTTACAAACCTTGTCACTTTAGTAAATGATGCTGTGAAGCCTTTGGTCTTCACAGGCTTCTGTTGCTCAGCGATGTGACGTTTTGGTTACGGTTGGGCTCATTCTAGAATCTGAACGATAGATGTCACTCAAATGCCAAGTTCTACACACTGCACCTTTAATACCAACTTCTCCATTTAAATCTAAATAGATAGAGCAGTGGTTCTCAACTGGTCTAACCAGACCCATCCCCACCTCCTCAATGAGAAACATAATGCAGAGCTCCAAAGATTTATTACCACTCAAATTTACGTCATTAAAAATATTGCAATCTGGACTTCATATGAAACAAAAAAGGATTAAAAACAGTGAAATGGCCCTGGATCCTGTTTGTTTGTTTCTACATCAAGAGAACTACATGAATCAGTCATAAAAGCAAACAAAATTTGCCTGTCACCATTATAAATATATCCATGAATGCAAAGGCACTGCTACAAAAATAAGGCCCCATGGAAAAATGTTCGTTTGTACTCTAAGTTTAAAACACATATAAGGACTGAACAGCTGCTTTAACCATAACACCATGAGGAACAGTAAAGTCTTGATAACAATAAGTTTGTGTTTAAAGAGCCGTTTTTGAACTCTGTAAATTTATCCTCAGAAGCCATTGTTTTTTCTGTTTCAAGTCATTGTTTAAAAAAAAGTACTTATTGCAGTTTAAATGATAGAAACACCTTTTTTATCTTTGGACCAATAATTTTGTTTTCAATATAACCCCTTACAATTGCCCCAAATATTTTTCCCTCAACAACTCCCTGTCCAGTATGTGTGATTACTCAGGGCAACATTTAAAACAAGGCAGATTTCTGCAAAACTCTGAAAACAGCTGGGCAGCCCACTTTTGAGTCCCAGCCCACCTGATGAGAACCACTACTTTATATCATGTACTGCAGATTATCCATTTAAGCAGCATTCTGAAGGAAAAATGCCTGAAAAATGCTGAATAATAGCACCAGAATTTTGACGAGAAAGTCAGAGCAGTGTGCACTCCTTGGTATTTCTTTGTAGGAGAAAAGCACATCTCCATGTTATATAATCCTCCGATTTCTTTGGCTAAAAAAATGAACAATATTATTGTCTTGTGTTAAAAGGCTACTTATCAAACAAATAGATTAACAAAAATTAAATAGTATAAATCTTTTGTTTCAGTGCCATCAGCCAACCTGATCATAACATCTGTCAAGGACTTTTTCTTTTACCAAGACATGATATAAACTTGAACACAAGTCCCATTGGTCCCTTCTGAGGGCACTCAAGTTTTTGTCAGGTAAGAGTTTATTAAAAGGCACCTTTTAGGACCCAAAGCCACAAAATCCTTCTCAATAAAAAAAAGACAGATTGCAATGGACAATAAAAGACAATAACACAAAAGCAGACGGACAAGTTACTCAAAGGGAAGTCTAAGGAGATGGGTCCTCTGCTGTTTTTTTAGAAAAAAGGGCCACTGTTTCAACAGCTCTCAGCTCCAGTGGGAGACAGTTAAGGAGCAACAGCCTCAAATGCAAAGTCTCTTTCAGTTATTAGCATTGTACAAGAGGTAAAGAACAGACCCTGGCCAGGATTTTGTATCGCCTGTATAAATACAAAGTTACAGTAGTTAAGCCTTGATGACACCAAAGCGTGGGCAAGCATCTGTGACTCACTTTTTGACAAAACAAGATTGAGTTTGGAAATATTCATCAAGCGATAGAAAAAGAGCAACCAGACTGCAACATGTTTTTCTAGGCTCAGAGCCTGACCCGGACAGGAACCAAGGTTACACGGAACAGGTTTACTAGCATCAACAAGAGACCCAGACTGCTCATTACATTTGGAAAATGAGCAGAAACCGGAACCTTTGCCATAGCAGAAATAAGCTGACATAAGATCAAGCTTTAAACAATTTAAACGTTCAAGTATTGCAGACAATTTAAAAACATTTTTGGGAAAAGACATGTAGAGCTGAATATCTGCATAAAAATGGTTGGACGCATCTCTAAAATCTCTTATAAAATACTCTGAGAGCTGATACAAGAAGAATAATCCAGGGTTGAATTCCATTTGTGATGGAAGGCCTATAGGGCTCTGTGTAATCAAAACAATAATACTTATATCATTTGGGCCAAAAGGAGAGTCTTTCAAATCCATGTTAATGGTGATTTTTGATCATACATCCACCTACAGCTAAAAAAAACATGTAATATTTGATATTAAGCATTCAGTTTGCTGACCAGGTTCCTTGTTTCTATTGTCTTCAAGCAGATGGTGCTATTTACTCATTTAAGTGCCTCATTAAAAAACTTTTAACATTACAAGAGTCCATTAGGGGATTTAAACAAGGTTTTTTTCTTGAAGCTGACACAGCACAAATAATGAAATTCAAAATATTTTCAGTACAAAACTAATTTTGTCTGTGATAACCGACATACCAGAATCTAGATGTGGCCACTTCTTTGACATGATGTTCGTCTTGTAACTTTTTGTAAAAAGATGTCAAGTTAAAGCCTTGACTCTGACTCAGCTTCTCTATCTTACAGCACCTGAAGTCCACACAGCATTAGGAGGTCTTAGAGGTGAGTATGTGAGTGTTAAGGGGAAGGAGTCTGGGGTCCATGCCTACCTGGGCGTCCCCTTTGCAAAGCCACCTGTAGGCCCTGCTCTGAGACTGGCTGCCCCTCAGCCTGTTGAGGCATGGGGAGGAGTGAGAGATGCCACCCAGCAGCCATTCATGTAAGTGACTGATGTGTTTTCAAGTGAAAAATATCACACGCTGATACAGCATGTCTTTAATGGTTAATATGATGTCTATAAAGTAACCTGAAACTGAACCTGTCAATTCAACAGGTGTATTCAAAATAAACAGACTCTTTCAGATGTGCTTGAAAGACTTGACTTGATGATGGATCTCCCAGATGTTTCTGAGGATTGTCTTTATCTGAACATTTACACTCCTGCAAACAGAGCAAATAATGCCAGACTTCCAGTAAGGACTTTTCACACAGTTACTGATATCAAGCTTTTGACAGAGTTCTTGGTGAAGTTTGTTTGATTGAGTGGAACCATTAAAACAGTTTTACTGATAATGACCAGATTTGGACTCAGACTGCATGACATCACTTCTACATCCAAGAGAAACTAAGGTTCTTGTTTATGTCCTGCAGTTGATGTCCTAATAAAAGGTCAGGTAAAATGCTCTCAGTGCTGCGTAAGACACAAACAAAGTTTTTTATCCTCCCAGGTTGTGGTCTGGATCCACGGTGGAGGTTTTGCTACCGGGTCAGCATCTATGGCCGATGGCTCTGCACTGGCTGCATACCAAGATGTGGTTGTGGTTCTGATCCAGTACCGCTTGGGACTGCTAGGCTTTCTCAGGTAAAAAGGCTGAAGTTATTTTTCTCAGCGGATTGCTCCTACGTGTTATCGTTTTTTTTAGAGTATAATCGTCTGATAACATTCATGTGACGTCAAGCACACTTGCAAAACTCCCCTGGTGGGCATGAAATGCTTCCCACTGATATGTGTGGAAAAACTGACAGTCTCTGTTAAACACATTTTCACCTGGTTACTGGGGATTTTTTTTCATGAAAAACAGTTATTTTTTAAATCTGATTGACACACTGATGAAGAGAAAGGACATTTTTACCTTGCATCATTTTTCAACAAAAACCGAGAGAAGAGCAAATAGTGGATTAATGCTCTCAAAAGCACTACAATATCTGTAAGTTACAAAGACAGAAGCAATAGACTGCTCTTTGTCCCTGATAAAATTTTGTGTGAGCATTACTGCATTTCCTTAAATTTTTGCCCCAAAATAATCACTGAAAGTTACAGCTGCAGTCACCCTGACACAATCAATAAACAACAAAAAGAAGATATTAGCGAAACCATGAAATCATTGATCGTGTAAAAAATACATTAGACTGCCCATATGTCTATATATTTTTATCCTGGCAGTGGTGTAAGGGGAAAGTTTCTCCAACATTTTATTGTATAAATGTACCTGAAGTGACATTAAGGCAACAACTTGGCTGTTTAAACTGACTTTTAATAATGTCACAGGCAGAGGTGGAAAGTAACAGATTGCGTATCTTTCTGTAACTGAGTAGGTTTTTGTGTACATCTACTTCATAAAGTATTTTTTTTAAATCTGTACTTTTACTTTTACTTGATTTTATGTTCTTGGAAGTATTTTACTTCGCTACGCTTTAATTTGCATACATTACTGAGTAAAAGAATGTTGGCCGAAAAAAAAAAAAAAAAAAAACGTGCACTGGATATATAGCAGCGAATGACTATGGCGGGTGAATCGGCACTAATTTAGTCACAGGAACGTTGGACACAAAGCAGCCAGACACCAGCGGTGCTGTCCCATCTGAGAGCAAAACTCCACCAGGTTGTGGGGCTGAAGTTGAATGAGAAGGAAATAAAGCGCATCCCTGCTCTTACTTGAGTGGGTTATAAAGATAAAATGTCTGCTCAAACCATCCACTCCCTCTCACACTAAGTGTGAATATTCATGTAATATAGTCAACAAAACAAACACTGCCTTCAGTTAAACAGCGCATCACATGAAGGAAACTTTCACTGGTTTAAGTAACGCTTTCACACAAAGCAGAGAAAGGAAGGAAAGCTGAAGAATAAGAGATTTTCATCCTCGTCATGTCTAAAGTGGAGCTGCTGTCTGATGCAGTCACCATCCGCTCTGTGGACTAAAGGCATGATATTTTACATCTAAAGTGTGGCTGTTTCCGTTGTTGTTCATCAGTTATGTCCTTTTGCAGTGCAGCAGGTGTACATGTGAACATTTTATCTAAATACCTCCTAAATCACTCAGCATCTTTTTTTGTGCGCTGGCTCCTCTGTTTGCCGGTGTGTGTAAAGACGCGTAAAGACGCACAGCATAGGGACAGTGAGGGATCATCAGTCACTTTGTGTGTTTTTAAGATTCAAACGGTGTCTTGATAGCTAATGTGCACTCTTTTAGTGAAGACTAATGTCATGTTTCAGTGTTTCAGCCTGAACACTAGGTGGTAGTAATTGAGTTAAACACCAGATGAAGGTAAGGTATTGGGGGAAAGAAGAAAAAACTGCAGCCTGTCTGCTACTGTCATGTAGCTGCTACACCGTTGGTGAAGTTGTGAAATAAAGTGAAGTAAAGACCTACAAAGTTGTCTTTATTCAGCCACACAGCAACTAAGACTTGAAAAATGATGAGTCAGCCTTTTGATTAATCAAAACTCAACATTCTTCAGCAGTCCTGCTCTGAGCCGCTGTTTTCACTCACTCATGTTGTAATAATCTTTGAAAGATCACGCTCCAAATGCAGTCTGCCAGTGCAGTGGTTCTCAACCTGAGGGTGGAGGCCCAAAAGTGGGTCTCAGAGCTATTTTCAGTGGATGATGTATAAATCAGGTTAAATGTGGCAAAAAATGTCTTTTATGTACAGAGGCCCCAAGCGGACAAACATCCATATTTTATTTTACTCTGTTGTGCTGTTACAAGGACGTACTAGTTGTTCTCTCAGGATCTGAACGTATCTCGTCATCTTAGTAAAAAAAATTGGAGTTTTCTTATGATAAACTTTTGACTTGTGATATCTAGAAAACAACCGATATTTAAATGTTATGAATAGAAACATAGTGAGTAAGATCTATGAGTGTATGATCTCCCAGGGCTCTTATTATCAATTAATGTTTGTCAGGATTTTTTCCTTCACAGTCCCAAGATTGCTCAGTGGTGCCTTTAATGGTTCTTTACCAACACCTGACATAATTCAGAATGCAGATGCAGAGAACAGCTGGGTGCAATCAAACAGAGTTTTACTTGCAGCAAGGAGAACAACAATACAGAGTGTTAAGCAGTCTGAGGTGTTGATCTGAAGCTAATACAAAAGTCTTCTCTCTATATAGGCATGTGTGTGCGTGTGTGTTTAACATGTAGGGAGGGGTGAGAGGTGTCGTGGCCTTCACGTCTCCTTCTTGGGTCTGTTTAGGCTGGTCTGGTGATGCACCGAGTCATAAACAATAGTTGATAAAAAGTAACAAGGAGAGGGCTGCACAAGACCATGGAGGGATTGTGTGTGTGGGGAAAGAATGTCATGTAGTATCTGTGTGTGTGGGGAAAGGATGAAGCTGCTAAGGAAAAGGTTATACAATGATCAGGATAGAAATGTTCAAATACATGAAAACACTATATACAATATGTACAAAGTTCAAATCATTCTTAACATTCCCCGCTGTTTTTCATTATTTGAACAGATAACAATGCACTTTTCACATCAACCTTATACAACTTCAGTTAGATTTTCTGTACAGGCATCAGATAGGCATAGTATCTGCGAAGAAACTAAATTTGTGTTTCCTTATGTCCAATTGGTGGGGCTGTTGATAAGGTGGAATAAACATGCTGTCTGTAAATTTTGGGAGTCATTTTTCAAGCAAGATTTATGAACACTAAAGCAGTATGTTGGATTAACATTACCCATAGGGATGGAAGCCAAATTGGGGAATTTGTCATTGTTGTAAAAACAGTCAAATTGAACATCCTTGGTTAGATGTACTGGGCCATAAATAGGGTTGTTCTTTGTATCATTTGTTTTAAGCAGATGGGTAAAGTTTAACATCTTAGCATTAGGTTTAGGGCCTGAAATCATAGACCAGTATGTTTGGTTCAAAACTGTAGCTGCAAGTGATGATCTGAGAATGTGTGGGAACAAAGTGTTGACATTTTTTACTGGTTTGGGTATGATGTGAGGGTTCCTTGTGGCTATTGGCATCGGAGTACACACATAGCAGTCAGTTAGATTCTGAGATTTTGCTAAGGTTTGTGCATATCTGTACCACATGTTCAGTTCAAAAGATGATGAGAAGTTGAAAGCCTTGGTATACCAATCCAAGGGGCTGCTGTCTTCAGGATGGTTGTTGTTTCCAAGATGGTTATGCTTGTTCAGTCCATGTCCACCAGGGGGAGCCAGAGAAGCTTGTTTCCAAGATGGTTATGCTTGTTCAGTCCATGTCCACCAGGGGGAGCCAGAGAAGCCAGAGGCCAGTCAGTCAGGATCCAGACGATGACGATGACGCACAGCAGAGTTGTCAGGAAGCAGGGGGTCCATCTCTGAGCCATTTCCCTGTAGTACACTGGGGCCGGTCAGAGACCTGGCGATGGTTTCTTCTCGGGTTTGAGACGGTGCCCTAACGGCAGTGCCTTCTATCAGCACACGGAGCTATTCTCCGCCCCCCTTTGTAGCCCGCTTTATTCACCAGGGCACTTTGATGATTCCAGCTTCAGCATCTCCTCCTCACTTCTCAGGAGTTTGCAGTGGCTGAGATGGATCCAGGATGGTCTTCCTTCAACTTTTACTGCTGTGGGCGTTGACAGGAGAACTTGGTACGGCCCAGTCCAACGTGGTGATGACCACTTCCTTTTCTGGAGGGCCTTTAGGAACACAAAGTCTCCGGGTTTGACAGGTGTAGTGCCTTCAGGCTTCTCCTCCTGGGACACAGAGACAGACTTGACAGCATCAATTTGCTCTTTCACTTTACAACATTGTTGCAAATGTGTCACTAATTCAGAGCATTTTACAGGTTTCTTAGGCTGGAGAATTGTCAATTCAGGTAGCTGATAAGGTCTATGAAATACACATTCAAATGGTGTTAGTTTATGTTTGCCACAAGGTGTTGTATTAATGGAAGTTTTAAGTAGGTGTAAACAAGCAGGCCATGGTTTTCCTGTTGTTTCCATTGCTTTAATTAGTTGTTGTTTAACTGTACCATTCTTACGTTCCACGAGTCCAGCTGACTGTGGATGAAATGCTGTGTGTAATTTATGTTGCACTCCTAATTCGTTCAGCAGAGTTTTTACTTTTTGTGCAGTAAAGTGTGTACCATTATCTGAGTAGATAATTTCAGGTATTCCAAATCTGCAGAAAATACTCTCTTTCAGCACTTTAACTGTAAAATCTGCATCAGCATGTGCAGTTGGATGTATTTCAGTCCAATTACTATAATGTCATATAACAACTAGACAATACTTTAGATTTTGACATTGATCTAATTCAATGTAATCCATGCTCAAAACTTGAAAAGGTGATGTTGGTTCAGGAAATGAACCTTGTCTTGTTCCTATGCCTCCTTGAGCATTGTTTTTTAATCATATTAAACAATTCTTTACATGATTATGTGCAGCTTTTTGGAAATTTGGAGCATAAAAACATTTTTGTACTCCCCCTAACATCCCCGCTGTTGTCACATGGCAAGGTCCATGGGACACCTGACAAGCCCAGGGATGTAAGGAAGGAGGTAACCAGAGTAAACCAGTATCTGGGTGATAAAAAAGGTCATCCTCAGGGTCAAGGATAACACTTGCAGGTGGGTCTGCGTGGTGTTGATGGTCATGCAGAACATCATCAGAGTTAGTTATGGTAGTAAAGATAGGGGTAGCAGGTTCACCTCGGGCTAAAGCCTGAGCTGCAGAGTCAGCTAGAGCGTTGCCACGGGAAAAAAGATCAGTTTTTTTGGTGTGAGCCAGAACATGGACAATAGCTAAAGCTGAGGGAAGCTTTAGGGCTCGTGTTAGGTCTTTAAGCAGGACTGCATGCTTTACATCAGAACCAGATGATGTTTTAAAATCTCTAAGATGCCATTGAGCACAGTGATAATGACAAGAGGTATAGACATACTTAGAATCAGTGAAAATAGTTACGGGAAAGTCTGTACAATAGTGTAAGGCAGCAATAACAGCTTTTAGCTCAGCAGATTGGGCTGAGTCAGATGCAGGTAGTGATTGTGTCATCAGTACCTCAGTCAGGGTGGTTACAGCATAAGCAGAGTGTGTTTTTCCATTTGAATTTTTTAAAGAGCTGCCATCAGTAAAAAGCCAAATTGAATCAGGAATAGGTGCGTCCTTCAGATCAGGTCTGGGCAAAAATGTCTGAAGGGAAGATTCTAATCAGTCATGATCATCACATATGTTTTCAACATCAGGTAAAAGTGTCGCAGGATTTAAAACTGTGCAGCGTAGTATTTCTAGGTGTGGTTGAGATAGAAGAACAGTCATACAGTGCAGATGTCTAGCAGGTGACAGGAAATTAATTTTATCCTATTGCAGCCGTGTATATACATCATGGTTTACATGTAAGGTTAAAGGATGAAAAAGAACAACATCAGCACTGGATGTAACTGCTTCTGCAGCTGCTATGACAGCCATGACACATGGAGGGAGGCCTTGTGCCACGGGGTCAAGCTTTTTAGAGTAATAAGCTATAGGGCGGTAACTTCCTGCTTCTTTTTGGGCCAATACTGTGGACATGTGACCACCTTTAGAGTGACAGAAAAGATAAAATGGTTTGCTGTAGTCAGGTAGTTTTAAAGATAAAGATTGGTGTACTGCTCGTTTTAATTGGTTACATAAGTCCCTGTGCTCTGAAGACAGAGGGAAAACTCTCTCTTTTGAGGTTAGGAGCGAGTACAGCGGTCCTGACATAGCAGAGAAATTTGGGATCCATTGTCTGCAGTAATTTAGGGTTCCTAAGAATGCCATTAGTTCTTTAGGTGTGTCTGGATAAGGCAACTCAGAAATCATCTTAATCCGTCATGTTGTAAGAGATTTGGAACCATGAGAAACAGTATGTCCAAGGAATTTAACTTCCTGTTGAACAAACTGCAATTTGTTTTTACTGCATTTATGTCCTTGTTCAGCTAAAAATTTCAGTAACTCTAATGAGTCATTGTAACATTTAGTTTTATCATCTGAGGCGAGAAGGATATCATCAACATACAGTAAGACTTGTGAACCACAAGGTGGATTAAATTTAGAAAGGTTTTCAGTCATAGCCTGAGAAAATATAGTTGGTGAATCAGTAAAGCCTTGAGGAAGGCGGGTATAAGTATACCTTTTACCTTCAAAAGTGAATGCAAACCAATATTGTGACTTTTTATCTACAGGTATGGAGAAAAATGCATTTGCTAGATCCACTACTGTAAAATATTTCATCTTTGGTCATAGATTATTAAGCAATGTGTGTGGATCTGGCACAAGTGGTGCACGTGTTTGAACAGCTTTATTTACAGCTTGTAAGTCCTGCACCATTTTCCATCCCACACTGGGAGGAGCTTTTTTCACAGGAAAAATAGGTGTATTTACAGGTGAGTCCTCACATGGTATTAGGACTCCAGCTTTTAACAAGTCTTGTATTACAGGTGTAATACCTGCTATTGCATCAGGCTTTAATGGATATTGTTTCTGTCTAGGCCTGTGTTCATTTTTTCCTTTAATTATGACAGGTTTTACATCTTTCATTAAACCTACATCAGATGGGCCTAGAGACCAAAATGTTTCAGGAACGTCTTTTAGAGGTCATTTTGTAGTGCTCAGGTGTACTTGTGTTAAAGGAATGCACTTCTGGTGCCCTGTAACAGTGATGGATAAAATCTATTAAAGATCTGGGCACTTGGGGACCATTTAAGGTTAAAAGTTCCTGGTACAGGTGTCCAGTCATGTGTTAAGGCTGCTGTTAATGCAAGATCACCACATTCCTTCCACTTGCTGTCTTTTGGTTTATACATAGAAATGTGTGCTCGTTTGCCTTCAAACTGAGTTTGGACTTCAGGTTGTAAATGGACTGAGAAACAACAAAGGCCCTCTAATGTCCATAAAAGTGAACCACATCTTAAAGTAGTGGTTTCAGGTAAATTGTGGCAACGGTCAAGGTCCAATGTCACATCTGCTAATGAAACTGCCATGGTTGTGTGAGGCTGGGCAGGAGTGTCTAATTCAGTAGTATCCATGCCAGCACCAGTCAGTATGCTTTTAGCATCTGATTGCAGTTGTTTCATTTGGTCACCTTCAATGTTAAAGCCATACCAGTATCCTGGTGGGGTGACATAAAGTTGTCTTGCAGTTTCTGTTCTTAAAACTGTATAATCATCTTTCTTTCTGCCTATGGTCAAATCAAGATCATAAAGCAAATCCCTTCCTAAAAGGTTCACTGGACAGGAAGGACAATGGATAAACTGAACTTTAGCAGTTTTTCCTGTGTGAAGGTCCATAACAGGTACGGGTTCAGTCAGAGATTCTGTGGTCAAATCTCCACTAGCAGACTTGACACAAATGGTGGATTTGGTTAACATTACATGTTTTGGCACTTTATTCAGAGTGCTTCTAGTTGCACCTGTGTCCAATAGGAATTCAATCAGTTCACCATTTACATTTAGGACAATAGTTGGAGACTGGAGCATGGAATTATAACAAATTTCAACAGGTGATTCATCATTTGGTAATGTTTGATCAGCTTTATGAGCCAACAATTTTTCTAGCATCACTTTTTGGTGCTCCATTGTCTCTCTATCTTCCTGGTTTAGTCATGCGTGCTTTTTGCGGTCTTTATGCCTTCTGCGGACTCTAGTGTGGTCCGGTGAATCATCTCTATAATGTCTGCGTCACTCGTGGTCAGAGTCTGAATCAGAGTCAGTCTCTTCATCCATTTGCTTCAGCCTACAGTGTTTCTCAATGTGGCCTGTTTTGTTGCAATAATAGCACTTTATGCGAGGTCGGTCTTTAACTCTGTCTCTGCCTCTATCTTGGTTTTGTTTAGGTTTATAGTTAGATTTTTGTTTTGGTCTCGCACCTGACATGAACGCTACAAAAGCTTGCTCCGCGTTTATCTTTGTTTTCTTTTCCTTCTGCTGGGTGTTTTCATAATGGTGGTGGCAGTGTTGTAACAATTCCTCCATGGAACATGTTCCCAGGGTGAGACAGGTCAGTTTAACTTTTGCTTGCAGGCTCTGTGGGAGACATGAATGTTTAGGTGTGGTTTTCTCCTCACACTGTTCCTCGCTTACCTCTGTAACAATAACTTTCTTTTTATCAGTCATGAGGGGTGATTTTTTTAGACAGATACCAGATCATCATGTCTTCTTCTAGCTGTTTTTGTTACTGTTGTTGTTGTAACATTTCTTGTTGTTTAATTTTTCCCTGTTCTTCCTTCTTTTCAGCATGTAGTGCTGCTTGTGACCACATCAGGGCACATTGAACTTCATTACAATCATCTCTTTTTTTCTTATTGGCTTCTTTTACAGCACACACAAGTGCTTTGCATGATTTTACTTTAAGGTTTCCATCAAATTCATACTCTTTTATCCATTTTTCTGCATACTTCAGGGGATCCACAGGTGGATTTCCTCCCTGTTCTTTCTTTATTAACTGTCCATTATGTTTAAACCTCCTCTTTATCTTATCTTTCTCTTCTATATTCAGTTTACTGTTACCTTTTCCCACATTGCAATCTTCTGGACAATGATCAACGATCAGCCACTATCAGAGAGAAGATCGTCCACTACACCAAGCTTCTACTGTGACTAATTCACAGCGGATGTAGCCGTCTTCCTCTGCAGCCTCTCAATTTTGATCAGAGTCGCACACACACAAAGTCACACATACACAGTCACACACACACACACAATTGTACACAACTGTACACAATTGTCTTCACTCCCGAGACTGCCTTCTAATCGCAGTTAAAATCACTTAGGAGTGGTGTCCTAGCTTAGAATTATCAAACAGTAGTGCAGGGCAATTAGTGGGTTGTAAATCCACTCTAAGACATCCTACATCACTCTTCACTCCTGAAACTACTTTCTAAAGCAGTTAGAAATCACGTAGGAGTGGACACCTAGTTTAGGGCAATTTAGACAGGTGTACGGCCTGTCTCTCAGACATCCTAAACTCTTAGTATAGGGCAATTAGCGGGTTACAAGTCCGCTCCAAGACCTCCTATACTGCCTAACCAGCGGGTTGTAAGTCCGCTCTGAAGCTTCTAATACCACAAAAGATCGATGCTCACCAGTTTGCAGCCAGCTGTCTCTCGGGTGGATCCTCGTCACCGGGCCCCAGTCGAGTGTGGAGACCACCGATCCCTCAAAGCGGGCTTTTCAATGCTGGAAATCTTCTTCCAGGCCGTGCACGGACTTTCGCGATGGCTCCCTCTCTCCCAGGGTCACAGATGTTGAGGATCCGGCTCGAAGGACCAAGTTTATGTCAGGATTTTTTCCTTCACAGTCCCAAGATTGCTCAGTGGTGCCTTTAATGGTTCTTTACCAACACCTGACATAGTTCAGAATGAAGATGCAGAGAACAGCTGGGTGCAATCAAACAGAGTTTTACTTGCAGCAAGGAGAACAACAATACAGAGTGTCAAGCAGTCTGAGGTGTTGATCTGAAGCTAATACAAAAGTCTTCTCTCTATATAGGCATGTGTGTGCGTGTGTGTTTAACATGTAGGGAGGGGTGAGAGGTGTCGTGGCCTTCACGTCTCCTTCTTGGGTCTGTTTAGGCTGGTCTGGTGATGCACCGAGTCATAAACAATAGTTGATAAAAAGTAACAAGGAGAGGGCTGCACAAGGCCATGGAGGGATTGTGTGTGTGGGGAAAGAATGTCATGTAGTATCTGTGTGTGTGGGGAAAGGATGAAGCTGCTAAGGAAAAGGTTATACAATGATCAGGATAGAAATGTTCAAATACATGAAAACACTATATACAATATGTACAAAGTTCAAATCATTCTTAACAATTTTGATATCCCTTTTTTTGTCCCATCCCTTTGCTCAGAAAATGTGCTTTCTTCCATCTTAGATCCAAACTGCAACAGCTTTTCATTAAACAAATTAAGGTGGGGGCGGCACGGTGGCGCAGCAGGTAGCGCACGTGCCCCACAGCAAGAAGGTAACCAGCTCGATCCCCGGGTCGGGCAGGGCCTCTCTGTATGAAGCTTGCATGTTCTTCCAGTGCATGCGTGGGCTCTCCATGGGCACCCTGGCTTCCTCCCACAGACCAAAAACATGCTCAATAGGTTGATTGGTGACTCTTAATTGCCCTTAGGTATGAGTGTGATTGTGAATGGTTGTCTGTCATTCTATGTTGCCCTGCGATCGGCTGGCAACCGGCTCAGGGTGTACCCCGCCTCCCGCCCAATGACAGCCCAGATAGGCTCCACCCCCACCCCCCACCTCCCCCACCCCAGCAACCCCGAAAGAGCTAGTCGGTATAGAAAATGAATGAATGAATGAAATTAAGGTGGTTGATCTTTTTGAAATTGGGCTCATGATGACTGTTGAGATGGCGAAAGTTTCTCTGGGTATAGCTGGAGGAGTCACCGCTTCAGTGTACATGTTCTCTAAAAAGTGCCAAATATCAATGTTTCCTTCCACATCCACCCAAATTAACTAATGCTAAAACATTTTATACATTTTTAAGAAGAGGACATAGTCTCCTCCATTATTTACCCTGTTTGATTCATGCAGGGGTCCTCCACAGCCTCCTAACCGGCCCACAGAATATTATCATGTTCAAAAAATATGAGGGGGGGATCAGTTGTTGTTTTAAGGGTAACTTTTTTTCATGGATTCCGTACAGCTGTAAATGCAACCCTTTAAACTATTGGGATCTGATTTACAAAAATCCACCTGTCAGCCAATCTTTAAGGTACAAAATATTTTTTTATTGTTTAAATGGCTTTTAATTGGGTAAACATAACTAATGACTTGATCTAACTCAAAAAATTAAAACTAAAGACTCTGGACTTGATTCGACTTGCCTGCTTTTACTTGAAGACTCCACTCGACTTTCAACCCCGTTCAAAAAGTCACTATTATTGTGAGAACATTCTAAACAAGCTACTGTTTAGTTTTACTTGAGTACATTTTTAGACCAGTACTTTTACTTGAGTAGAATATTTCAGTACTCTTTCCACCTCTGGTCACAGGTGCTGTGCAATGGTCCAAAGGGCCCTTAAATATGATAAGGTTCATAAATATCTCAGTGTTTCTGCAGTTTTCATGGATATAAACGTGTCTGTTTGTAAAGATTAAATTAAAAAGTCTGTGCCACATCTTTACACAGTGGTCATTGCTAACCAACACCCTTTTTGTCTTTTCTGCCTTTGTGTTTGTCATATTAAAGCTATCAATGGCAAAACATATTTGGTTTTATAACTAACAGCAAAGATGCTGAAAGCCAATTGGTTAATTTTGTGTGTTGCATGCAAAGACAATGTTATCCTCGATGTAGGCAGCCCACCCTGGGGTTCCTTTGCATGTACTTCAGCTCCAATGTTTTTTGAGTTTCTAATGATATCCACTGTCCCACTTACCTACTTATCAAAAACAAGAACTGAAACCTGAAAAATAAATCTTAAAAGAACAGGTCAGCTACCATGTTAATTGCATTCTTATAAAGTTTTAACTTTTTCAAAGCTTCTCAGATTACTATATTTCTAAACTTGATACAACACCTCAAAAATTGAGCAGCAGTCGAACAGGTTGGAGTTTTTTGTAGTCATAACTCTTGTCTTCATGAAATCTGTTTCACGCCTTTAATCCAGGGCTTTGGTTGACATTAAAAAGTGAAACGTGTTGTTTTTGGAAACATGTCTGGGCTGCTAAACAAGCTAAAATGTGCAAGTTAAGTCTCCAACTATTAATATGTTGAGTGTAGTCTAACACTGATCCTTTCGGATATTTGAAATTACTTCTTTAAAGGATACTGTGGCCAGTAGGTTGTTTTTCCCTCAGTGGCTGTCAGGTACTTTCTGTTTGTTGCTGTCCCACCAATCCAACACTAGAGCGATAGAGGCTGAGATCTACATTACATGCTGTTAACTATGTAAACATGTAGTTTACGTCAAGCATGTGCTCTTTATGCTCTTAAAGAATATTAATCCAATCCAATAGTCCTATGGGCATTTATGTACTCTTTTGGCCGCTTACACTGTAGGTAACGTTTGTTGATGCAGACTGAAACTTATCCAGCCACTCTAGTATTTCCATCCATCCATTATCTATACCGCTTATCCTTTGGGGGTCACAGGGGCAGGAGCCTATCCCAGCTGTCATTGGATGAGAGGTGGGGTACAGTCTGGACTGGTTACCAACCAATCACAGGGCAGACACATAGAAACAGACAACCATTCACCAACACTCACGGTCATTTTGTTCACCTAATAACTTCGCAAGAATGTTTTAAGATTGTGTGAGAAACATTTTGTGCCTGCAGAAAACTCATGCAGGAGAACATGCTAACTCCTGACAAAAAGGCCTCAGTCATTATCAGGGAGTTGAAGCAGCAACATTTTTGCAGTGAGGCTGCACCACCATGCAGTTTTTCTGGATGTTAAAAATGAACAGAAACTTGTGGACCCATGTAAAGCTATCACAGTCTCCTGTCATCTGAGGTGAACACAGCCTAAAATACTTCAATTATACGCTTTTTCCAGCACTGGAGATGAACATCTGTTGGGGAACTATGGCCTCCTGGACCAGGTACAAGCTCTGAGGTGGATCCAGGAGCACATTCACAACTTTGGTGGAAACCCAAATTCAGTTACCATATTTGGGGAGTCTGCTGGTGGAGTAAGCGTGTCCCTCCAGGTATGAATGAGAAACACACATAAAACTGTTTGGTTTTTTTTTTTACTTTTTTTTTTTGTTGCTAAGTGACTCATTTACCCAGAAGCTTATTTTTTGTTTCTATCAACAGCTTCTCACACCTTTGACTAAAGGACTTGTCCACCGTGCCATCGCTGAGAGTGGCACTGCTGCAATGGATTTACTGGTAGGAAATGATCCTCTACCAATGGCGCAGGTAGATTATTTGCACAATATTCAAATTATTATCACTCAATCTGTTTGTTGACCTTATCTGTTGCAGAAACATTTACATTTTCTCTCTAGGTAATTGCAAACATGTCTGGCTGTAGCATTGAGAGCACAGCGAGGATCGCTGACTGCATGAAAAACGTTGATATTGAAACTCTCCTGCCACTTACAGAGGTGAGTTTTTGAATGAAACACTGGAAGCTCAGTGTGAAAAGGCTGCCCTGTGGTCCATGTAATGTCTTTATTAAAATCTTCCTTTATATTTTTGTTCTCTGAAGGATGAAAGAGTAAGACTAACTGTAAATACTGATGGACACTTCCTGACCAAATCTGTGGATGAGCTGTTCAGTAAACATGAAATTCTCAAAATTCCCTTCATGACTGGTGTTAACAATGACGAAGGGGGCTATCTGTTCCCTGATGTAAGTCACTCCACCACATAGTCTCCAAATTAAAAATTAACTGATTAGTCATTTACATTTGAGCCTGTTAAACAGTTTTGTTAAACTTTGGTATTTGTCCGAAATGTTAATCCCAGCTGTGTCTCTCCTCAGTTCTTGGCTCCTAAAAACTGGACAGAGGGCATGGATCTGGAGTCTGTCAGGGGCGTGCTCTCTCTGTTTTTCTCTGATCCTATCATCTTAGATCTGATGATCGAGGAATATACAGGAAATGGAGAGGATCCTGTGACAAACAGAAGTGGATTTACTGAGCTGCTTGGAGATTTATTTTTCACACTTCCTACCATCAAGTGTGCCAATGCTCACAGAGGTATTTAACATGATGAAAATGTCTAATGTCTCTTGTAGGGTGGAGCCACCCCAAAAATTAAAACTCAGGTTGGGCTGCCTACAATGTAATAACAGCCAGTCGAGGGAGCAGACTGTTACTATTATTATTATTATTATTATTATCAGTATTAGTGTCATTATCATTATTCTTTTTATCCAAAAGGAAAAACATTAAAAATAGCTTTACCAAGTTGATTTATGACCAGTTTGAATTGATTTTTAATTTTATTAATGAATTTGAATTGTTTCAATTGCAGGATGATTATTTTTTATCTGTAAGCACGTATCCCTCTGGAGTCTGTCACAGCTGACACAGGGCAGGAGGCACGGTACACCCTGGACCAGTCACAAGCCATTCACAGACACGACAGAGGCAGACAACCATTCATCCACACACTCACACTGAGGGACAATGTAGAGTTACCCAACAACCTAACAGGCATGCTTTTAGTCTGTGTGAGGAAACAGGAGCACTCTGAGAAAACCCACCCATGCACAGGAAACTCACAGAAAGAACATAGAAAGGCCCAGACCAACCATGGAATGAAA
>JBAMNC010000262.1:1422500-1525000 GCA_037902135.1 Cetoscarus ocellatus
AAGCAGAACTGAAGTTTCAAACCCATGTATTTTATCTTTTGTGTCATTGCACTTCAAAATATCCATGACTCTGTGTAAATTTCACACAATTATAAACTTGCATCAACAACCACACATTAATTTACTGTCGAATTATTTTGCTCCCTGATTCAATTCTGAGCTCTGTAGGCTCACAGTGATTTTGCTTTGCAGCTATGTGCAGCACCACTTCATCCCAAACTCGTCACTGCAAACTGAGCCGGATCTACTAAAGGTTTGCATGTATAAAAACACGTGCAAATTTGATAGCGTGGGGTTGCACCGAGAATTGCGTCAGTCAAATGAGCAAAATAGCATGAGCAATCCATTTAGCATGTTTGCCTTCATGAAGATGCAGAATACATGCAGATGATCAGAATGTGCAAAAAACCGGGAGGAGGAGATGCAAATGTAATCATTTAGCACACGCAATGTGATTTATCGAACCCGAAACTGATTGCACTCAGTGTTTTTGTGTCTATATTTAGCATGTTTGAAAGGCATGTGCAAACAGCCATAGCGTTATGCACAGATGGCTGACGACGGAGAGAGAGAATCTTTCATGCGTGTGTCAACATGTTTGGACTGTCATAAAAAAAGCATTAACCAAATATTTTCCGTCATTGACTGACTTTTTTTGATGAATGCAGCAAGATTAGGAGGCTGTCTGTCATTATGAAGGACTGGAATAAGAGGGACGATCCAGTGTACCATCATACTCACGCAGACACATGCATAAAGTAAACCCTCTCTGTTTTGCGCTCTTAATATATCGTGAAAGAGGTCATTTAACCTATGTAAAAAAGATCCCCTTTATGCAGAATCACTCATTTGTCACTCAGAGCTGACTGTGTCACACTCCTGCATCTATATTCAGTGAGTGCCTCTTTTTGCCACAGCCTGAAGGTAAATCCATCAGATGCTGCAGTGTTTCACCCACGTGTTTTGGATCGAGTATGAATTCAGTGTTTTTGAAACTTTGGGCAAATGTCACAACAAACAGTCCAGCACAGAATTTGCATTTTCATTCAAAATTTTGAAGTATTTCCACACAAAGCTGGTGTCATACATTGTGTTGTGTGTCTCATTCAGATGGTAAAGACGCAAGTTACTGTTTTAAGTCCCAAACCATCCGTTAGACTGCCATAACGGTTCTAGTGTTAACACTAGAAAAGCACTTGGAGAGCGCAGACCTCCGCTAAGCAGCTCAGTTACAGCAGTGCCTATTCCACAACCCCTGTAAAAGATACAATTCTGGACCAACACGTGCTCCGATTGGACGGCCGAGTCTCCGCTCATGCCTGTCCATGTGCAGAACTCCTCCACTGGCATTGCAAGGGAAACTGGGAAATGTAGTAACATAGGTTTGAAAACATTGATGTCAGTTTTCAAATAAATTACATTCCCATAATGACATAAAGGGGGCAGAACCCTCAGAGCAGCTGAGGACAAATGAATGGGATTTGCCATGAAAACTTCAATGTTTTTTTATGACGTTTTATATATATACGTTTTATATATATACATATATATATATATATATATATATATATATATATATATATATTGGCTTCCCAAATCATGTTTCTTCTGGCAATGCTGAGATGTCTCTGCTGGAGTTCACCAGTGTGTTTATTTGACTCAAACTCCATGGCTTCAAACTTCATTTTTCGTTCATGGCCACTCTGCTCTACCAAACTCCCCATGATGACAGCCGGTAGCACACGCAAAATCCTTATTTAAAAAGGGCGGTCTGCACCACTTTAGCTCCTGTTATCAATTGCGCGCACAAGATCACCCGCAACACGCCCACTAATAGCACGTGCAACTTTTTAGATTGCACACGCAATTTTGAACTCGTTATTTGGGATCTTAGTAGTTCCTGCCACTACGCGCTGCTCATAAGGTTTCAATGATGACATGTTTTTGTTTTTAGTGTGTATTACTTTGTAAGATATCCATAGGCCAAACTATTTTAGATATTACCAGACCATAGTCATAATTTGTCAACAGTTGCTCTAGGCCTAACTCTTACTTCAGAGCTTTATTCCCATAGATGTGAGGGAATATCTGTGAAAACACATTCATGAAAGTAATCATGTTACAGCTGCAGTCAATATAAGGGATCAAGACAAAGCTCGGGAAATCTTACATATTTAATTTAGGAACTTTTTAAGCTTTAAATAAAAATACACCACACATTATGTAATGTCTGGATTTCCCATCGTCATCAACAAAGGGACACCTGCAATCCTGTGCTCTTTTACTACCACCCTGAGCAACAAATGGAGGACAGCAGATGCCAGTGTTTTTTTTACATCTTATGTATGAACACGCTCAGTGTCTTCTTTTGGTGTCTGTCTGCAGTATTGATACAGCGCCACTTACAGGCCTTTCATGTGGACGGACACATCTCTTGAGACGATGCTGTGTTTATAGAAAATGTTTTAAATAATAAACGTTTTTGGCTCCCTGTGGACAGGGCCTCGGTCAAATGTTTGCATGATTGTTGTTGATAAAATGGATGTTAAATACCTCTTGTATGTTTATTTGATTGTTTTAGTCAAAATGTAATAAAAGGAGGCACAAACAAGGATACATTTTTTAACAAGTGTTTCAACTTCTACAACTCTGACCCTATGTAGCTCATAGTCACTAAACAGATCAAAAATACAAAGCTGTTTCTTTCAGAAAGCTTAAAAGTGGACTTAAAACACACCCGTGGGTGCTAAGGTAAAGGATTCTTAAGGAAACGTAAATATCACCCCAAATACTTAAGTTTAGTACAGATATTCAAAAACTGTACTTCTAGGATAAGTACAGTATCTAATGTACTTTTAGACTTCCAATGACTGGTCTAGTTATTACCATCTTAGTTAAGAATATATTTACTTGTTGTAAGCTTAAAATAATATGTTTATTGGTCAAACTCTCCAAAAACTGAAACAAAAGATTAATTACTGCCTCTGCGCCTGTCCAAGAATTAATTCACTCTGCCCAGCTAAAATCAAAGTCTTTAAAATTCAGTCTGAGGGGCTGTCCCATCAATAAATAAATCCAAAATAATGACAGAATTACTGCATAACAAAGCAGATACAAATTTTTTTCCTAGTTGCCTTTTCCACTCTTTTTTGCAGTTACTCTATAAGCTGTGATTGAAACCTCTAAAACCTCTGTGCAGATAATCATTTCCAGTAGGGATAAATAACCCTACTAGACTGTTGCAACCATAGTAATTCGAGTAAACAAGCAACACGAGAGAAGACTTTGCAGTGTGGAGGTGTTCACTTTGCCAGAGAGATCTGCATTGTCAGAATGACAAAGTTTTGGTTTGGGGTATGTTTTGGGGTAAAGTTCTTAATGGCTGCTATCATCTACAAATACACCCTGTGATATTGAAAACTGGCCTCAGATAAGATAAGCAATGCAAATAAGAAAATATCAAGAAAAAAATCACAACCAGAGCAGGTAAAGTGGGTTTAAGTGCATTACCTGACTGATGAGTACATCACCGATACAGCTCTTCAGACAAATGTCTGATACATTTATATATGGGGGTACAATTAGAAAGCTACTGTATGAGGCAGGAGCATAAAAAAAGAACTACAGTCAAAGAATATTTTAAAGGTGTCGCTCTTTTTGAACATCAGCTGTCCATAATTTATCAGCTAAACCACAACAAGTATCACTGTTTCAAAGCCCAGAGGGTTCTTTCATTGTTTCTCTCTGTAAGAAGTGAGATATGCGTTCTACTGGACTGATGCGGTGACTTATGAACACATGGACCCTGCTAAGAACAGCCAAGTCTTTGATCCAAGTTCAAGAGAGCATTTCATATTTTCAGCAGAAATGTAGAGTAGCATCAAAATGAACAGTGAAGGTTGTTTGATTGGCAAAGCATGTTCCATGAAAAGGCTATAGGGAAGTGAGATTAAAAAAATTAATGTGATTGAAATGACAGATTCAAAGTAACAAAATGGCTATAAAAGCAGGCAACAACTCAAGTCCAAAGACATACTCAAAGACAAAAGCCTCTCTGCACAAGGTCCAATACAAAACATGCGTCCATGAGTGAACTGAAAATTTAAAAATGAGAAACAGAATTCAGACAACTGCTTGAGGTACTTGTTAAAATTCAGGATGGTTACCGAGATGCTGAAACAATGATCTGTTTAGCTTGTTGAAGAGGTAAGTGACCAGAATCCAAATGTGGAAGCTAAGCCATCTATTACTACACAGTTGGGGTTGTTTGTGCCATATAATTTTGGGCCTCTAACAGCAGATAAATGATCACTGAAAACAGCACAGTCTTTACCAAAACATCCCTCTGTGTATGTTTACATACATGATACTTTGTCACACTGGCACCAGGACAGAAATTGACAGGTTGGTTTTATGATGTGTTTTGGATCAACACTGCTACTGTTTTGGGTGCTAAAAACAGTGCCAACAAAATATTGGTGCAATGAGCTAACATTAGCTTGTAAATGTAAACTTTTCAGGTCCACTATCAGGAGTTTTTTTCACTGTATTTTAGGGCAGTTACTAATTTGAAGGAAGAAATATCAGTTAACACAAAAAAAGGCAGGATTAGGAAAGGTCTCCTCTGTGCTGCTGTCTTTGTAACTTGCAGATACAGCGGAGCATCTGACAGCATTTATCCACTATTTATTCCTCTCTGAGTTTTCATTCTGAAGTGGGGCTGTGTTGTTCAACCTTTTCTACTTATCCATTAATGCCACCAACAGAAAAATAAACACTGACTTAGCATGTTGTTGGCAAGTATAACAGTCAACCTCTCGGCCTTATAAAGCACAGGGATGCGTTTATTGTCTTTAAGGGGAGCATTCTCTGAATGTATAACTTCACATCAAAGATATCATTGGATATGTATCTTATCTTCTGTGCTTGAAGTCTGGCTTTTCTCCCCTCAAAAAAGGCCACAATGACCAGCATTTTATAGTTACTGTAAGCATGCAGTAAAGACTCCATTGCCTCAAAGTCTTTGGGATGACTAAAGAGTTTTCAGGTAGATGCGCCAAAGCCAAGCTAAAGAGATTGTTACACAGTTTTAGTCAACATAAAATACATTTAGGAGTATGCAGCTTGTGGGCTTTTAAAGCTGTTTTACATCTTTAAGAGGGTGGTTGTTTACATGTGGCTAAATAGGACTACAGCATTTGTTTGGGACATTACTAAAAGGAAGCGATGTTAAAGTAAGCTAGCCATGCTATAGTTACTATATGCTAATGTTAGCTTTACATTCTTACAATCAAACTTTGAAAGAAATGCAAAGAGTGTTTTTTTTGTGACAATAATCTTAATTAACAAAATATACAAGTACCTTAAACAAGGTGCCTGTTTCAACCAGAACCCAAAATTCTGTTGAAAAAGGCTGTGTATCAATGGATGGAAGCCTCAAAATAACAGCATGTATATAGGATTAGAAGAAAATGTCATCAATGCATTAAAATATTGACAAGTACCCCATGCAACCATCAGCCAAAAATCCTTAAAGGCTAATGACCGTGTAAAAGTGCCATCTATCAGTGAGCAGTAAGCACATATTAGCACTTTATTTTTAATTTGATAAATTAAATAAAGTGGAAGTCTTTCAAATACAACACAAAAGACTCCTAAAAAAATCCATAGAAAATAGAAAAAAAAAAAAAAAAAAAAAAAAACGGCAGGCAATCCTCTGAAAACAGACATCACATAAGCCTTAAGCAAGACTCTTGAAGTGCAGCGGGAGTCTTAGAAAAGCAATTTCTCCCTTGACATCACCAACATCACTTACAGAGTATGCACACTGCTCTCGTATGCACAGTATCCTCTGCTCCCTGGGAATTTAAATAGATGTTAACACTTGAGGAATAACTTCTTGTTCCCATGTAAATATGTAAAACCTACAAGGTTCACTCAGCTTCTAGTTATTTATTTTGGCATATTAGCAGAGTTGTAGCCTCATAAGTAAATATGACAACTCTGCAAATATGCTGGGAAATAGAAAAATATGGCTAAAGCTATGAAATGTGTGCACCTTGAATTAGCTGTGCACCTTACACAGCTGTGACCAGGTCTCAAGACCATGTTTATGCACTGATGTTTTTAAACCAAGGAATAATTGTGATTAATAATCATAATCTCACTACTAATACTGACATATTTAAAATAACATAATGATCTAATTTCACTTATTGAAGCCACATTTGTATTGTCCAAGTAATGTGCTTTGCTGACTTTGTGTTCCTGCCTGCTGTCGAAGCACTTTGTAAACCTTTGTTTTTAAAAGTGCTATACAAATAAAGTTTATTGTTATTATTGTTATTACTATATAAAACATTTACGCAACTCTATCTACAAAATATCCCAGGGATACCCCCCTAACTCCCCCAACCCCCCATAATATTTTCATTGCTATATGTTTGCTATGTTTGTTGTTTTGAACAATTTTAACAAGGGAAAAAAAAAAAAAAAAAAAAACAAACACTGGAGAAAGAAAACCTCATGAGCAACAGACTGAGATGGAGACAAATAGCCGGTTAGTGCTCGCTGAGCGTGTTGCTGTTTCAGCGCTCATTGTGCTTACTCTGGGTCATGTTTGCAGTAATGAGAGTTTGTTTGTAGGAGGAGGCGTTTCCACATTGATTGATGCTGCTGGGAGGTTAGCGGTGCACATAAGGAATCCCTTCACAGCTCAAAAATAGAAATAATGGTCCAATGTACTCATGGAGTTGTGGGAGAAATTATGTGTGGTTTTAGAATAATGGACAGTAAATACACCGTCATATGTTCAACTGCCTCTTTGAAATCTGGAGTTCTTGAAATTACAAATTTGGTGGGCTTTCTTCTTCGAATTCATCTAAAGAAGATCCCCAAGAGGGTCGACATTAGACTGGTGGAGGTTTTTTTTTTCTTTTTCTAATTACTAAATTGCTCCCCTATGCATCCTTACACCAATGTAGCCACACTCTTGAGGCAAAGAGCTTGTACATTTCTTTTTCTGAATTGGCAAAATAAAATCACCCTTTTAATGCATGTATAAGGATGAGAGGCTGATTGAGGCCCTGTCCACACAGAGACAAAACCGTTTCGTATTGAAAATGTTCTCTGTTAAGACATCATCGTTTCAAGAAATGTGTCCGTCCACATGAAAACACTAAAAACAATGTAGTACATATGCCAGGCCTATAAGTGGCGCTGTAACACTGCTGCAGACAGACACCAAAACCAGGGAAGAAGATATGGAGCACACATCGAGAGAAATGTGAGCAAACATTGGCATATGCTGTTCTTCATGTCCCCTTGTTGCTCACAGCGGTAGTAGAGAAACAGAATATTTAGTTGTTAAATCCATAAAAAGCTCAATAGCTTCTGCAGCACTAACACAACATCTTATTCCGCCATTGTTTCTGTTGTTGTTGGGGTTTGCACATTATTCATTACTATTTCTCCTGGTTTGAAACATAATTTGAAATTAGCAAATTATTTTGTCAAATCTTTTGATTTATGGGTAGGAATGGGAATCAAAAAAACAATTCCAGTTGAGAATTGATAAAAATATGTCAAGCAATTGATATTATTGGGATTTTTGCTTAGCAATTCCCTTATCAATTCCTTCCACTGACATGGGTTAAATGTGGTCAAACTTGTGTCTTAATTTTCACTTTAAAGACACTAACGACACAGTACTCAGAAAGTGGAAACATTAGCAACTTGCAGAACCATTAATCGAAGCGGAACGTCATTGAATATGAGGAGTCGTGTGTTTGACATTGTTGCCACTGAAAACCTTGGTAGGCTAACTTATAGGAATTGATAAGGAAATCGTTAAATAATTGGATTGACAAGCAGAACTGTTAATGGCATTGGTATCAAAAAAATCTTATCAATGCCCATCCTGATTTATTAGATTATTGGGCAGAAATCATTTATTTATTTAGCCATCAATCCACCATGTCATCTACACTGTAACTTATGCTTGCAACCAAATTAAATTAAAGCAGCTTTATGTGCAAAATTTGACTTGCACCAATGAAACTGCATCATATTTTTCTGTATTTCTCTTTTTTTATTTTAATATTTTAGACTTATAAGGACATGTAATCATGTTTACAGCTTTGCAGCAAGATACATAAATGTCAAAAGCAGGCCAGCAACCGCAACCTCTTACTTCAGCTCTATGTTATGACCATACCAGGGAAACTCTGCAGAGAAACTTAAATCTGACTTCCTTAACATGGCATTTGTGTCAAATAAGAGAAAACAAAAAACATACTGGCCTCAGATACAGGATGAACGTGTGACCCTGCATTCAAATACTATATAGAGCAAGTCAGCAGCCAACCTACACAATACTGGCATCCACTCAAACTGAACTCCAGATGGCCAGATCTTTCTTTGCCCTCTCCACGTCTTTTGGCTTTTGTCCCTCTAGGAAACCTGCAGTGGCTCCAGTAGAAGTGAAGCAACACTCTGCCAATATCTCCTCATTTCCTCAGCTGCTAAGTGCAACTGACTGAAAGGACATAAACACAAGGTGGAAAAAAAAAAAAACTGTGTGAAGACTGTGACATGTTGAAAGAAAGCACAACCATCCGTTTGGTTTATTCACACTGCCAGAAGGCAAAGAGAGAGCTGCAAGTGGGAATATGAGCTTTGGTATGACGGCCAAGAAAACCAATGAAGTAACAATTGAGAAAAGCCCAAGAATAACTGAACAAAACATACAATCTGGCACAAATGTCTTCCCTTAGAAGGTGATGAATAAAACAGCACAACAGGAGCACAGGGGACTCTAGATCAACTTTTTCATGTTGTTGATGCTGTTAAATTATCTCTTTTAAAGAAAGAAATTATGTTGATGTAGTCAGGGCCATAACTGCAACTTTAGAAATAGTGGGGTTCTGTATTCAGGATTCTGGGTTCAGTGGTTGAGATTTTTTTTTTTTTCTTGGTTTAAATGTCCTAAATAATCATAGCATTGCGCCAGAGTTGTGCATTATAATACCAGTACACCATCACATTATACCAATGTCCATCAGTTGCACACAGTATTTGGGCACGAGAGCAGGAGATAGTGAACACTGAGAGAGAAAGCAGCCAGTCTCTGATTACAATCTCTTCAATAACATGAGTGTTGATTGGTGAAAGTGTAAAATTATGTATGTACCAATGACATGGAAGGTTTTAAATAGTTCTAATAGACTGCACAGAACAAAAGAAAAAAATAACGCACCTAGTAAAGACTGGCAATGACGGAAAGATCCGCAACTTCACTGCCAAGTCAGTGACCTTACGCACAAATGATAACTTGGAATCCGTGGTGACTTGGTACATGTTAAAAAATGACTGATGTCTGGACCTCAATGTCCTCAATAATAGTAACGACCATAGATGTAGTTTACTGTTGATATTTCATTTATCATTACAAGGTATACAGCACAGCACCACTGCGGGGCGCATGCCTGTGCTATTGGCCACCGTTAGTTTGTGAGTGGGTTTATGAATGTTAACCAAATAAAAGTACAAAATAGCCCTTCGTGATTGGGGTAATATAATTTTCATTCATTCAGTGGTAGTATTTTTTTATTTGTTAACTGTAAAGTAGCAATTTTGGAGATAGGGGGTTTGTGTCTAAAAGTGACAATAAGCTAATGACAAAGTTGATGTCTTTTCAGGCATCTTACAAACTATTTAACCATGCTTACATTTCCTCTCTCTATACCAGTAATCATCAACTGGGCACCAATAGACCAAATGAAGCATACTGCAGCACAGACTACCAACCTATAAGTTAAAGTATGATAATGTCAAACCTAGTGATGGACACGTTTTTGGACACTTTCTGGTTGAGTCTTATTCTTCAGAGAAAAGATGGTGCTCATTAAAATATGATTCCAGGCTTCTTATCCATAAACTCAAAATTTCTTTGCAACATCTTTTGTGCAAAATAACTCACGTGTACCTTGACTGACAATGGATGGATGGATGGATGAATGGGTGGATAGGTGGATGGACCCTAAGCTGTGTAATATAACAGGTAAATATCAGAAAAATAAATCTGCAGAATAAGAAATAAAACAGTTATTGAGCTGAAATATGTAAAGACTGAACAAATAGAGACTCAGTCTCAAAATTACCTTGGTATATTGGTGACATTTGCAAAAAGAATTTGTTGCTATAACTTATTTTTCAGATGGTAAATAGCTGCATCTCTGAATAACCAAATAATAAGAATAACTAAAAGTGATAGAACCAAGAATTTGATCCATTTGCCTTACCTGTATTTTGTATTCCCATTGCAATACCCCAAAATGCAAAACACCTGATTTTATGCAGAAGGGAACGTTAGAATAGGAAACTGAATATTTTTGGCTCACATTGACTCACACATGAACATAGAACCTTAGAGTGGAATGCATCTCACGTCTGCCCTAAATTCAGAGCTGAAAAAATGGATGGGACACTGAGGAACAACTGAATTGAAATGAACCTACAAATTTTCTTTTAAAAAATACTCCAGCAGTGATTTTATATGCTGATTTTGTTGATCTTTTTAAGAATCATTTAACCACACTGTACATGTAGGAGCAGAAGTCAGCTTAACCATTTACATTTAGGTTGCACTGATTGCTTATATGATGTACCACTAAAACCTAATGCTGTCTCAGAAGATCATAATACACACCAACAATCCACATATTGTCAACATATACACATTTTTATTCAAAGAGAAAGTTAAAAGTGCTCTAGACGCAGAAAGAAAGAGGCATGCAAGTCTAAGCACTGCACGTCACAGAATTGGGTATTAGATATTAATTACAAGTTTTCTGCACCTCAGCTTAGGCCAGAGGCTTTGAGTTTAGGGGCAGATTCTTGGAAACAGAATTAGCGGAAACTCTTCAAGGGATTTGTTTCAGTCTCAGACCAAATGTCTGCTGACATTCACGGATGAACTGATCAGACTTTGGAGGTCATAGGTCAAGAAACAAGGTCAGGGAGTCTTGTGGTCATTCTTTGCTTATGAATGGGTCATCTCAAGAAAGCTAGAGGGACTCAACAAGCTTTGAACAAATGTCCACTCCAACTCAAAGATCAACTGATAAGGCGTTGGAGGTCAAATGTCAAAGGAAAAGGAGAGACAGAAGGACTCTTTTCATTTTTTGCATGTCACATGTTGTGGTGCATTTTTGTAAACACAATATCACTAGAAGAATTTACGCATTTTTCATAAAACTTTGCACAAATGTCAAATGTCACTTAAAATGACGAAATTTAATATTCAAGGTCATTGGTCTAAAGGTTAAGATGATCATTTAATTCCATGACCAGACCCTGACAATGTGATCCTCTGAACTATTACAAGAATGCTTATCGGTTTGTCTTCAAACTCCGCACAAATGTCGGGAAGTCTCCAGGTCATCCTTTGCATCTGAATGTATTTTAAGAGAAAGTCAAAGGTTGAAGGTCTTCATGTGTCTGGTTCAAAATATTACTATCTGCTCACACAAAATGTGTATTATGACAGAAGGATGAACTGGAAATGTTTCCAATAGACAAGGTCAAAGGTTCATGGGTTCATGATCATCACTCGCTGTAGAACCAAATATCTTCAGAGATCTAGGACTGATTCCATTAAACATGGCACAAACGTCTTCTCTGACCTGATGATGAACAGACTGCATTTGAGAGGTACAAATTACCAGCAATGCAGGAAGGGGGGTGTTGCCTGGGCTGCACCCACTTCCTGGCGGTGGTCTTACTCTCAGATTTAACCATTAACTTAAAAAAATTAAACAAAAAAATATAAATGTATGTTAACTATGTGTAGAAATGGTTTAAACAGAGTTGTGGAGATGTGTGGAAAATATATTTTGAAAAATAAAAAATTTAAATTGTTTGTTGAGATTCCCTCTCACCAGGAGGCTGCTTCCTCGCATTCAAACAATGACGAGCGACCGCGAGCAGAGGAGAATATGGGATTTTTTAAATTTTTTTACAAGTAATGCTTCCCACAAAAAAAAAAAAAAACCTGACTGCGAAGTACCATGAGCCAGAAGAGGTTGACACATCTGGCGGTGATGCATGTACACAGCAACATCCTGGACAGACTGAATGTGCCATCTTCTGTTAGGAGCCTCATTAGCAACACACCAGAACTCAAGACCACGTTTGGTGACGGTAAATCAAGGTAAAAAGATGATTTTATTCGTAATTACTCTCACTGTGCATTGACTGCTTGTTTGTTAATTCCAGTCACGTTTTATTTGCACCTTGAATATCATATGTGAGACTATAAGTAAAATTTCATCACTAAAATTATGGTGAAAATATTTAACTTTTGCTAGACGGCATTTCTCTGAGCCACTTGTTAATAGGAAATAATTTATTTGCTGGGGAAAGAAGGCAAAATAATGCAAAACTATAGGTTAAATAATCTTTGCTTCCTTTAATTGAGTTTGGATAACAGTAGTAGCCTAATAGTAGCTGCAGTAGCAACAGTGTTAGTCGCTTACAGCTGCCTTGTTTTTATTTGTCTTTATTTCAGATATGCAGTGTTTGGCCATGGGGATCGCTGCTTGCTGTTGGTTTGCTGGACTTCTGTTTTTCTGTTCACTGTTTGCCGCTGGCTGTTTCTTAGGTTTTTCTGCTTGCCGCTTGCTGTTGGTTTGCGGGACTTGTGTTTTCCTGCCGACGTCTTTTTGATCTATGTACACTACCTGTCATGACAGAGGTAGTGAGTTTTGGAGTACAGTCATTTGATTGTTTTTGCATCTTCCGCATCAAAGACAGCGTTTAAAATGACAATGCGGCTTTTGAGGTGATTTTGTTCGAGTTGGCTTTTGTCATGTGGTGAATTACTTCGGCCTCCTTTTTGTTAACCATTATTACTGTCCAATAAAGATGTTGGTGTGTTCCGTGTTTACTGTGTTGTTATATTTCCTCTTGGTTCACAGTAAATTTCCCTTAAGTCAAACAGTTTTTTAATCTTTTAATTAGTTCACGATATTTTGATAACCTTGAAATTAAGTTCAAGAATCATAATAAATATCGGGCTTTTTCATTTACATTTCCTTTGAGAGATTAATTGATATAAGATTAAAATCCCTGCATATACTGTATGAATGTCACTTTTCAGGATAGTCCAGGGGACATCGTAGTTAAAGTTGTCTTTCAGGATGAAATTGTGATCTTCATTTAAACAGTCATCTGTGACTGCACCGCGGCCTTTGCTTTTACATAATCGCCACAGTAGACCAATTGATCCATCTTCTAACTATTACCTTAAGACAGTCTGTGTGTGGCATCATACCAGTATCCAATCAAATCCAATTAACACTGGTGGCCCCCTCCAGGAAAGTGCATTGTAGAGGGATTACACAGCTATCTGTGCTGCCCTGATTAATGGCTGCAGTAATTAATGCTGAAGGGGTCTGTCCAAGTGCTTCAGTGTAGAGGAACATACAACAGTGAGCCAGCTGCAGCCTTCACAGCCTGAACTCAAACACGAGCACATACAAAGCACACAAGGCGTTTCTAAACATTGCTGGATGAGTTATTGTGGAAAACTGGCCTCTCGCACTGTTAAGAAATCCTTGAAAAAATTCCTGGATCCACATCCACATTCTCATCAAATGCACTTGGTTGAACTATGTGCCATGACCTACATGCCTTGACAATGTCATGAAAGTCTGTTGAGAAGTTATTGAGTGATTACCAAAAATGTGGAAAAGTGCCCTATCTCACAATGTTAACAAATCCTTCAAAAAATTCCTGAAAACCACATCTGGATTTCCATCACCCACAGAATCTAACTGATAGGCCTGGAAAAATTTCATCAAACATAATTCATTACTTTTAAAGTTTTCCTGTAAAATAACTAACAAACAAACAAGGACCCACTCAGGAGAGAGCTCGGGAAACAATAATTTGTGCATCTAAAGGTTATTTAAAGGCAGAAAATAATGAAAGTTTTAACCTGAGTGGGTAATCAATCCTCATAGATGCAGATGGTAAATAGATAAATAAATGTAATATGTTGTAAAAAGTGTTTCAGTCTAGATACATGACAGAGAAATAAATACATTTTCCAAAGCTCAGCTTCATAACTCCATAGATGGAAGAATCAGTAACTAACACCCCACTGAGGATTTGTCAGTCTGATAAACTGTAATGCATAATTGAAGTTCGCAAACCCAAATTATTTATAAAGCAATCTACTTGCTGCATCCGCTTCCTGCGATAACAATCATCAGCATCCTCTGTCTTGAATTATCACAGGTGGTTGAAGGCCTCCAACCTAATCTCCAGGATGCGACATGCAAATTTTGAAGGCTCTTCCTCTGCTCCAGCGAGCCCAGTGCGCATCTATCAGTCTTTTTCAACATCAGAAGTTCTTTATCGTGCAAAGTTATCTCACATTTCAAAGGCTGTGGTTGATATGGCATGACTCCAGCCCGATAAGAGCACAAACACCTGCTTGCTCTGCAGGCATGCAGCTTGGAGAGCCCTTTTATATTGGCTCCGGATTGCTTCACCAAAATATAAGGTTTAATCTCTCTGTTTTTCCACCTGCCTCTCCAAATCCTCTCCTTACCTTCTTTTTTTTCATACCGATGTGTTGTAATTTTCCACCAGTTGCAGCACAAAACACAATGAAAAGCTCTGCAAGCACTGCGGGGAGATTGCTTTGAGTTTCTGTACGTTTTTCATGCGGTCTTTTATTCTTTAGTTTTCAATCTCCTATGCATCTCTTTTGAGTCTGTGAATAAATGTTTTTCAGGCTTGTAGATGTTTGACTTCTGAAAAGATACAAACTACTACCTCTGCACTCTATTTTGCTCTGCTGGTTAACCACAATGGAGGAATTCACAATTCATGAGGTGCAAATACTCAACTCTGTGTATTCTCTGAAGGCCGCTTGAAGGGGAGGTGAAATGACTCTCATGAATGATGAATACAAAACTGTTCCCAAAATAAAATGTTCATCAATGCTGTAGACATTTGTTGAATGTTCAAATATTCATACATGCAGTGCTGTTGTGGTCTTCTAAAAGTTTAACCTTGACCGATCAAATCAATTATATCAATGTCACATTAGATTTCCTTGGTATCATTAAGTCTGTACAACTAGACATTCATAACACAATATGCTTACTTGAAGTTATTTCATAGGGCTGTCTAACAGAAATATTGAAAACTCAGAGAATGACGCAGCATAAAGAACATTTGTAAGAACCGACTTACTGTTCAGTGCATCAGATGCTGTGTCTTATTGATAGTCCAAAAAATGTTGCATGTATGTTATCCACCTAAAGGACCTGCAAAAACAGAAAACAAAGCAAGACAGTGTGTTTAATAACCCTCAAAAGTGCCACATGCATTTAAATATGCAATTTTTAATCCAATCACCAACCAGTAAAGTATAACAGAAAATAAAACAATTTTAAACTGTAATAAAGTTTAATGTACTTTTCCACTTGGCCAGGTTGAGGGTCCAGTTAAATGTCTTGTCCTGACTTGCATATGCACCTGGCATTTATAGGTCATCATCCATATGTTTCTATGTCCATAGAAACATATGGATGATGCCTCCCAGTATCCTGTGTAAGATAGAGATGCAACTCACTGCTATTTCTATTGTCCAATAGTCATCAACTATTGGGTCAATTCGTCAACTGGTCAGGTGCTTTTTATTTATTAATTTTGTTTTGCCTCCACAGTTACCTAATGGATCTTATTAGTTTGTGATGTTACTATTATATCATATAATGGTGCAACATAATAAAACATATTATTGCTAGTATTGTTACCTAGTCTGTTTGACCTCTTTTCAAACAAAAAATGTGCTGTTTTGATTTTCACTATAGTCAAACATTTCTCATGTTTCAAACATACCTATTCTATGACATGGATGATTTTATTTTGATGTGAGACTACAGTTTATATATTAACATGTTTTAAAGTGAATGTCTATGACGAAAGAAAAAGAAAAACCACTGCATGGATTTAACTTTGACTTTTTAAGAGACACATCACTTGTGATTTTTAAATGTGATGTTTAAAGTTCCTTCTCCATTATTGCTTGTGCAGTACTCTGTGACTATGCTTTACCAAAGGGCTACTAAGTTAATATAATAGTTGATCATTTTACACAAGTTTGTTGAACTGTAGCTGAGTGAGAACACAATGGAGATAACTGAGACTGAGTTTGAGTCAGGTTGTTACATACGCAGTGCTAAAAATGTGACCTTTGGCAAAAAGAAATAGCGAGATAAATGTTTGAGCGGCAATCTACCCAGTCTCCATGCTGAGGTAAGCGATAGTGTTTGCTCACTGCAGCTCCATTACCAACATTGGGTTAGCTCTTAAATTAACCACATCTTTAGCCCAGTTAGCTCTGAGACTTCAGCTCTGGTGCAGACAATGTATTGCCTAAAGCCAACAGGTATTTCATGTTAAGTAAACAGGGTTATTATAAACATAAACCTGCCTGATCCTGCCTGAGATTAAAATAATTAATGAAGTTTCCATTTTACACTAATGCAGAAAGGTCTGACTCACACTTTGGTATTGTTTCAGATGCTCTGGGACATAAACCTAATATTTCATACAACTTTCTGTGTATATTATTTGAGTAGAGTGGCACAAGACGAGAAATTAAAAAATCTTGCCAAAATTCAGATCAAACAACTTAACCTGCTGTGTAAATAGCAAAACATCAGCCTCCTGGCCCACAGTGATTTAGAGGAATTAGAGCTGACTCTCTTATTGGTTTGATCATGTTATGCCCAAAACACACTCCTATTTAATCAAGGTTCATAATCCATCCTTGCAGAACATGCTTCCTCCAAACAGCAACATATAGACTGACATGCCCAAAACAGCTGAGTGCCATGCTCTTTTCAATAAAATGATTCACGCCATCAAAATAGGACCCTAAATGGAGCTGTGGTACTGGCTTTTAAATGTCCATCTCTACAAAGTGACTCATGTTCACACCCACTGACAACCAGAAAGATCAGAGATATCAGTTTCAACTAAGAGATTTTAATTTGGATCCTTATAGCGCAACCTTCAATTTTGTTAATTCAAGGTGCAGTTCTTTTTATTCCCATAAATTCTTGGTTATTCCTGTTTATTTTCATGGAAAGATTCCAACTCTAAAAATTCCTATATTTTTTCAACCCTATTTATTATTCTGTCTAATTAGAATAAGTTAGGTGACGCTTTATTAAAAAAAAAAAAAAAAAAAAAAAAAAAACACTGCATCCACACATTTCATGCAAAGAACACAAAACATAACTAATTTTCTTTAGATTCTAATGCATTTACTCATTTTCAACTCAGGTATAAATGCTTGGCAGTGAATTGTGTTTTGTTATTTTTATTTACAAATGACTTTTAAATTAAATTGATTCTCAGGCAAAATGACTGAAGAGGAGGGCAGCATTTGGCCTCAGCTCTACCAGTTAACATGGGAACATGCTTTATTTCCAAAATAAATCAACAACTTTTGATACAGTTCTCTTTATTTGTTTATATTCCATATCAAATATGTTTATTTTCCATTCTTTCAACATTGAGTTTTCACATTGAATATTTAGGTTTTATACATTGATTTTATTTGAATTTATTACAGTTATGATTTGAGGGGTTTTCATCCAACTATATCTAAATAAAATCCCACAATTGGAAACCAAAAACACAATATCAGCATCATTTTGTCAGCCTGCCATTTTTGGATGACACACCACAACACAAGTAAAACTCCTCACAGCCACACTGGTCTTGTACAGTCGAAGACTTAATGGGCATTATGTGCTCTGTGGCCACATTAGGCTTTGATTCAATCCAAGCAATAAGAGTTTTGTTGCTGTTCTGGCTGGAAATTGGCAGTAATAAGGATGTTTAAAGACATGCAGTAGAGACTATTGACATCCCAGGCTTTTGAGACAGGCCAATAGATTTTTTTTTTTCACTTGATTACCAGCTCCAGTTGCTAATCTGCCATTATTATCCGCGCTGTCTACATGCACCATGGAATACAAATGAAGTGAGCTCTGCAGTAATATTTATCACCAAGCAACCAGATTCATGCAAGGGATTTTTAAAGCAATTTGAATCTTCAGAATTGTCAACTATCCCAGAATTAAAAACGACATGCATGCACATGCAGATCATCAAAGAGGCGTTAACATTTTCCCAAGAACATTTCCACCGAAGCATGTTGTGTTGGTGCACTCAAAAACAAAGCACCAGCACACAAGCAAAGCATAAAGAAATATCTTCTCACTGGTGTATTCATAGGTTTTAATGATGAGGTTGCTTAAAGGATAAGTTCGGTTTTTTGACACCTGGACCTTATTTTTAGGATTAAATATGCTCGTAGACTCACCCAGACAATTTTGGCGTAGCTCAGAGCCGTTTTCGAGCAATTTACATCTATCCGACGGCATTTTTCCTCATGCCGTAGTAGCAGACGGGGCCAGAAATCGAAGCCCCTAATTTAGACATTATCTGCTGCGAAACTCGCTCATTTCAGCTACATTTTATAAATGAATGGCCAGTGTTATCACCATGTCAGCTCAACTTTGTTGTTATGGTCATCCGGGGCTTTACAAGGACAGGTAACTTTTGGTGACTTCATAGACAAGAACATGAGTAGAGCCGCTGTTGTTGCTAGGCTACCCGGCTACACGGCTATTTTGGTGCAACATGGCGGAATATTTATCAGATGTAGAAGTGTCTGACGACGACTTTGAGTATAATGGATGCCCGTATCGTTTTGAGCCAGAATATACCGACGAGAAGCTATTTGAAAGGAGGATGCAGAGGAGAAGAGCCAAACAGCTGGCCAGAGAACAAGCAACCACTGTTCGTCCACGAATGGGGGCTAACTGGTGGTGTTGTTGTGGACATTGCACGGCAAACACAACAGAGGAGGAGTGCCTTTGCTTCTCAGAGTGGGACTTGAGACCAGAGGAAACACGTATTGATGCCCCCCAAAATACGATATCTGGCCCCGTCTGCTACTACGGCATGAGAGAAAAACGCCGTCGGATAGAGCTAAATTGCTCGAAAACGGCTCCGAGCTCCGCCAAAATTGTCTGGGTGAGTCTACGAGCATATTTAATCCTAAAAATAAGGTCCAGGTGTCAAAAAACCGAACTTATCCTTTAAGGCACAGTGAATCTGTTCACTTTCACACGTTTTATTATTCCTCCATATGCAACTATTGCTTAATGCCATGTAAATGCTTCAGTGAATTTGAATTTACCATAACGCCGATAACACCCCATTTGTACTTTGAGTTGATAAAATCACTGAAGAAATAACGGGAGCGGTGAAGAAGAGAACTGCACGGGTCACTTCCCTGAGAGTAATGTATGTCAAGCATGAAAACAGAATGTCACTAACATTGAGGTAAAAAAGGCATTTGTCAGCTGAATCAAGCCTCTTGAGTGTAACTAAAGTATTTAGGTACAGATGTATTGTAATGTATGTCTGTATTAATGTATAATTAATTAATAGATTGTTCAGGGACTGGACAAACTGCCTTATTACATTTTGATAAGATAGTTAGTCAAGGTATGTCTAAAGAACAACATAATAAAAATGTTGTGATTCAGTATATGGAAAAAAAAAAAGTTAAATATAAGGAAAAGAACTGGCCCACCCATTAATAACATTCTGTATCAGCCACTGGTTCCAAAGTCACCAGCAAATATTAAAAAAAAATAATAATTATAACACACACAAATACACTTAAAAAAGTTGTATTAGAATGTGTTTGAAGGTAACGATAAATGGATATTGCCAGTGTATTTCAAATACATTTAGCATTGCCTCATGATTATTGTAACTGAAGAAACAGTGTGTTGCACCTTAAATTCTAAGTGAAAGAGAAATTTGAAGGTTAAATGTTTACTGGCATTAACACAATATCTTGTTAGTTAATGTCAGTTACAAAAGGTAATAATGGATTTTCATGTTGTTTTCTAAATAAATCATTTGATGAAAATGTGCTTATTTTATTAAATAATAATGCTTATAAGATTGCATTTTTTTTTCATATAACATGACAAAAGGGGATCATGTTACATGACTGCAATTCAAAGTAATGTACAATAGTAGGTTTTTGGGAGTCTGAGCCCTTATTTCATGCTATATTTACACCACCTTAACATTCTTACACTCCATTTTACCTGTTGATAATATCAGTCAAAATTCTGTTGGTGTTTTTTTTATAAATTCCAGTTTTAGAGGAAATTTTGCTCATTTTTCTCCCACATGAAGGAGAAAACATGCTGCTTTCTCGGTCTACTGTATCTCACTCCTTGTCATGAAAAAAATGGGCCCTCTGCTTAAGCAAAGTCAAGTTAGAGGACTAAAACATTTTGTGTCCTGTAAATAATTCACAATAAAAGTTATCATGTCTTAGTTTATCAGAGGGATTTTAAGATGAAAACGCAAAATAGGATACAGGGACATTTACAGCAGCAGCAACACAACACAATGCTCTATGACTTTTCGCCAGATAATTCAGTCAAGGCATTGGAGAAGTAACATTTTTTTCACAAATTTTGAAAAGAATTTCTTTCGCTTCAGCAATGATTTTGGTACTGGCCCACTAAGCTATTTAAGTATTTACAGTGAAATCAAACATTAGAAGTGCCTTTTCTATCACTGCCGTGAGAAGAAGACACTGAAATCAATCAGTCAATCATTATTTGTATAGCGCTAAATCACATCAAATGTTATATTCAGACACTTTACAAAGAAAAGGTTAATTCTATATTCTTTCTTCTCTCTATATTCTCTCTATACATATTTATTCATTGACTAAATTTTTTTCTTTAATTTATTTTCCATTTTTTATTCCAAACCCAAACAAAATCCACCATGAGAACAGCACTTTGCCAAAACTGTTTACAGTTACAGTGGAAAAAAAAAAAAAAAAAACTCACCAGCCACCACCAAAGCCATGTCGGGGGTATGAGGGGGTTGAGGTAGAAAGGTGGGTGGACACAAGGGGACTTAAATGAGAATGAAACAATACTGAGGAGCATCCACCTGCTGCCCTGCTGCAGCAGCTTACACTTAGTTAACCTGAACTAGGCAATTGCCAGATTATTGTGATCACATAGATAGAAAGATCAATAAATAAATAGATGGATGAATAAAAATTTAAATAAACCGGAAGTGATGAGAAGTGATCAGAGGCCACACCTCGCCAAGATGTCTCTTGGCATTGTTAGCTGAGTAATTACCTCCACCAAGGAGGTTATGTTTTTGCTGGCATCTGTCTGTTTGTTTGTTTGTCTGTTTGTCTTTTAGCAAGATTACGCAAAAACTACTGGATGGATTTACGTGAAAATTTTACCAGAGGTGTGGTTTGGTCCAAGGAAGAAGCCAATTCATTTTGGTGCTGATCTGATCTAGACTGACATCACAAAACAACATTTAAGTTTACAATTGCAAATCCCATTCATTTAAGGCATTATGGGAGTTGTAGTTCATTTGCAAGCTGACGTCTAGTTTTTCAAGCCTATGTCACTACATTTCCTAATGTCCCTTGCAATGCCAGGGGAGGAGTTCTCCACGATGCTCTGCACTCACAACTACTAGTAACATTACTGTGAGCCCATTAACATTATAGAAACATACACGGCAGCTCTGCTCGCTCGCAGTCCCTCCAGCCGTGCCTGTTACACTCGAAACAAGGCTGCTGGTAATGCCAATATGGAAATAGTCCATCATAGCAAAAGTCAAAGTCCACATAGAGCGAACATGCAGCGCACCAAAGCGCTGTGGTTTTGCTCTGACCAACAGGCTGGCAACATCATCCACTGGAGCGCCACGGCACACACAACACCAACATCTGTACAATCAGCAGCAAATTGGTTCAGTCAACCAGTTACAAGACCCACTACTAACTACGCCACTCTACTGGATGATATGTATATCAACAGTAATCACTATTCTTGTAGATTGATATTTTTCATTCCACAATGTGCCCTATAAAAGAAATATAGGACTATAATCTTGGTCGGAAATCACAATTTATGGGTGGAACTGAGCTGCTTGACAGATGTCTGCTCTCTCCGAGTGCTTTTTTATTAAGGGGAAATGTGCCCTTTAAGAAAAAAAAAAAAAATTCTGGATCAGCTTCCAGACTCAGATCACCACCCAAATCTAATCCCTTAATTGTGCCATGATCGACATTACCTGAAAATAACATCCAAATCTCTTGAGAAGTGGTTGAGTCATTATTGAAAATGTGGCAAATCCTTCAAAAAAAAAAAAAAAAAAATCCTGGATCTACATCTATATCTGAACTGAAGTTCATGTAAATCATTCTAATGGTTGTGGGAGCAAGAGGGAAAAATTAGCAAGTAAGGTTTTTTTTTTTTGTGACACCTTTCACAGGTAAAATCTCAAAGTGTTTCACAATAATTATGCAAATGAAAAAGGGTCTAACATAGCCGCAATGCAGAATACAGGGTGATTGATTGTAGGCAGGACAAAACTTATCTTAGAGTAACACCGCAAACATGGAGCAGGTACTTTAAATTGTGGTCTTAATGACTTCAAACTGAGGTTTAGATAAAAAAAAATACAGATATTCTCAACCCTGGAATGTGAAGTGGGAATAAAAATTAATGCAACATTAGGTAAGGGGTAAATTATATCTGCGAATAAACATACATATCACTCTCTCCAAAACTTCAACCCAATTAAATCTGACATGGTGACATTTTGAAAATCTACGGGTCTGGGCTAATCAAAATAATGCTGACTGATGCATGAATAATATGACAGAATGCTGATTGATTACCAATAAAAGACAACAAGTTGAAGGACTGATTAAAATCTCTGGGTGGGTTGAGTAAAAAGTACCTTGAATTTTCCCACAGGATGGAATAATGAAGGTAAACAAACGCTGAGAAAAGAATATGTTGACTTGAATTGTTTGAAAAGTAGCTCTTGTTAATTTGGTTGTGTCAGCAGAAGTACAGTGCAGCATGGCCTTGCCTTTGGGAGAGGAATAAGAGACTAGAATCTAAATCTGGATGTGCAAACCTGCACCTCAGTATAACTGACTTTAACATCAATTCCAAGGATGAAGGATCAAACAAAGTAACTCTATATAAGTTATTTTCATTTTTTCTTCCTAACAACTGCTTCTCTACTCTGCATCTTAGATTTGTTCCTGTTCTATATGAGCAGCCAGATTTAAAATCCAAATTACCAAAAGGTTCAGACAAGGTCAAAAGTATTAAACCTCACATTAAGTTCTTTTTCATTTAGGCCATAAAGGAGTGCCAGCTGGCCTCTGTCTGCTACCTGGCTCTTCAGTTTACTGTCCTTTCATCCCAGACTCTAAATGAGCACAATGAGTTGAATTTCAGCAACAGCAATTACTGAGGAACAATTAAAGCAATTAGAGGATGAAATATTTGGCAGCAACAAATGCAAGAGGATAATGATATGAGGCTCAGTTGCTGGAACACTGCAGACACAGAGCAGAAGGGCTGACGATGGATGTACTTGTGTTGTGTCTTGTATTATGATACCGACTGATAAAAGAAAACTCAAGAGCTGATGTGCTCTTGTGCTTGCAATAAAATAACAAATGACGGGGTAATATTTATTCTATACAGTTTACAAAGAAAAAAAAATCTCTGAAACATATCTCCCCAACTATGGCCATGAACCCGTTGCCATCTCTGCCAACCACTTCCTGCAGCCTAACAACCAGTATACAGTGTACATGGTTGAAGAATGATGACTTTATAAAGCTGTAATAAGTCCCTTTTCTACCTTAAATTTGTAGTTTCAGCGCAGTCTAAAAGGAGGACTTTCATCAGGGAGAAAGACATCTATCCCAAGGACTTACAATTACTCCCTGGGTAAAAGGAAGCCAAACTGACCCAATATTTAAGCAAAGAATAATAATGCTTTACCTCCTGAGAGTCTATACATATGAGAACATCACTCATTTCTGTAGATACGTCAATCTGCATCGAACATGGCAAAATTAACCCCCAAAACATACTTTTATCAAACTGTTGATGATTTCTTAACATTAGTCACTGTCAGCTTTTAAAAGAAACACAAAGTACTGCATGGCTGTTCTTTGCTGCAACATCTTACCAACTGATCCAGGCTCCGTACATGCAAGGTCCAGGTAGTGGAAATGCTGATGCTAGCTACTCTACCACACAGCCTCTTACTGGCACCTCCAACTTAGCAACATAGACTGATTAGCAGCAAGAGCCAGAATATCACTGGGGTCATCGGGTGGGACCTCCTGTGGGTTTCTCATCCAGCTAGCGTCACAACATCTCTAAGAGGCTTGCCAGTGAACTCTAGAATCGCAGAGCCACCCCCTGCATGTTAACTCTCCCCGTCCACCATGAAGGTATTAATAACTATCTAATCTTACCTACCCTACCACATTGCCGTAAGAGCCCAAGCAGCATGTCACCTTCAACAGACCCAGGCTCTGTACACTCCAGGCAGTGACATGCTGATACTACCTTTCCTAGTCCATAATCACCCTACATAACAGCTGGTACTGATGCTTAGCATTACCTATTAACAATGTACAACATAAATTGATGTGGTGATGGGCTTTAAGAGCCAATTTCAGATCTTAAAAATAAGCTGATCAACTAGTCAGTCTTAACCCTGATGTTCTTGTTTGGCTGAAGAGACAGTGGTATTATTTTAAGTCTGTTTCATAACCAGCTAAAAAATCCTATTTTCCCTTGGATCACGTGGAAGTCAAAACAGAGCACATACACTTACCCGTACAGTCTTCTGTGTCATTAGTTGAACAGATAAATACATAGTTATCAACAGGTCTGCATATTCTGTAACCTTCCCTAATTGAAGTTTTTATGAAGTAAAAAGTAATTGATTTTCTGAAGGATTTATTATTCAAGATTTATTTTCAGACTAAAACATCCACATATTTCATCACACCATTATTAAGCGTTTTGTCCTTCAGGCATAGCAAAGATATATTACTGGTCTATTTTACCTAAAATGCCTTTTAGTCCTATGGGTCATTTGAAGTTTAAAAATGATCTTTCCAAAGGTAACGGAGAGAGTTCTTCATGGGTATTGAAGTTCTGTTTGTTAGAGCACAAAACTAAAGTGATTCTATTTTTTGTAGGAAGTTTTACTCATATCATTTGCACCATCTTGAAATATCTGTCAGGCAGTCTTGCAATGGCAAAGTAAAGATGTTTGACTCAAACGCATCTCCATTTGGTTATAATCTAAAAGGAATTTATTGAGGCAAGTATAAAAGTTCTACCAAAGATAAGAACCTGTGAAGGCCGTAGTCACTGAAGTGTGGTGATTTATGTTGGAATAAAAACCTTTGTCTGTCACCAACAGACGTTCCAACCACAAATTTTCCATCCAGGTGTGTTTGAACAGGTACTCTAAAGGCAGTTAGTCATGTCTCTCTGTGTGGAAGACATTAAGAATGAGTTTGGACATTTAAGACCTTGTCTCCAAACAATGGGCTGTAACTGTATAGTCAACATCTATATACATAATGGGCATACACCAATTTGCTATGACTGTGAATGTTTTGTGCAACCATAGTGAGCACTTGTGTAACATTTCCTCCTTGAGGCTCTTATATTTCAGCAACTGCTCATATTCTTTCTTGTTGATGTTTCAGAGCCACATGGGACTGGAACTTCCATCAAGCCATGATTTCTGTTCCCTCTCCACCACCACAATGTCTGCTTGGCTGGCCTCAGAACTTGTTTATTGGTCTGGGATCAGACAGTCCCAAAAGATTTTACCTCATCTGATCTCAGCATGAAGTGTTTGACTTTTGCCTGACTGAAATATGTACAAATGTAACTTTTACTAGAAATGAGGTTGTGCCATTTGATGGATAATTTCATTCAAACTGAGCCTCCCTAGGATTGTTCAACTTGTAGAGCCCACAGGATCATTTCTCATAGAACTTCCTATTTCTAAGTCAACCTAAAATAGGACAAAAACATGAAAGGTTTGAAGCAACTCACTTAGGTCTTCTAATTACATGTAATCACATGTACAACATTCTATCACATAATTGATGGACATTTTGTGTTCCATACTTCAGACTTGTGTGCATTAAATGTTGTGTATTATTTCATGAGTAAATGATTAACAAAAAAAATTGTCCAAGATCTAGCATGTTCAAGGCTAAAACAATTGAGGATTTTCTTCCTTAGTGACTCCTTAGTGAGCAGGACTTAAAAGTATATTATTGGGTTTAAAGTTCCATTTTAAAAAAAGATTCAAGAACGTACAGGTTCAAGGCCCCCCAAATAGGGTTCCAGACCACAGGGGTTTTAGTTATCTCATAATTGTTTCAAGGCCTTCACGGTTCTAACCTGATACAACAGATGGACTTTTCCACATAGCTATTGGATGCATTTCAAGTTCATCCATTTCAGCACAGGCACCATTCATAGCTACCACCTCTTAGTCCTAAATACAACACTGAAAGTCCAGCCATTTTCTGACTGGGAAATAAATGTAAGGGTTAAAAGCCCACAACACACTGTACATGTATATGTAAGAGAACCAGAAGCAGACATTGATTAAGCAAGTTAGAGATACTCTCAAGCTAACTTCCAGATTTGGAAGTCAACTTGTCTGCAATATAAAAATATGACAAAACAACAACAACAAAAACATAAACTGACTGTAGTCAAGACAAAAGAAGCTTCAACATTCAGCTCATATAAACTCTTGATGAGGATCTTCATCAGGTGTGCTGCATGACCTGATAACACACAGGTGTGCTACTCTCAGGGCAGTTAGGTTGGAATTGCAGGATTTAAGAGTTTTGGTTTCAAGGCCCAATAAATAAAAGGCCCTAGGGGTTCAGACAATTCTAGAAGAATAATGGTTCAAGGTCACTTTGGGTCCCTTAAAGATATATGGGTCAAGTCCAAGGGACTGAAGGCCTCCAAGACATACACAGGGTCAAAGGTCCCTTGAGGTTAAATACTCAAAATATGTGAGGGGATAAGGGCTCACTGCATGTAAGGTATTAAAGCCATAAGAGTTCAAGGACTCAAAAATGTCAGTCAAGGCCCCATGAGTTGAAAGGCCTTATATCCTGGTGTGTTTTACCATTAACATCACGTCTTGGGTGTCTCTTATGCAAGGATTTAAGCTGAAAAAACAAGGAAAAGTTTTGTTTCTGTAGATGATCACGTGCAGATCTTTTCTCTTCCCCTTTGGAAATGCTCAGATCTCGAGGGGTGAGAGGCTACAGGAGGCTATGATAATGAGCTCTAAATGAGTCCTCTGATGCTCATATACATGCCACTGATGCAGCAGTGTTTTTAAACTTGAGGTACTTTAGTTTTAAAGAATTACCAACCCTACCTTAAACCAGAACAAACAACAACTGAGCAAGTGTTGGCTGAGGTCAACCACCGTCAATGGTGGATGAAGAAGGCGGTTGGGGCATGGACAACGATGCACGGTAGGGAGTCAAACACACAAATCCTCTTAAACAGGATAGCTTTGCAATCATTTGGAGAAACCTAGTTAACACTGCCATGTTAATTGATTTACACAGGGAGATACTTTATTTTAGGGCTCAACGGCCAATAGTCTTTAGCTGGGGTTGGTTCAACAGGAACAATAAATCATCAACCTGCCGACTTACGTGTGGTGGATGGCATTACTTGATGCCAGGTTGAGTTAATGATTTGATGGCCCTCTGTACAACTTTCCAGCAGATTATCGGGGGGTTGTGAGGAAAAAGTAATCTAAGAGTACAGATAAAAAGATTTGGACCCTTGTGTTGACACATGCACCCCTCCTGGACAATGTCAGGAAATTTTAACAAGCCCAGTGAGCGTGTGAGTGGGGTTGATGAGATGCAGGAGACAATGTAGAGACAAAACAAAGGGAGTTAATGCTGGTGTGACTAGTGTATTTTTAGAGGCGTTGTACACATGAACATCCATCACTGACTCTCACTCTGGGAGCACAGGCTACGTATGTGGTGGGCGACATGGTGGTGGAGAGAACGGAGATGGGAGCAGAGGGGGTTCTTCTCTGTCAGAGGAAGCATGTGCTCTTCCCAAAATGAATTTCATCTTGTATGCAGACGTAAATCTCGTCAGCCCCCATCCCTCTCTCTCTTGGCGGGAAAAGCCGTTCAGAAAGACAGCTGAGATAAATCAGCGTGTGGGGCCCGACTAAGCCTGTGTGGGCTGGGACAGAGATGAAGCCACTGCAAGAGGCCTCTGGCTTTAATGATGTGCACTGAGCCAATGGAGGCGTGTAAATCTGCAGCTGGCATCTCATTCTCCGTAGCCTCAATTCTTCCACAGCCTCAAAGATATCTCTGTCAAAGTCACCTCTGTGCACCTGTGTCAGGCTCAAGTTTAACAATCTCTGCAGGAGGTAGAGCAGGGATGGACACAGATTCTACTGATGGACAGAAATTGCTGGCACAGGGTCTAACCTCACGTAAATTCATGAATAAATGATGTCAAATTGATGCTACAATTTTTTTTTTTTTTTTTAACCATCAGATGCACTAGTTGTTGACCAGCCTTAGAAAAAAGGGTAAAATAATCGCCCATTTTAGAACTACTGTGTTTACATGTGTCATAAAATTTAAAGATACATACTTTTATTGTAGTCAGTATAGTACTTTGGTCCACATTATGAGATTTCATGTTTGAATGGTTCTTTATTTTCCACTTTTTACTTGTGATTCAACTGGAAATACTAGAAGTATTAAGTGAAGTGATACAACTCAGATTATTGCATGGAAAATCACAATAATGTTGGATGTCATTAACTCCTGATTTCTGTGGAGAGATTAAGGGCTAGGGATGGTCATATTAGCATATCACTCCTGGAGCTTGCATTTACTAAGCCTGGATCTGTTACAAGTGATGATGCTGTTTGGACTGTGATGGCCATGTGATGGGAGAGGAGGGGGGTGGGGGAGCAACTCTGGGATGGCAGAGTTCACTGCCTCTAAGAGGTGTTGTGAGGGCTAACTGGACGAACAACTAAGATAAGGGTTTCAACCTGATCATCAGAGTGATGTCCTGGCTCCTAGGGGGAGCTCTGAGAGGCCTCGTATAAGCGTGGGTAGCATCAGTGTAATCACTGCCTGGAGCCTGCATGTACAGATTCTGGGTGTGTTAAAGGTGGCAATGCTGAGGCAAAAATGGGCCATGGAGTAGATTACGAACATTCCAGAAATGTATTAAGTCATAAGTAAGGTGAGGCTTCTCTTTACTGAGGGCTTATCCTTTCACAAGTGCCTTTTCTTTCTTTCAAACACGGGGGTTACCAAACCTTTTGCTCATAAACTTTCTTAGGGACCTTGACCTCCACTTTAGGAGCCACTGAACTAATTGATGCTTGTCAGCACTGAAAACTGTGTGGAGCTGCAGCACAAGCTTTCTTATTTTAATCTTTTCATAGCAACAAATCCTAGCATCCCATGAGTTCATTCATCCCATGAATTGTGAGAAACAAGCCAGCAGTTGTTTCTTGATGTCATTTATTGTCAGAAGAAAATCACTATTGGCTGTCACCTTTAGTCAGAGCCTTGGGTCCATCATGTTATACTTTGACCGGCCTTTTGCTAATGAAGAAGCCACTTGGTCAAATAAGGACAGTGTTAGATGTGAAATGAGTGAGCAAGAAAACAAAAATTTCAAAGGGTTTTGTACTGTTAGATCAACTCTGAAACTTCTATTTCAATGTGAATAAATATTTAAAATTTGTTGCTTTAACAGTAATTGTTGTGAGGAAGGCAACATTTCTATTGTAAATAAGTTTCTTTGCATTAAAATAGACAAGAAGCATAGATTTTGTAAAAAAAAGAAATGGCTTAACATGTTAGCTGTTTTTTTGTTTGTGTATTGTAAACAATGATTGGTTACTTACAGCTTCTCACAAAGCACTGTGGGATAAAAGTCCTGCACTATATATTAATCAATCAATCAAGCAAGCAATCTTGGCGCCAAACCATATCAAAATCTCAAGAAACTTTGAATTAGAACAGGCCAAAGCCATATTCTTCATTATTTGTGTATATGTATATGTGTATTTATATAGAGCTGACTCTGATTTTTGAAACCAAACTGTGGATTCACTATAGTTCACTATGTAGTTGGTTGTAGGGAGTAGTTTTGGTTATAGCCATTGCCTTCATTAGTAAGTACTTCCCTGATAGCCACAAATGAAGAATCAAAGGCTCTAATGATATCTGATAGGAAATAAAATTTATAACTTTTGACCCAGAAAGCTTGGAGAAGTGATGCAAAAACTACACTTTCTCCAAATATATAATAATGTGCAGAAGTCTAAATATCATCAAATCAGCCACATTTGTAAGGAATTCCTGAAAGAATTGCATCTCATGTTTAAAATTACTAAGGTATGTGAGTACATAAAAGAAAGGAAATCAATTCTTTCAGATAATATTGGCTGACTTATACATCCAAAAGGTAAAAAGGACAATCTACAGTTGAAAGATAGTAATTTTAACAGCTAGATTTATCACAAAATGCTTGAATTATGCAGCTAATCTGATTTAATCTTGGAAATAGCCTGGGTGTGGTAAATCACTTACTCAAAACCAAAACAATACAAAAACAGAATAACAGCAGGATACTGGCTGCATAAATCAACTATCTCTGTCCTCTCCCCTGGAATAAAAGAGGAGGTAGATGCTCGTTGTAATTAAAACAAATGATGGAAATAAAGATGAGGATGACAGGGTGATGTATTCAGATTTCAGCCTCAAATCATGACAAAGTCATTATTCAAACTAAGAGGTCATATCCATCCAATAGAAGCTGTGTTTTAGTGATTGCTTATTGGAACTTTTGCTAAAAAATGCAACCCTGTGATCAATTAGGTCACACAATGCCAATATTGCATCGCTGTAATCAACTATAAGAGATTTGTCTATAGATTGGAGAGTAATTAAAGCCTGGAGGTCATTGATTTGTTAGCACTTGAGCACCGTGAAGGATTATTATGGTAAACATATGGAGCAGGTATAAGAACTCTGATAGGAGTGGCATCTTTTGATTTATCAGCTGCACAAGACACACAACCATGTGCACCTATGAGTTTTCAATCTTTACTGCTCTATCTGTAACTGCTTCTCTTTTGCTCAGGGTCATGGAAGGACGGGAGGCTATCCAAGCATAAAATAGGTGAGAGGCAGAACATTGAAAACAGGGAGGTGGTCTACTGCAGGCAGCAGGCCCTGCATATTGACTGACACATTCACTCTCAGAGCACATCTCTTGGCTTCAGAGTCTCCATTTCACCTGACCCGCATGTGTTGGGACAGCAAAGGTACAACTACATTAACATGAGGGGGGTGAACATTTCTACAAATTCAGACATCAGTAAGCCTGTTTTTTTCTTTCATTTTGACATCTCAATAGCCATGTTTACATGTCTATTTTTTCTTTAGTCTGATTGACATCCTTCTAATTGTAATTCACTGTTTACATGGACACAATGTGAGCATGGTATGCATCTAACATACTGTTACCAGAATTAAAACATTTGTGCAGAGCAGTCTCTTAAGTCTGAACTCAAAATACAGCAGGAGCAGATGTTCTTTTCTCTTAAAATAAAAAAAAAGTGCTTCAACTTGTGAATCAATGATTTTTGGTCAGTATTTGTTTGTTGTTAAAAAATTATAGTGGCAGCCACCAATCACATGAATGAGGCATAAATGTGGTTCCCATAATTAGCATATGTTGGCAAATATTTTCTCAGTCATAAGGACCAAGATAGTCAGAAATGTGGTTCCACAGTGTGATTAATATCATGTTAATATTTTTAGTTTGTTTTTTATATGAGAACCAGCTCCTCCACAGTTATAAACACACACTGCTGTCCCATCACTTGTCCTCCTTGTTGCGTTCCATGACTCTGGATGTTTTATTTCTTATTTCAAAATTAACCCTAAAGCCTGCTCTGAAAGCATCATCCTTTTGCTCACTAAAGAAAAATGTTTATCTTATAATCACGGCATTGTTTCAAGAAATGTGTCCATCCACACGAAAACACACACAAAAAAAAAACAATGTAGTTTATATGTCAGGCCAGTGTGTGGTGCTGTAATGCTGTTATAGACATACACTGCAAGCAGAGAAGAAGACATGGAGCATGCGCGGAAAACATCTACAGTTTTTATTCTACTTACATCAAAACAGGAAAAAGCATGTTGTCCCTCCATACAGTGGAGATGTCAAACATACTGGCACTTTTACCCCTTGTTGGCTCTATGAATGGTCCACTGACCCACCATTCACAGAATTCCTCTCTTTGCAACCTTTGCTGCAGCTATGTTCGGTCATTTCAGCTCAAAGTTTTGCAAGATGGGTCTACCTGATGACGGACAAGGAATCTGGCAAATCCAGCTGCTTTACAAGGTAATAATGGTGTGGGCTCCCGCGTCTTTAGATGGGTTAAAATGTAAAAATTGTCTGGTGTGGTAGTCCAAGAGTTATCAAGGACAGCTTAGTTTGACATCAGGTTAGTTACTATTTCAAGGACAGTTCTTATTCCCTCTCTTGTTGTTGTTCTATTCTATCCCCATTAGTGTCACCATTATCACAGTCCTACAGCCTTATCATGAATATTTCATATTGTAGATCAACAGGTTTTGTATGTTTTCCTGAAGAAATCAAGGTTGCCAGATTGTCGATGAATCATGATACACGCACATAAACACATTCTGTCTCTACCACCTGGTGGCCAGTAGCAAGATTTGTGGGATGTATTCATGGTTGACTTGGTGCTACCGGAAAGGTGTCTGTAATCTAAAAGAATACCACAATACATTTAAGAAACTAGAGCTACCGCCTTGTGGTTTTATGTCTCCTCGGAGCATACGGTAGCCAGAGAGTGGAAGTGTAATGGTGAGTCGAAATTAGGACTGGGTAGTATTTTGTGGTGAGTGAGTCACAGATTTTCTTTTATTTGTGTTTTTTTGTTTTTGTTTTTAAGGAAAGAGCTGAGTGTGAGAGCTAATAACGAAGCTTTTGACCTTGCTCCCTCCTTAAGTGAACAGATCATAAAGTTAGACTGGCAAAGTTTGACAAAAATCATACAAGGAGTTCTTGAAACAATAAGTTAATAAGCAAAAAATATTTATGATACTTTCAGACTATTGACCTTGTCCCACAAAAACCCTTTCAGTTCATCTTTGAGTCAAAGTGGACATATTTTACAAATTTGAAGAAAACCCCTAAAACCATTTTTTCAGCGATTGCTTGCACAAGCAAACCTCTAAATCCATGACCTGTAAAACATTATCAGCTAATCCATTAATGACAGGAGACAAATGCATAGTGTACCATAAATCCCCAAAAGCATTCCTGTGATATTACATTTACAAATAAAGGATGGCCACACAAATCTGTGGCATTGGTCTTTTTAGCCATGGTCGCTAATGTATAATCAGCTCTTTCCTGTGTGGTGGTGGATATTTTTGCAAAGTTTTAAGAAAAAAGAAAAAATTCTTCTTATTCTTGTGATTCCACATTAAAAAGATTGTTTTTACAAACAAACAACAATAATAAGACTGATAGCCTTGACCTTAAAAATCGGTTTAATAGATTCTCGGAGAAGCTGATTATTTGTGCAAAGCTTAATTTAAATCATTCAAAGCATCTTTGAGATATCATGTTCATATGCAAAGAATAACTGACAGGCTCCAATTCCTTGACCTTGGACCTAAAAAATGTACCACTGGCTTTCTTGACTAAGAATGAATATATATATATGCAAATAAAGGTGGATGAACTTGAACATGTCCTAAAATACTAAGCACAAAGAACACAAGGGGCTCTAATTTTGTAGACCAGGCGCAAGTGGGGCGCACCTGCCCTGCGCCGCGCCTGCGCAGGGCAGGTGCCCTGCCCATCCTTCAATGAATGGACACACAGGGTGTGTTCAAGGAATTTTGCAAGTTTTGTTCACGGCGCAGTCTGGCACAGGGAGGTGCACCCCCGCCTCCGTCTCTCCCACCGGCGCAAATGGCAGAGAGAGAGGAGAGTAGGCGTGAGTGGGTTGGACGGGTTGGACAGATGTGACGGGACAATTAATATAGATACAAATGTATGTGCTGGTTCAGACGGTTACATTAAACAATGGTTGATGTGATTGTTTATTGCATTGAAATGTGCCTGACACTCTGGATACCTGCCTGCGAGGTTTTGGTGACGTGTGCGAATTGTTCGGCTGTCAGCCAAATTACCACTGCACCGGGGTGCGCCTCTCCTGCGCCGTGAATAGACCAGGTTGGAGCTGGCGAGCTTTCAGCGCACCTTCTGCGCGTTTTTTTGGCACGAAATTGTCACTGCTTCAAGCTGAATCTTTCGACACCTCCCCCTGGTGCGCCGCCACACCCATCTCGGCGCAGCCAGTCTACGAAATTTCCAAATTGTCTGCGCACGGCGGTACGCCGGACGAAATTACCACTGCGCGGGGTGCGCCAGGCTGCGCCACCCTGAGTTGTGCCAGGAAATTAGAGCCCCAGGTCCTAAGCGAAGTATAATCCTGAGGCTCTGTGACCTTGACTTTTGGCGCATGACCCCTGAAATCTAATTATATCATATTTGGGTGACAGTATTCATTATTACAAAGATTGATGAAAACCCTTCAAGCTGTCTTAAACTATGTGCTAACAGGGAAAGGATGAATACAAGATTCCAGGGTCTTGACCTTGGACCTACGACCTCCAAAATTCAAGCACTTCAACTTTGAGTCCACATTTTGGCCAAATCATAAAAACAGTCCTCAAATCATTTTTAATGCGACCTCTAGTGTCAGTGGTACAAAAGCAATATAGACAAAACAAAAAATAAAACAAAATATATTTTCACTGACCATGCATGGGCTAACATTTATTGGTTATTCCAGTTACTTGGGATGAAATCAAAAAGCAATTCCAGTAAAAACTTGATAACAACTCCCTCAAGGAATCAGTTTCATTAATCTTTTTACTTATCAATTCCTTCCACTGCAGGGATCAGAAATGGTCAAAATTGTGGCTTTGTTTTCACCAAAAAGATTAATGCATAATTTACAGCAAATGGAAACACCAGCAACTTGCAGAAGCATTTGAATATGCAGCACAGCATTGAATCCGTAGTGACGTGTTTGATATCTATGCCACTTAAAAGCAACTTTTGCAAACACAGAAAATCAGCAGGAATTGATAAGGGTATTGTCAAAGAATCGGACTTAGAGGCATAAGGCTTTGGTATCTATAAAAAACACATTGTGATATTTTACAAATCGTTCTTTTCATAACAAATCCCTTTTTCTTGATCACACTAACTGTGAAAGAAACAGCGTGGTGACATATAATTACTTTATAGAGTTCAAAGCCCACAATATCGCCTTAATGTTATGAATAAACCTTTTACCACAGTGGTACAAAGGTTAAATAGCAGGGAGAAAGTTACAACAGAAGTGTGCTGAAGCCACCTGAAGAATAAAAAAACACATTCATCACAGCACTGAGAATACCATTGCTATCCTTTCTATTTTGTGTCCTCTGAATTCCTTTCATTTGGAGGCCATATGTCCTCTGGAGGAAATTACACTATGCAGCCAAAAGGAATAAAAAAAAGAAAAACTTTTCTTTGCAAGAGTTTCCCAGTTTCTTTCTTAAAGGCAGTCTCTGCTCTCAGTACCTGTTCTCCTGAGGCTGCACACCAAAATGAGCTCAACTCTCCACGGCCCTCACCTCCAGACAGGGGCTAAGAGCTGCATTCGGCTTCAATGGACAAGTGCTCTTATAATGGAATTGGCCTCAACAATACTGGAAGAATAGTTTGTGACATGTTTAGTTATTTTAGAGTTGATCCAAGATAATCCAACATACACTGCAGGTTTGCTTCTCTGGTGAGGAAAAAAAGCAAATTCCTTCAATGAATGGACAGCAGAACCAAAAACATAACAAGAGCTGGTTATCTCTTAAGTTGATGCATTGGCTAAAACAATACCAAAGCCAATATGTTTATTTAAATAGTTTGCAAAGGTATGGTTATTGTTTTATTGATTGACCTTCACACAAAGCAAAGTAATGTCAAAAGCTCTAATACTATCCCTGCGTTGATTGTTCAGATCTGAGGTTTGTTTCCCAGTCAGAATAAAACAAAAAAATCTAATAAATATGGGATTACTTTATATAATAACTTCACCATAAAAGAGTATTTTTTCAATAGAGGTTTGCAGCTCAAGTAGGGTATATATTATAAGATAATCAACAAGAGTTTCATCTCTGATCCCTGCTTCCGACCTATGTCAGCAAAGCCTGACTATCCGATGGTCCTAAAGATTATCTCACCTGATTATCTTCTGGTGTGAGGTAAATTAAAGGAACATTGTTGTTTGTTTTCGTGTCTTGCCTCACTCCTGAATCCATGACAAGCAGGTAGACACCATTCTTTCAACTGTGCGTCCAGTAACAAGGAAGAGACAGACTAAGCTAGTTAGCTTAGCTTAAACGCTGGGAGTCAACCGGTAGTGCTAGCCTGCCTCTGTCTGCAGTGATCAGATAAACTCTTCAGCAACTCTAAACAGTCCTGTGTGCTTGTTGTGACTCCTCAATGTTATGTTATCTTCATATTATCTTCTTCTACTCCTAAACAGAGGCTTTGTTTTGTTGACCTATTTCCGCTGTAGTTTTCGCAAGAGATGTTACGTTCTAAAACGAGTTGAGTCTTTTGAACAGCTCTTTTAAGGGTGCAGTGTGTAGAATTTGGCAGCATTTCGGTGAACAGAAACGGTGAATATAGGATATAATGTTTTTATTTGTATGTAAAGTCCGTCAAAATAGTAGTACAATTATCCCCATAAAATGTTTGTTTTATTTTTTTATTTAGTTAGAAAAAGCTTCAAAAAATTTACATTACCGCGGGCCGCGTTCATGTAGGCCGACATTCCGATTGTTGTCTACTGGTGGACTTTAGGGACAAAAAGAACGAAACGCGAATGTGTCCACCGGTTCTGAAATCTACCTGGAATGCAGGCGAAGAAGAGGAGAGAGGACAACAACTGACCTATAATTTATAAAAACAATGGTTACAAACCTTGTCACTTTAGTAAATGATGCCGTGTTCACGATCCCTTTTGGTCTTCACAAGGTTCCGTTGCTCGGCGATGTGACGTTTTGGTTATGGTTGGGCTAATTCTAGAATCTGAACGATAGATGTTGCTCAAATGCCAAATTCTACACACTGCACCTTTAAATGAATGAGGAGGACCGATTTGCAGTGAGTCGTTCGTTTGCAAGCTATTCTTAAATGCAAATTGCCTGCAAGTTAAGGAAACTAATGGCTCACTCACAACTACAAATCGGTTCTCCTCGTGAAGTGAAAGTTTGAGTGATTTGATGTGACCATGTGTCTCATTTCAGCCAGAAACTGCTTCCAAGTGTGGCACAAATCACGATAAAACACATCAGGAGGAAAAAGTGTAGATATGAAGAAGTTGTTGTTGTGAGTTTGTTTGTATGTTACCCTTTCTCCTCAAAGCCAAAGCTTGAGGGAACTGTATTCAGATGTGAAAAGGCTTGGGCATTTTAGATCTGTGTGTGAGTATAATAATTTCTAGGGAGACTTTTGTTTTGTCTCTAGGATGTTACTTTTAATACATCAATCGGACATCATTACAATATAAACATTCTAAAAGCCAAGTTGTACCGAAAATAGATGTCCTGAACTTGGTTTCTCTATATAGCCTATACAGAGAGGAATGAGCACATGTCTTTTCCTTTCTGAAACTATGTCAGACTGTAAATCAATAAAATTCTGCCCCCCAAGTGCCTTATTCTAGTGTACATAAAAGAATATTGCAAATTTGTGAGAGAAAGATAGAGAGAGCTACATAAACTGGCCTTTGTGCCTGCACCCTAATACCTCTTTAGATTTCACTTATTGAGGCCCTGTAGTGTTGTTAGGTGCACAATGAAGTGCCCAATTAGAGCACTGTGCTCTGTGGCTGCCCACATCTTTCTTTCTCTAACCAGAACTGAGACAAGCCTTAAAAAGATTTTTTTTTTCTTCTTTCTGCAAAACAAGCTCAAAGACTAAAACAGCAGTGCCTCAAATGAGAAAGAGAAAAACTGAAGAACAAATTGCTGCTGACACCAATGGGAATAATTAGAGCAGCTGGAAGAAAAATGGGAAATGAAGTAATTGACAGACAGACAAATGGTGAGGGAGAATAGGATTAATAACCAGGCTTTATTAATGCAAACATTTCAACTGTCACATCTTTTTTCCTCTATGAATGAATATGTCAGGCAAGAACGAATATGTCAGAACACGGGTATTGTAGAGAGAATTAGATTGTGATTCAAATATCAGAAACCTTTAAATCTAGATTTAAACTTGCTCAACTGGTTGTCAATCCTGTAACCTGCAAGAATAGTTCAGAATTCAATGGAAAAGAGCACAATAAAACACACAGGTACCTGGACTGCAAAAACTGGAGGAAAAACAGTTTTTACCTCTGCCAAGGAGGTTATGTTTTCACCAGGGTCTGTCTGTTTGCTTGTTTGTTTGTTAGCAAGATTACGCAAAAACTACTGGATGGATTTACATGAAAATTTTACCAGAGAGAAAGAAGCCTTTTCAAATCTAGACTGAAAACATATTTAGGATGGCTTTTAATACCCTGTAGCATGGTGACAATTTTACTTTATTCTATTGTATTGTATTGTATTTTTTTCCCTCTCTTTTCTATTTTATTGCTTTTATTGTTTTTATTGCTTTTAATTTTTGTAATCGTTTTTATTTATTATCTTTTTACTTACTACCTATTGTACAGCAAAGGGTTGTTGTAAAGGGCTGTATAAATAAAGAAGAATAAAGTTTCATAGGGCTCCTGCTTAATTTCTCTGAGATATTGCCATTTTCTAATTTGCAGTTACTGCAAAAATGCACTGTAAAACCAAGGCAAACTGCAGTAACTGCAATTACTGCAGTTTGCCTTGGTTTCACCATGAAGAATAACAGATACTGCAGTTTGCCTTGGTTTTAGTACCAAATGTGGGCCATCTCCACTCAGACTCGAGTTAAAAGTTAACCTGTTGCTTTAGAACTTTAACATCAGTGTTCGTTTGTAAGCTCTGCATTTTATGTATTAGAGCCCAATATAGAATGTTGTTATAATGTCTGATGGTCTGCTTTTATGTTTTACTTTGTGTTAGTGTGAAGTCACACATGAAATGCTTGAGAAATAAACACTGTTCGGATAACAAAAAACAAAAAATACATTCATAGATAACTCTATGGTTCTGTTGTTGCTTTTTATCGTCATAAAGGATGAGATAATTACACATTTGGTGTTTGCAGTAGCACCGTGTGCAGCGAAAAATAATATATCAATATTGAAAATTAATATGCCAAATATTATTTAAAAAAAAAAACTAAGTGAAATGGCCTAACTCACTGCACATTCTGCAGTAGGTCATTGTATGGTCATGTAATTATACTGCAGTAAAACAAAGGCAAAGTGCAGTGTAGCCTATAAAACTGCCAAATTTAGCATGGATGTCAATATACAGTATGCATTAAATTCTCTTCCCTTTAATCTAATAAATCATACACTTGGTAGTTAAATATGATTTCATACTTACACTTGGTAAAGAAAAAAAACAAAACAAAAAAAAAAAAAAACACAAAAAGCTGTTTTTCTCCGTTTGGCATTTTTGTGGATACTGCGCTCTCCGAGTGCTTTGCGGATACTGCACTTTGGCTTTGTAGGCAGACTTGATGAATCAAAATTTTCGGCATAATATATAGAATATAACTATCATCAAGGTAAATTTCATCCGGACCCCATCCAGATTGATGTCATAAAAAAACATTTAAGTTTATAATGGCAAATTACATTCATTTCTCCTCAGCTGCTGTGAGGGTTTTGCCCCCTTGTTTTGTCCACATGGACAGACATGAGCAGAGACTTGGCCGTCCAATCGGAGTGCGTGGTGATCCATAATTGTAGCTTTTACAGGGGTTGTAGAAAAGCCACTGACGTAACTGAGCTGCTTTGGCGGAGGTCTGCGCTCTCCGAGTTCTTTTCTAGTCGTTTTTGATTTTACTGGGAGTGGATCCAATGCACAAATACTGACACAAACACCGAACATCTATCTCTGTGTCAGAGGTGAGCCAAAAATTAAAGCAAGACTAGAGCAATAGGGTAGATTTAAATCAGTTTTTGCCCCTCATGAAAATTGTGATCGCATATAGAGATAATGTGAAAATTGTATTTGTCCAAGTCAGCCTGTACAATGCAAGTTTACCGATATAATCATAATGCAACCAACTAGGGTCTTTTAAATTTGAATGAAATTTTATGGGATCATAAATTTAACATTAAGCATTAAGCAACATTACATACAAAGGGCCAAAAAAAGCAAATCCTTTCTTACTGCATCCGGCCCATGATACATACATTTTGTCTTGTGTCCTCTGATTCCTAGTCTTACCTTTATTTTATTTTTTTAAAGCTTATTTGTTTATGACTAAGTATATAGCACATGATCATAGCCACACACTAGCAAAAACAGCCTGAACACTCCGAATGGCTACACTAATGGACCTTTAAATACACAAAGCAAAAAATAAACTGACCAACTCAAAAATTAAAATGCAGAACAGTACAGAGTAAACACATACACTACTCTGAGCCTTCCTGTTTGGCACTTGTGATCCTGATGCTACTGGATTTGACTACAGTCATGTCATTTAAAAGCACAGTTTGCATAAGACAAGATGGGACATAAAAATATGTAAAATGTTTCATTCTGTTGTAAGGCCAAGACTGTAGAAAGACCGACTTAAAACTGCAAAGAAAAAGTCTTTAACCTGTCTTACATTTAAAGACCAAGGTCACGGAAGCATATCCTGACTTTTGCAAGGCTCTTCAGATTTAAAAATGACTTTGGAAATTTGTCTTCTACTTAAAATGGCAGGAAAATCTGTTAAATGTGATTCCAGCTATATCTCAAAAAAAATGTGACCTGTTAAGTTGAACTATGAGCTGTTGCATGAAATTTCATGAAGTTTAAAAGAATTCTTTAATAGTTTTGATAATATAAGTTTGACATGCTAATTTGGCACATGAAGTTATAACAAATGCACTGATTGTTTCTACAATGTGAGGTTTCAAGATAACGTCAGTATAAACATGGTGCACCTTGTGATTTCAGGTGTGCTGAGGGTAAAACAAGTTTGTTAACCACTGACGTAGCCAGCACACTTCAAAAAAGTTTTGAAATGTATGATTATTTTTCCCCTTTAACAATAAGAATTGGGGTCGTATTTTATATTGCTAGAAAGTCTGATTGCACCTTTACAAAAAAACGCAACTTGTAAGGAACGTGCATTCATGCAATGGACAACACAGCTAAACATGTGCACAGCGCCCGTCAAAAAATGTGTCTCCCTTTCCCCAGGAGGAAAGTCTTTGGTAACTCAGTCAAACCAGGGTTTGGGGTGTTGTCCTCTAGGGACTCCCACTTTGCAGTCTGTCTTTGACTTCACAAGTCTCACTGAACTTGGCCTAAGTTTGGAAATGAGACCAGGGCTGACACCAAATACTGCTGCTACTCTGTGTACCACAGCACCAGCTTCCAGTTTTGGGGATTTAAGTACTTCTTTGGGGTGCTGCACGAACATTTAACTTTTTTGCTCGTTCTATGAATGCAAGATCCTTATAAGTTGTACCTCACTGTAAAGGTGGCTGATCAGGCTTTCTAAAGATATAAAATACTATTAAAAGGGACAATAGTTGATCAAAATACATTTCTGAATTATTATTTTGAGGAGTATAGTTTTACATGACCTGATTTCAGAGTGTTTTATTTTGACATAGTCTGAAACAATCAACTCTGATTATGATCTGATATGATTATGATCAGCTACATACTGTAGTGCATGGCTCACTTATTTCAGAAATATGGGAGGCATCGGTATCATCAACAGTTTCAATGGAGTTACATGATGTAGGACAAAGCTTTGTAAAAATGTTGCAATAAATCAAAAAAGACAAACGTCAAGGATGCCAAATAGCACTGATTGATAAAAAAAGAAAAAGAAGTGCACTGCAGCATTGCAGTGCCTAAATGCTTCACAGTGTCAATATTTGCCGTCAATGCAATTAATCTAATTCAAACTTGCAACTGAAACTTTGATTAACTATCAGGAAATCAATGATTACCTGCTGCTAAAATCTTGCTAATTCAGTTTCCTTACTTTTAATTTTTACCAACTACTCAATAAGAAGTTGAATTTATTTGCAGTGGTTTGAGTTTATTTCAGCATATCTATTTCTTTCTGTATTATGAGACTAAATGCAGCCTTAAAAAAAGGATTGAGTAGTGCGCTTCATTCATTGCAGACTTTTCTGCACTCCAGCTGTGAACGCAGACCATATTAGCCTGTCGTTTGCGCCCTGCTCTGTGATCAGCTCTGGAGGACTGCCAGCATAGGTGTTCTGAAAACACAGAAAACCCCTGTGGTGAGACAGAATCAATCAAGGCACTTATTTATCACTAACACTTAGCAATTCCCTTTCATCAGAGATACACAGAATGCAGAGCTCTTCCTCCATAAATCCTCAATGACATTAACAGCTTGGGGTGAAACATCATTTCCTCTGGACTTTTTATACCTATTTTCAGAAAAGTGACTAAAACTCAGCAGCTCATAAAACACTCCACGTGTGTTGCAGTTGAGTCTCAAGGACAGACTGTGGTACACTTTGTGCTGTAAGCTTTTTTAATGCTTTAAGATATGTCTTAAAACGAGAGCGGCTGTGCTTTGCCTTCTGCTTTTTTTTTTTTTTTTTTTTTTTTTTTTTACAATGTTTCCCCAGACAAACATGCGTAAACAAGCAAACAAGGAAACAGGTGAGGAGCCTCATATCCGTGTGGAAGAGAAGCACAACTAATCCTGCTGTTTTTAGCTATGTGCGCTTATCACTATTCCCAGAGTGCTGCTGGAAAAACAAAGCCTTGGTTACATGTAGATGCAAATGAAAGTCATTGCGCTGCACTGCTCTTCATGCTGTGCCAATCTGTGCTGAGGTATTGAGCCCAGTCCGGCCCCAATGAATCTCCTGAGGTCTGGTGCTAATGCAGTGCACACAAAAGGGTTGTTCTTTAAAATACAACTTAATCTATAAAGGACAGACTTCATGTTAATGACTCAGGTCTTAGGGTCTAAGCAACGGGGGCAAGTCTTTTTCCAGATGTATCTTTTGATCTAAATTTTTTGTAAAATTTTATGCACACAAATCTCTACACTGAGTTGGATGCCTTTATTTTTCTTCAAATTATTCCAAAAAAACATGGCTGTGTGCAACAATCACAGCCCTGAAATGAGTATTAGAAAATCTATATACACAGAGTATCTATTTAGTCAAGCTTTCTGTGGGTGTGAGTACAAATTTTGGCCTTGATCAGTTATGTCCTATCCATTTACTTAGTTAAATCTGACCAGAATTAATCTGTAGGCATTGAAGTACCATATTCATATTCCAATCTTGAAAGATTCTTCTATCTTACAAATTTGTGTAAAAAAAAAATCCCACAAGGCATTAAATCCTCTGAATGTGCTGCTGTTTTAGTATCATTCTAACCAGGCATGACCTCTGCTCAAGATGCCGAACAAAGTTGTAGCCGCCTTGATTTTTTGCAGAGGGCAAGCCAGTAGTCTGGAACTGTAGTTGGGCCTTCATGCAATGTCGAATAAAAACAGAGTGAAAATGTGAAAAAGGGAAACTTAAATTGGAAGGAATTAATTATTCAGATATTGAACGTGTTACGTGACACTTGTACGAGGTGGTGTGCAGTGTTTTAACAACAGTTTGGGCTCAGAGATTGTACATAATTACAATTACGTTAATTACAGAGTAGTTATCACAAGAGCTTTCTCATTCTCTCTCTGGCAGGGAGAAAAAGGAGGACAAGAGGAGTGAGCTGCTGATGACACATGCTTTGGCATTCACAGGCGGGGAGCACTGGCTCTGTGTGCAGACTGCTGATATGTCGCACCTGTGTCTTCCTCAATTAGCGTAATCACATGAGAGCTAAGTCGACAGTCCACAATGAGGAGGGGAAGAGGAGGCAGGAATCTGACATTAATAATGACAATATCAGCAGTTCTGTGTGAGGCAGAGAAGTGAGAAAAGCATCAAGTAAAGTGGATTTTATGAGCATATTCAGAGAGCAGGTGTTGAGTTCAGTCGTCTCTCTTGAGACAGACACAGCTTGAGTCATCGCCTGTGACCTTCTCTTTACAGCTAACAACGACTCTACTCTAAGAAGCATGGAAATGTTTTAGGTTTTTTTTTTCATTCATTTTGAAGAAGATGGTTTTGAATCTTTCATGGATCATGGTTCAACAACTGTGATAAGATGTGACTTGAATGCTCAGAAAGTATTTCTGTTAAATTAATTTCCCCTTGGTGCAACCTGCAGCTGTCAAAGCAGCACTTCAGACATACAGTCAGGAATCTTTTTCTGAAAAAAAATATAAGTCTTACAGGTGGTTTTCATCCTTTCTTACAAAGAATTAAAATATAAGGTTATAAAGGTCACATACTTTAGTTATATCTCACAAGTTTACAGTAGCACCAGGCATCTCCGCGATATGATTTTGAAGTTCCTTGCCTGTTGACCAGGGCTTTGCAACTTTGGTTACAAAGAAGGCCACATCAAAATGATCCCCATTGTCATAGGGCCAAATTCCTGCATTTTGTTTGCAATTTTTCCCTCATGATTTAACAAAAGGGACAATATAGAGATCTGTCATGAGAGACTATTCATCAACATTTGCATAAACATGTTCCTTAATTCAAATACAAGTTGCCATACATAATCTTAAGTTAAATACTAAATCCAAGCCATTTTTGATACTTTGTCATGAAAACCACAAAGCATTTACTGGTTATTTATGTATATTTTACATACACTTATTCCTCTATCAACAAATGCATAAAAGGGAGTTTTAAAGGAACAATTACGACTATCACTGGATTTTCTTGGAAACAGTTCGGCTTTAGTATCGTCATGGCAGATTTTGTCAGGGTTTCGTTATATGATTGCACTTTTTAAATATTTTAAACCAGCAATTGGGGGGCCGCATGTAATCCTCGGGCTGCCAGTTGCCTACCTCTCCTGTAAACCCTTCAAATCACCTTGGTAGTAACCTGCTGTATTAGTATCAATCTACATGTGCTGTTTGACCACACACCACTCAGTAAGTGGATCAGTCATTTATTTTGAAGGGTTACGGACATGCTGAAAAAATGTCCTTTTACCGGAGAAGCCCGATAGCTCAACAAAAGTAGTTTGGGTTAGCACAACTGAACTTGGATGTTTTTAAACAGACTGTTGGAGCACAAATTCTCTGAGAGGTGGAACAAGCTCCAGAGGTAAAGAGGGGGCATTGTAGAGAAGCCATAAACACATAATTTAGTACAAAACAAAAAAAAAAAAAAGATTGAAAGTGTATTTAATATGAGACCTTTAAATCTTGTTGATCTGTATGGTTAACAGTTTTAGAACTTTGAAATTAACTGGCCGGCCACATTGAGTTATGGAGATTGTTGCATGTGGCCCCAAGGCAACCATTTACCCACCCATGGTCTACATGATATTCTAAAATTTACCCACCCGTGGTCTACATGATGTTCTAAAATTTACCCACCCGTGGTCTACATGATATTCTAAAATTTACACAGCTACATCTGTGACTTTAATTTGAAAATAGACAACAGTCAAGAACTCCTTAAAAAGATGATTTGCTCCTCGTGTGTGTCTTATCCAATTTTGCTTGTCTTGTTTCTTTATGCTTTGTTTTACTTTCTAACCAAGTGGAAGTTATAGGACAGTTGTGGGAGTGCTTATGGAGAAGGGTGAAAATTCTATACTCATATTTCTCTTTGACCCAGACCAGCAGCACTCATAACAGTTCTGACCTCAGGACTGAAGAGTTCATGCCGATAACAGAGCCTCTTGTGTCTCCACTCTCATCCCTTATCTGACAGAGTGAGGCATATTGGTGGTGAAGAGCTCTGGGGCGAAGCAGAGCGCCATCAGGGAAATGTATGGTAGCCTCGGGGTCAAGTCTGCTTCACTGTGCTGCACATGTTTTGAAGATGTAGATTTGCCCTCCCTGACTAGCAGAGACATCTACCCAGTGTTTTCTCCACAGGAAGACAACAGATCTGGACAAACTGAAGAGTTGGAGGTGTTATATATACTTTGACCCTACATGTTCCACAAGTGGGTAAAATATACCAGTTTTAGAATCACAATGTGTTTATAATACAATTTTTGTAATTTTGGTTACAATGTCCATTTGTTTTGTATTCAGTATTGTATTTTGGTGCACACAAGATGTTTTTTTCTAATCTGAACATTGAGAAGTGGCAGAAAAGGAATATGAAAACAGTGCAGAGGTTCATAAGACTAAATACAGTTTGTTGTAAAAATAAGCACAGGCCTTTGACCACTGGTAGATGAGTGATTACTGCAACATCACCCATTACAGCGAATGGCACAAGTGTTATCATAAGGCTACTATCTATTTAAACTAAAACATATTCATATTCATTTGAATCTGTGTGTATATTCAGGCTCTAAAAGTCACAAAAACTAGCATAACTTCATCATACCAATTAAATATGTCAGTGACCCCATTTGTTTAGCTAAAATACCTAAAGGGCACTCACGAACACACAAACCTGTGTGACTGGGCCAAAAAATTCTCAGCACACATGCATTGATCACAAAGTGAAAAGAAGTCCTCCTCACGGACTCCTCTTTGTTTTTGTTTTTATCAGAATGTCACAGAGTGCTTATAAGATAGGTATTTAAAAGAAAACTACACAAATTTCATTCATAGTGCTTATCACTTTCTGATGAGGTCTCAAGTTAACACAGTAACATTTTAGAGTGTAACACCAGCGTTTTTTAGTGCTTATGTTGCTTGTAAAGATGCGTTCACACCGAATGCGACTTTGCAACCAAGATCGCGTCGCAAACTCAAGTCCTGTCGCCTGTCCATAGCTCATTTTGTCGCCGTTGCTCAGTGATGTCACGCCCGCTTGAGTTTCACCCCGCGATCATATCATATCATATCATAGGATGTATTAGCTGACATTATTCCAACTGTATCCTTTTCACTCATACTGGGACAGACTGGGACATCAAATGCTAAAGGTCTAAATAGCATTTTGATGTGAAAACTTCATTTAATCGCCTTGGAACATGATGTTCCTGACAAAACAATAAACATTAAAAACTTAACCTTTCAGCAGCTTATGAATAAGAATGCAATGATTCCAAGAAGCCATTGTAAAAGCCATTGTAAAATACAATGGCCCTTTCTGTGGCCGACAGATTTGTAATTCAGTAAATAATTTGATATCATCACAGTTTTTTAGTACTGTGCAAGGGAATTAATATTGTTATACAGGGTTAAGTTTGTTAAGAGGTGTGCCATCTCAATTTCTTTACTATCTTTGTCAAGAGCATCAGCCAACCATGGCTGTAAAGTGACAGGAAAACACAGACAAAACAGTTGTACTGGCTGATGGAAATCCACAGTATCGTAAAACTTACCCTCCCCACGCCTGTGCTAATGTTGTGGCTAGTTCTAGGGCTGATGAGATTAAAGTTGGAGCTAATTTCAGGGCCAAGGGGCTAAAGAGTTCAACCCCATCACTGTAACACTCCAGTGGTGCAGCAAATAGACACGGGAGCCTGGGTTAGATACTGTGGAAATTGGCCATGTATTATGCTCACACAGCCAAAACTAAACATTTAATACTATTGAATAACGACTAGAATTGTACCTTACAGCTTGATATCACCTTTATTGAAAGTATTTAGATATCCTTAGTTTAGATATCCCATTGTTTCAGGCAGAGGATTAACCTTGTGGCTGTGTGAAGAACCAGTGAGAAAGATAAATCATGCAAAGTTATTCTAGTTGACAGCCATGAATATACAGAACTAAATCAGGGTACTATGTCTATCATTGTCTTTGTTTTGAAACATTTAAGGTGACTAAATAAGTGACTGTAGTTTATTCTAGTTCTATCCTCTCTTTTGAAACATTTTAAGTGACTGTAGTTTATTCTAGTTCTGTCCTCTCTTTACTTGTCTGAGTAAATGTTTGGACATTTTTGGCTGCTCCCCAGCAACCTCAGGGAGGATTGTGGCTTGTAAAACCCTGCAGGAGATCCTGGTGTACTTTGCCATTAAAACTCAGAGAGCACGGAAAAGCAGTTGAACAAGCAACCGATTACAACGACCTACGCCTTGAGACCTTCTTGAAAAACACTCTTCTGCACAGCAAAATATTTATTCACCCTGTGACTAAGACAATACAGTGAATAAAAGGAGCTATATCTTGAGGAGATTTGGTGCTTTTTCATTCTCAAGCTTTCAACCAGCACAGTTTGCAGGCCTGCAGTCTGTGGGCAGCAACATACAGCTCTCACTTAATGCTATGCTCTTTTTTGTCCACTCCAGGAAGCAGCAGTAGAATATGCTCACTGCCTCCATCAAAAGCCATTTGTCAATGTTGTTTTTCAGTGCACATCAGTACACAAGGCTGAGAGGGTCTAACCCACTGCCCATTCACCATCTACACAGCATCAAGTGAAAGATGGGACTAAAATGTACAATGCTTTGAAAAGCACTGCCAAATGTGCCCAAAGTGTTTATACCTGTTGGGATTTTTTTTTAACTTTAAAAAACACAGCTTAAATTAAAACAAAGATGAATAATCTTTCCATACACTTCTATGCATTTGCACTCATTAAAAAAGCTCCTTCAAAGATACACAGTCTTCTCTGATGTTCTACAAGGAGAAGGAAATTTGAACTAAATAAGATGAAGAGGTTTAGAAGTGAGTGACTCTCATATCTGATTAACAATTGACCTCTACTTGTCAAAATCTAATGAGACTTTGTGTTAAAGCACATGTTCGTATGCTACATAATGAGGATATCTGTCTAATTAATTTAACAGTGTTAGGTAGTAGAACAAATTACATAATGACCAGAATGGCATCTGCTCCACATTCACAAAGTGCCCCAGCCACCCTCTTACTTTCTCTGCAGGCCAAAGTTCTTTTGCAAAAAAATAATAAAAAACAAATGATGGTATGCCCATCTTAGTGCTGTTACATGTCGAAAGTAGGGGACTATATGGATAAAGCTAAGAAGAAAAAGGGGGAGCAAACCTAGCAAGAAGTGGATTGGAGTGGGTATTGGACAGGCTAATACTCATTGGGAGGACTTGGCAAATCAGGTCTCCAACACCAATGTAAAATTAGTTACCCTGTTGTTGGGCAGCAGATTTAAGCGTCTCTCTGTTAGGTTACAGTGGGCACAGAGTTCTGCATCATTGTTTAAGTTTGGGGATGCAAAGGCTAATCTGAGCCACACCAGCTAAGTGCACCGCCTGTGCATACTGAGCTGAAATGAAAAAGATAAAAAAGAAAAAAAAAAAAAAAAAAAAAAATCAGATCTTAGCATATATCCAACAGGAGAGGAGATCAGATCACATCAAGGGAAATTGGGGAGAAAATCATCTTGGCATCTTGACCCTTTTCCCCCTACAATAAACCCCCAAGCATCTCTACGGCCAAGCTTGAAAAGGAATCTTCAACAGTTTGAGCTTACTAGGTATGTCTGAAGTGCAGCAGAAATATAGATAAAACGAAATTGAAGCCAACATTTGTCTCACTTCATGACATATTCTGTATCGGTCAGTTGTCTTGCCTTGGGGATTTCATGAATCTTTTTTTTTCTTGCTACTCTCCTCCACCTCAACAGAAAAAAATGCTAGGGATATACACTGATAACGTACAAATGTTTAGTGCTCCCAAAATGTGAAACACATAAATTATTTTGCCACTACTGCCTTTAACTTCTGCCTAGGTTTTGGTTTGGTCCTCTAGCAACTTGGTTTTGATGACGTGTGCTTCTCCCCTAATTCTTGAGATGAACACAACAAAAAACCTGCCAGTTTCCTGAAAGCCCATAAATGCACATGCTAACAGTTTGGAAAGAATGGGCTGCAGACACTAGCAGAGTCATATCTGCACAAATGCAGCAATGTTGGAGTTATTGATAAATCCATTGGCTAGAAACAGCTGGACTAAAAAAAACAGCATGAATGCAGTGACCATGGCAGCACAGGAACAGGCCCAGAGCAATTACGGCAGAGTTACCACACAAGGTGGTACCCAGAAACAGTCCAGCACATATCAGATGTAAGATGCAGGCAGGAATGATCACCAAGTATCTGGCACATAGTGTACAGAAACATCTATGCTAAGTATGGACTGGAAGTCCCCAAGAGGTAAAGACTGACCGAGCCAAGATCCTGCAGGACCAGGTAGCAAGTGACTGACAAACTGGTGATGGCTAACCTACTGACTGTGGTGAACAAGAGAAGGGCAGTGGTGATACATGTAGCTATCCAAAGTGACAGCAACAGCCAGAAAAGGGACAGATGAAAGACTACAAATACCAAGGTCTGAAAGAAGAGCTAGAAAAAATTAGAATAAAAGCCACAGTGGTCCCCTTAGGAGCACTGGGGGGCAGTGACCCCCAAACTGTGAGATTGTCCCAGGCAGATTCCAGGAAGAACATCAGAATTATCTGTCCACTAGAGAGCAGCCCTAAGGAAAGTTGAGATACTTCAAAGAACCCTCAAGCTCCAACACCTCTGGTAGTGGAACTAGGAAAAAGGGTACAACCCCCCACCCCATGCTATTATATGAGCAAAATTTCTCCTGTTCCTTTGTTGCTTGCTCCACCTTTTAGTAAATATGTACTAAAGCAGCCCATCCAGTCCACCACCAGCAACATCAACCCTACTTCTTTCATAGGTGTTTATGTGCAATGAAATTTTAAGGGCCCAAGGGTGCAAACCCTACGTCCTGGGGCTCCAGAGGCAAGGAACGCCAACCTGTTTCAACTGTGTTACCAACTGGGAAGAAGGGTTGGGTTACAAATCTGTTGCTGTGTCAGTGGGTTCAATTCCTATGGCCTGTACTCATTTACTTATTTTCCAGTGGCTGCTCCCATTTTCTAAACAAGGTCCACACAGTTCAGTGTGTTTTGTGCTCAGAGTTCTGAGCATGATAATGCTTTGAATATTGGCTGCATTAAATTTCTGCAATAAGTCAACAAAAATTAATCTTTTACAACATTGCCCCAGTGTCACTTTTCCTCCTTAGCAGCCATTCGAAATCAAGCACAGGTAGTAGCTCAGTGTCTTCAGGGACGAAATAGCTCTAAATGCATTTTCAAGGATACATTATTTTGAAGATTCATTGAATCAAAGAAAAATAATTTGCACACAAGACTTTTATTAACAGACATCAATGACACTACTGGGGCTGACAAAATCTCAAGTGAGAAGTGCTCTCAAACTTAAAATCTGGGTGCTACCAGGGCAAAAAAAATGAACTTCTATTTAGGACTTTGTATGGTGAAAGCCTTGCCAAGTTAAAAAAAAAAAAAAAAAAAAAAAAAAAAGCATTTTAAAATTATTTCAACTCTGTATGCTATTATTTATTTTACAAATTGAGCTTGATTTCATGGTATAAAACAAAAAAAGAGAAAAAAAAGTTAAGAATGTACATTAAGGCATGGGGATATCACACAAAACTATAAATAGAAGCTTGTGTGTGTTCATGTCTCCTTCGCTTCAATTCTCTTGCAGCCTCTGCAGCAGCTTCAAAGAGTCGACGTATCTCCTTACAAATCACCTCGGCTGTACATGGATATTTGATGCATTGGGATGGCAATAAGGTCTCAAACAATGTGACAGAAAAGCAGTCTACATGTGTCCACTGATGTGAGTGCTTATGATAGTAAGTGAACATCAAAGGAGACTGTACTGCTGACAGATGATGCAGAGAATCTGTGTACACACAGTGTGTGCTGACTGTAATAGACAGCATAAGTATCGCCTGGATGGATTTCCAAGCAGTCCTGTGAATGGTTATATGCAGAGCTACACCTCACTGCTGACATCTACACCATCAAAGCACCGTTCACACTCTTTATCCTGTTGACAGTTGCTGCATCAGCCCCGCAGGATGTCTGAGAATTGTGTGGGAATATCTTAAGCCTGGCTGATGCAGCTTGTAATGGTGATTAACAATAAACACGTGAAGCATGGATGCACCAAGAGGAATATGCCAGGGTGATGTGGGGTTCTATACCAATTTATAACAGAATATCTTTGGTTATTAACGTATATGCTCTAAAATCAGTCCAGTTTGATTTCTGGGAAAAAGTGACAGCCCTAATGTCGACTATGTTTAGAATGATGGCCAAGCTGGAATCCATCATGGGACATCCCTCAGGGCCCTGAGCAGCTCTTTCGGCAGCAGACTGCTTCCTCCAACATGCAGGAAGAAACTGTGTCGCAGGTCTTTCATACCCAGTGCAGCCAGACCTTTTAACATGGACACTTCCTACTGACACCATCTTTCAAGTTCAGTTGTAAATGTGAACAGAGGGTATGCAAGTCCAGTGTAAGTGAGTGGAACATCACTCACTGAGTGTCAGTTTCTCCCTTTGTCCTCAAGTTTTTTTAGTTTTTAAGCTATTTCTCTTCATATAATAAAACATCAACATCTTAAATGATGAGAAACTGAGGACAAAAGAACATGTTTTCATGTTTGTACTTGACATAAAACAGGAAAAGTCTGATTACAAGGGCTGGTTTGACAGTAAACAGTTTTTAAAAAGTCAAGTCCACAGACACAACTGATGACATAATTAAATTGCTCTGACCTCCATTTGGCCAATTATTCATGCTTCCTTTTTAACAAAATGAAAGTATCTGACCCGTTTGTGTGTCGTACTAAAATAAACGAGAGGAAACTGTTAAACGAATGCTAAGACAGTATGCCCCAGGAAAGCCTGGGTACATCTACTCACTTTAGACAAACACAAAATGACACAGATAAAGAGTTTTGATTTTACTTACAGGGTCTCCCATAAAGCTGCATTTTTAACACAAATTTAAAAAGCTTAATTTAGTCATTGTCAAACATAAATCAGCCTGAAAAGTTCCATAATGGACATAATCAGAAGTAATTAAGGCCTACTGAAAATGACTTTAAACTGCACTTTTCAGGTGAATTAAAGAGTTTTACTGTTTCTTAACACATTTTCTGCCACTTGGTGAGTGGAACTGCAAGTCTGTCACACAAAATGGTGATGTCAATGCATACTCTCTATAAAGGGTTCATATTATATTACTGCTACCGTTGCCACATTTTATTTCAACATATTCTTCTTTTGTAAATACTTTTTTGTAACTGTATCTCTTTTGTGATATACATGCTTAAAGCAGCACTTAGTATGATCTTGGCTTTCAGCTCTCTAGGGGCCTCTATGGTCGTTGAGTGTAACTGCGCGGTCATAAGACAGAGCGCCTCACACCAACGTGCATTTGTTGACATACAGAGGGAGGAGAAGCGAGCCGACAGGATGTCCCGAGAGATAAATAAACCATGGGGACTTATAAGGTACAGTCTGATCACGTTTCTATTTGAATAAATCATTATGTATTTACAAGTCCAATAGTAGCAGGGCTAAACTAGAAAAGCACTCAGAGAGTGCAGACGTCCTCCAAGGTGTTTCGGATCACTCCCAAAATTTAATCAGTTCTTCCATATCCCATTTCCAACAATTCCCGAAAATTTCATCCAAATCTGTTAAGAACGTTTCAAGTTATTTTGAACACAAACAAGCGGACAAACAGACAAACAGACAGATAAACGCCGGCAAAAACATAACCTCCTTGGCGAAGGTAATTAGCATCGGTCGGACATCCTGCCTCTTCTTTCAGCTCACGCCACCGAGTGAACGCCAGGTCAGTGTTTATCCCTGTCCCGGCACTTAGCTTATTACTCTCCAGCTTTCTTTTTTCGTTTCCTTCGATTAGCATTTCTTTTCTTCTGTTTTTTTGCTGCTTCCGCCATGATAACAACTCTACATGTAGCTTTCTTCTTCTTCTTGTTTAATGGCAGGTGGCATCCAACGTCAGAAGAGCATTACCGCCACCTACTTTGCAGGAGAGTGAGCCAGAGGTCCCTATTTCCATTAGGAAAATAAGTGCATATTTACTTTAAACTAAATTCTGTTCATTAAATCTGTTTTAAAAATTCATAAACTGCTTTATATTCTCCTTTTCCCAACATTTAGCTTTCACCTCGAGGGGGAAGTGACGTATGCCTTAAAGCAGTCAAAGCAGTAAAAGTTGGTAGTTTTTTAGTGTGGAAGTGTTCCTACCATCCACATTGAAGTTATTTAGTGCCAATGAAGGTGATACAGACCCCCTCAGACCATGACAGAGGTGTCATTCAACCTGTTGTAAGGCGATGTACCATCACAATGACTCTAGAAATATTATATTAGGGTGGAAAAACTACGTAGTGTTGGTTTGATTTTACTTTTATCTATTATTACTGTTTTTACTGCTGCTGTAGCAAACAAATTCCCCCAGTGTTGAATTGATAAAGGTTTATCTTATCTTATCTTATCTTATCTGTATTATATATCAAATTGAAAACATTTTGTGAGCAATAAAGCTTATTCAAATATGATTCAAATACAAGAAAAAATCTCCACATTTAATTAAAACAACTAATCAACAAGTAATAGTAAAAAACTTTTTCAAATACTTAACCACAACATTGACCCCATGCTGGAATTTGGCAAACATTTTAACCAGTGACAATGCAAAGCAATAACTGCAGCTCTGACAAATGATGGGTCCTTGCCCATAAAATATGAGTGCCATGATTAATAATTCATCTTGACTTTTTCGTGGGGAGACCACTGTTCACAAATGGAGGCTGTGGCTGATAAGAAAGAGCAGAACAAATCCATTGTTCTATGAAGGCGGGATACTGATACCGATCACCTGCTTGTGAGATCGTCAGCTACTGATACCGACAGCAATTATGTTTCATCTTTTTTTGAACAACTGGTCAGAAGGTTTGCTCAGCAAAGAAAAAAATGATCTCAAAACAGTCCAAATAGCTTTATAAACAAAGTCAGCACACTTAAAAATATTAACTCACTAACATAATGAAGCTGATCAAATATTTTGTAATGCCAAGAAAACAAATTTCACCCCCATTTAACTTTATTTGTTCAAGGTTCAGCAAAAATCTAAATTTCCGACTGTGTAAAATACATTTAAACAAATCATGTTATTCGCTTCGTCGAATACTCATTTTACAGAGCTAACCTGAACACAACACAATGTCTCCAACTGGACCTCAAATGCAACACAAAACATAACCTACATTTTTTTTTAGCAATTTGGTGCTTGTTTAGCCTAGTTGATTAGCTTTTACGCTGTTGGTCTCAGCATGAATTTTAGTACAGACTTCTAGACAGTGGATTATTATCTTGGACATAATGGAATGAAGACAAAGTTTTGGAGATACTCTGCTCTAGTTTCATTAACAGGGTAACTGAGAATCAGGAAGAATGGTTGGTATCCAGGAGTAAACATGAGGTTAATCCACAGGTAGGTAGGTAGCTGTGTTCACAGGTGCTGCTTCTGATCAACTGATAACATTTTTTTTTGACAACAATCGGTTAAACTGGTTGAAATATGAAAAGAAAAAAAGGTGTAAAACATGTGCAGTACTGTGGCAATTTTTGGCAGTACATGACTTTGAAATGTACAGATGACAAACTACTTTTCCTCTGCAACCCTGCTGATAAATTCCCTCCAATGCCAGGAGGCATCTCATCTTTTTACATGAATTACATTAGAAAAAAGTGATCTTTTATGTAACCATAATATGAGAACATTTTGTCTCCTGCTCCAGTCCTTTCACCACCAATTAAATGCTGTCTGCTTGGCAATAAAAAAGGAATAAATTAACAGCTTTAAAACACAAATGCAAGTGACAGGCAACTATCAGAGTGACAGCAACAATGATAGGCATGTAAGATGGAGGACTTGTGTGGATTGTTGCTTCCAGGCATTCAGACAGGGAGTGGAACTTGGTGTGTTCATTGTGCAAACACCACCTGCTTTTAAAAACTGTTTGGGTGCTGCAGTTTGCACCAGAGGCTGCTAGATCTGGGCAAAACACCAAGCTAAATAACACTGTGTGTGATATTCTTAGGCAAATGCATGCAGCTCTCCCACCCGTGCCAAAACTAATACTGCAGCAATGATAGCCCAACCTGATGCAATACAACCTAAAGCACAGTTTTACTTTGCACACATCCAATCAATGATACAACTGCTTCATAATGTAGTGTGAGCCAGAGTGCGGCAGATAGGGAAAGGCTTACAGAGCACGTGTTGGGAGCTTGTATGCAGTGAGGGAATATGAAATGAGTTATGGTTGTGTGTGAGCAGGAATGGAAAAAAAAAAAAAAACTGTATATCACCTCATTTCACAATGTAAATGGTAAGTAGGTTACCTGAACAACAGGGATTGCAACAATGATACATATAGGAAAAAAAAAAAGATAATCCTTTCAAGCTACCCATGTGTCTAAATTGTTAGCTTTGCTTTGTCTGTCTGCTATTTTTTTTTGTTTGAGTAACACCTGAATGTAAGTAAATAAAAAACAACATATCTTAAAGCATGCAAGATAATATGATATAATCATATTTCTACGTGGGTCATTCCATATGAACTCACCCAAAGTCCAGAAGTCGCCCTCGGTCAATGGCTAAAGTTTGGCTAAAAAAAAATAGTGTTGGTGCCTCTTTAATGAACAAGTGCAAAGTTTTAGGTGAAAAAATCTTCTCGAGTCTCGGAACTATGGACCTTAGAAAGGGTTGTTGTGCCTATTTTTGACACTCATGAACTTTGTATGTTCCTGTGTAGGCAATTATTACATTTAAGCTTAAACGTCTTAACTGGCCACTTTCTTTACCTTAAAATGACCCCTAAAGAGTTGCTGGGGTAACCGAGTCACAGGTGCGATACATCAATCAAAAGCTACAATTTTAGTGATTCCAGACAAATAAATCAATATGGCATAGAGCTACAACAGCCAACACTGTTTTGCTTTTTGTCAGACAAGCAGCTAACAAAACCGCTGGAAAAACAATGACATTACTCACATTCGAAGCCTTCCAACCTGTCACTGAATGCAAAAAGTTCAGCAAACTTAACCTTGAATATTTCCAAGATATTCATAAATTGAGTTAAATCCAACATTTGGTCCGAAGTACAGAACTGTATCCCTACATGAAAACAAAGTGCAGCTGTATTTACTTCAAATTGTCAGCTTCACGCACATACTTTTCTCTTATTTGGCTTGATTAGCACCATTAGCTTCATGCTCCAGCTCAAATGATGGATTCAAAATGGAACTGCATTCTGACCTTTCGATTGACACCTCATATGCACCAACAGGACATTGCATGTGAGCTTCAGGGGCCCCAACACCCAATGAACACCTTTGCACTTGGAAGGACCCATCCCAATTCAAGTCCCTAAGGTTTGAACTGGTTAGAAGTGGCTGCTTCATAGACACATAGATCATTTAGTCAATCGAATTCTGAGGATTTGGACATACGATAAACCAGGCTTCTTTTGTTTGCTCTTTGGGGGAGGGTGATGGTTGTGTTTGTTACACGGTGAAGTGGGCCTCAGGGGAAGGCAGGGGGATGTGTGTGTGAATCGATTCTGGGGGATATAGTATGGTTGGGGTTTTTCTTGCTATGTAAATAGTTTGATGTGATTTTCAAACAAATTTTATGTATAAACAGTGCTTTTTCATCACCAAAGGACTTGTGTAGACCCTCTATTTGCTCAAATTTTAGCATCAAAAATTCTGTCCTTACTCTCTGCCATTACGGACATTGAAGTAGACCACTAGACCAATTTGATGCCTGTAAGTCTAATCTTTCAATAGAGCGTATGACAAAGCAATCAGAAGTTACAGCCATTTTACTGTAGGAGCATCCACATGGTCACCAATGGTCACCATCTAGGAAACTCATGGACATAGTCTAAGAAAGACAGGTGTTATGATTTTTTTTTTTTTTTTTGAATGAAATTTTGTATTTGGTTAGGGAGAACTGTACACTCTGATTTTGTTTTGTTTCCACCCAATAGGTTTAAGCAACAGTCATCTGCAGGCAGTATTAGCTCAGGAAAATTGCCTTATTCTTTGTGTGTTCAAGCTGCCATCAAATCAAGTGTAGTAAATAGTATATTTTCAAAAAAACCCAACTCCATGCATGTATCCAACGGGTTCAAGAGTAATTATCACTTTACTTTGGGTATGTTTTGAATAGTAATTTTTTTAATAGAGGATTTAAAAGGGCCAGTAAGGGGTTAATTTTTTTCTAGAAGATGGTTCATTTGTTAAGATTATCACAAAGAACAGAGCATGTAAATCTTATAATTTTTTATTCACTATGAACTTTATTATCAGCACTGATCTAAAACACGATGAAAAATCTTGGTATATCTATTTGAGAGAAGCATTGTGATGCTAATTTCCATGCTGGCCTACAAAAATACATTGTCCTTGCGTCACTCTGTTCATTTTCTATCTGTAAGGATGTAACAGTTTATTCACTTTCAGTTTAGACAGAAAAAGTGAAGTAGGATTATAACATTTATAGCATATTGCTTGGTGCTGACTTATAATGCTGGCATATTTAAGAGGATATGATGTCACAAGTATTGATCCTTGAAAAAATATAAATTAAAAAAATGAATGAATGAATGAATGAATGAATTAAATGAATAAAAAAAATAATGAATGAAAAATTAATAGTTTAGGTGAATCTCTTTTTTCCACCTCTAATGGCTGCCATAACAGTTATCAGAGAGAACAGCAACTTCCCCGTTTCCAGAAGATGCCCAACTAACTTCTTACTTGGCAATACTGAGCAAGGATTTGATTTAAGTGAAATAAGAAATGAAAAATTACATTTCTGTGAAGGATGCAGCTCTTTTCCCACCCCCCTTGGAAACACTCAGATCTGAGGGGGCAGGGAGGGCATGGGAGGCTATGAATGAGCTCTGCAGTGATTGGATGATTACATAATAAACCTCAGGACATAAAACAATGACCATTCTGTTTCTTTTGTTGTTTTTTTTGTTTTTTTTCTAAGCCCCTTCTAACAACATTAAAAGCCAAGAAAATTAATTTTGCAAGACATGGGATCTGAGGAACAGTATGACGCTAACTACACAATGCCCGGGGTCTGTTTCTGTTTGATTTCAAGGATTAGTGTTAACACAAGAAACTGGCTGAAGCATTTGCCAGAGCAGCTTTAAATATTAGGAGTGCCATGTGTTTAATGTTGCTGACCCAGTAAACATTTGTGGACCTCCTTTTTTCAACACAGAAATCCAACAGAAATCAAGCGAAAGAAAGAAAGAAAGAAAGAAATCCATTATTAGTCCCTCATGGGGAAATTCCTTTCTTTACACTCTGTTAAAACATGCTACAAAAACACAGGCTGAAATACACATGCACATGCAATCAGATCCTACGACCATGCATTAATGGAGAGATGTCAGAGTGATGGCTTGCTGCTCCTGAAGAAGCGCTACCGAGCAGTTTTTTGGGGGTTCAGTGCCCTGCTCAAGGGCACTTCGGCAGTGCCCAGGAAATCAGCTGGCACCTCTCCAGCTACCAAACCAACTTCCAAACATGGTCCAGTTGAGACTTGAGCCGGCCACCCTTTGGTCCCCAACTCAAGTCCTTATGGACTGAGCTACTGCCGCCCCAATAAAGGGGTCCAATAAACATTTGAATCAATCTGCATAATCAATAACTGCTTTGTTATCAATAAAATTATGTAAATTCCCATCCCTAGAAATAATTATTTTGATGTAAGGCAGTATGAATTGGCAAGTGACTAAAATGTCCTAACTGTGCTGTAATATTACTATATATAGTGAATTCAGCCTGTCCCTAGACATTAAGTCTGATCAATGTATCTCTGCTCACTACATAAGCACTGTCAAACCAAGAAAGATAACTGATTAATTGCAATTCACATTTAAATTTACGCAGATTTACATTGGCATGACAAATTATGTCATAAGAACTGTAAGTGTCATTGCTACTAATGGAGATATGCAACAAAGAAAAAGAGAGATAGCGATTGTGCAAAAAGAGCATATTGTGTAATAGGATTTCCCACTTTTAGCCACTATTATGAATTCCAAGTAGGGAATAAAACCTGACAGCATATGCAGCAATACTGAACAATGCAACAGCTAAGAAACTTCAACCACTTAAAGCTGCTTGACAAATACAGCATCAGTAATGTTAATGTATCTTATCTATATTAAAAATATTTGCAGGGCTTCCCTTTCTGCTCTCTTTCAGTAATGCACCACCTTTTGTATATTAATCTTTTGTGGCAACTACTTGGCAGCCAACTATGCATGAGTAGTGCCAGCTAGCATGAAACATGAATAAATATGCATGAGCACTCTGGTAGATATTGTTGACATTGAAATATGTGTTTCTCTGTATTTTATCCATAATAGATAGGAAACTGCAGAACAAGTTTGTTCAGTAATGTAATGGATAATGCTGGATAACATGAATGTATGAATGCCTTAAAACAGGAACAAATTTGCTATTAATCCAGCTGCAAAGTGGGGAAGAATGCATGTTGAATTAATGAGTGGGGCAAGAGCTGCTGGTTCCCTGGGATGCATGAATCTTGATAGCTGGTTAATTTAAAGCCCTTTAATTAAAGGCCAGAGTCATTTATTCATAACAGATATATCAAATACCACTGATCTGATATAAGAACTCACAGGTTTAGACCTCTGCGCTGTTGTCACATCATGAAATAAATAGTTATTAAAGACAAAGCTCATTTGAAAACATGGACAACCTGTCTTTGGCAGCATTCGTCCATTAGGTATATGAATAATTTTAGGACTGGATACTTGCGTGAGACCATACAAATGTCTTAACATCAAACATCAGTTAACACTGGCAGAGTGGCATTCACTCTGCATATTCTTGAGATTTTCTATTACTTTGCTTACAATGATACAAGGTGAATTTACGCTTGATTTGTTGTTGCAAAACCATCTCCATCCAACTTCACCCTGTTAACCACTCCAGAAAGCTAAAATGTGTACCTGACAGCATATAAAGAACTTTAAGAGCAATATGTGTATCACAGTGAACTCCAAATTGAAATAAATAATGCTGAATCAGTGACAATTGAAATATTATTGATGATTTTTTCCATGATTCATTTGCTGCAGCTGTAACTTTTCAAAACTTCAGCTGTCATAATCCCCAACAGTTTCGTATTTATGCAAACACACAAACTGTGAAAAAACTCTGGCTTCCTCCCACAGACCAAACAGGCTCATTGGGTTAATTGTTGTCTCCAAATTGTCCTCACGTATGAGTGTGAGCATGAATGGTTGTCCATCTCTCTCATGGCCTTGTGATTGGCTGGCTACCAGTTCAGTGTGTACCCTGCCTCTCACTCAGTGTCAGCTGGGATAGGCTCCAGCCCCCCGTGACCCTAAAATGGACAAGCAGTATAGATAATGGATGGATGGAGAGTTGATATTATGGGTCTCTCAGTATATGTGTTAGCATCAGGGGTGTCAAAAGTGGTATATAATTTAGGACAAATCAAAGGGCCAATGACTAAACGGGCCTTGCGAAACTTGGACATGAGTATCTTTTTTTCTTTGATACACAACTTTCCTCATTCTGAGCTAGAAATGTTGTTTTTGTTAGTTTTGGCTATCCTTGTTTTTGATGCAAAGAAATACAAAATAAAGCATCATCCAGGCACACGTGATATTATTTCAAGACTTTGGAAGCTTGTTAAATAATTTTAAATGTTCTGCAAGTGTTCACTTACAGGTTTGAAAGAGTGCATTAAGTGGTTTTTAAAACACAAAGTTATACATTTTTCAAATGAGCTTTGTCTTTAATAACTATTTATTTCATGATGTGACAACAGCGCAGAGGTCTAAACCTGTGAGTTCTTATATCAGATCAGTGGTATTTGATATATCTGTTATGAATAAATGACTCTGGCCTTTAATTAAAGGGCTTTAAATTAACCAGCTATCAAGATTCATGCATCCCAGGGAACCAGTAGCTCTTGCCCCACTCATTAATTCAACATGCATTCTTCCCCACTTTGCAGCTGGATTAATAGCAAATTTGTTCCTGTTTTAAGGCATTCATACATTCATGTTATCCAGCATTATCCATTACATTACTGAACAAACTTGTTCTGCAGTTTCCTATCTATTATGGATAAAATACAGAGAAACACATATTTCAATGTCAACAATATCTACCAGAGTGCTCATGCATATTTATTCATGTTTCATGCTAGCTGGCACTACTCATGCATAGTTGGCTGCCAAATATCTTTGTGTATTGCATAATGGAGGTGTGATTTAAGGCAGTGGGGATTGGGACCACCATTATTGGAAGGAGAGGTTGCAAAATCATTTTAAAAATATTTTATATCAATTATAGTGTTAAAGTTTGGAAACCCCTGGTTTAAGCTATTTAGCAGGAGTGGTTTGGGCAGTGGTTGAGCCCAGCATAATATTTTTCATTGTGCCCACAATTGTTGGCAGCAGCCCTGGGTAGCTTATTCCAGGACTGAGAGTGTTACTTGGAAAAAAAAAAAAAAATAGATCACAAAAATTGTCACCGACTGATAAATGTTAGCTCTGAACCAGTAACATCACCCTGTTTTCAGACCTTGTTGAATTGAATTAATACAGGCAAACCAGACAAACCTATTTAATGATTCATTTATTAAAATCCAATAATTTGTTTTGTTCAATTTATTTTACAAACCAATTCTGATGCATCTTATTACCTGCAATCTCACTTTGTAAAAGTGAAAAGCAAGTTGGGATGTCTCATGCAATTAAAAAGTTGTTTCCCTCTTTAAAGTGTTGCAGTAATTTTTTAACTATTAAAATGTTAGGAATTAATGGACATTAATTCAAGAAACAAATATTAATGTAATAACTATTATGCACTCATTTATTAGGGCACCACCCAAATTATCGGGAGTTAATTGAATTTAGTCTCCAGCAGGTTGACTAATAATACTTAAACTTTATCTTTGTTCAAGACAAACCTTTAAAATTCAATCAGTCTCATAAACCAAAGAGAAAGTTCTCTTACAGGGATATCCAGTCTTTCGAACAGAACTCCAACAGACAGACCTTTAAATTTAAGGAGAGTTTACTATGAACATAATTGCTAAATGGCATAAAATGATGTATAGAGCATTAAAAAATAATAATAATTTATGTGTTTTTAAGTACGGTACCCAAGGGTTAAAGGCGCATCTTGATACCAGATATAAGAAGAAGATTGTATAAATTGTCGGTGGCTATGTTCTTTAGAGTTTGTCAAATCAAACAGCTGTCTTGTGCTTTATTTGCACTCTTATTTGGCTGTTTATTTCCAACCATACACCCTGCCAGCAAAGCCTCTCTCCACCCCACCCTCCTATTTACAGCAAAGCTAGTCTGACCTCAGATAGTCGTAGTCTGCTACCTCTCAGATATCCAACCAAAGGAAATCCACTGTAGTGACAGTAATCTCTAATCCCCTGATATCAGTGTGTTCTACAAAACCTTCTTATTGAACACCTGGAGACAAGCACAAAACCATTCATTGCAGGGCTTACCTCCATTTCCTCTTAAATTAGCTATTTAACATATGCCACTGCACACTGTCGCTGTGTTTTAAGTTCCATTGCATTCATCATGTAGTGAGTGCACGCATCATTAGCATTGTTACTCCCAATAGGGATTAAACTTCTAACCCTCACAGTGTTGGTGCTTTGCTGTATCAACACAGAGCACACACACCAGCAAAGACACACAGATAACAAAGAGTACTAACTGGGTGTATACACATGACCTTATGTATCTTTTCAAGCATGCAAACTTAAGTCCATTATATTAATATGATCTCCTCTGGCACACTGCATAGTGCGGCACACTCTTCAGTATGCTAGCAGGAGATAAGAACAGGGGAGGGGTATCTCTGAAGTTAGATTAGGGAATTAAACACATTAAGAAGTGAAAACTACTGAGGTAGACTCATCAAGTGTGATGGATATAAGAAAATCTGTACAAGGGATGTGAAGTCAGAAAAACTAGTCAACACCAGATCTACAAGCTCCTAATATTTCCTACTAAATCAGGCCTGCAATACCAGTCTTTGAACACTGTCAAAATGTAACAGAGCTGCCTGTTAGTTGCCACAGTAGCTCCAGTTGACAGGAACCGCAATGCTGCAAAACTGCCCACAACCCAGATGTAAACAAAGCACATAGCATCTGGAGTGTGAGGAGCAAAACTCTGTTTAGATCAGCACGGTTCCTGCAGCTGCCGCAGACAAGCATGCTCATGTTCAAGATAAGGGCTGCCTCAAATCATTTTTTTTCCACTGCAGAGTCCCACTACCCCACTCACCTCATCTTTACTTCTTTCCCTCTATCTGCGTCTTGCTCTGCACCACATTCTTCATGCACAAAAGTCAAGGGATACAAGAGAAAACTAGAAAAGCACTCAGAGAGCACAGACCTCTGCCAAAGTGATCCGGATCAGTCCCAAAATTTAATCAGTTCTTCCATATCCCAGTTCCAACAGTTCCGGAAATTTCATCCAAATCCGTTCAGAACTTTTCAAGTTATTTTGAACACAAACAAACAAACAAACAGACAGACAGACAGATAAACGCCGGCAAAAACATAACCTCCTTGGTGGAGGTAAAAAAAAAAAAAAAAAGGAGCATTCAGATTGATGAGTAACTCTGAATATTCAGAAACACAACATTAGAAATCATGTGCGTTAACTTGTAGTTAAAGAGCCCATATACGAGTCCTGATAATCTTCTATTGCTCTGTCTACAGTTTATACCCGTTGGCAGGGGTAGCCAGCCCAGGGCAGAGCACAGACTTTTTAATGAATGCACAGACATTGACAACATACCCCCAAGCAGCGCTGAACTGACTAAGTACCACAGAGTAGACCAGTCAACCAATCAAAGTGGACTGGGCCCAATTGGGTAAAGGGACTTTAAAGTTTACACTTAATATATTAACCTGAGTTAAGGTGAAATATGGGCTCTTTAAAGGCTGATTTGTTTCATGATGCACATTTGACAGTCTTAAAAATAGATGAATAGATTTCATAAGTTATTTCATTTAATTAAGGAGCCAACTTTTTTAATTTGTGTAAAACATGCATCCTGTATGAGCCAAACAGACTCACAAATAGACAGACCATAGTGTGTGATGGAGAGAGACAGGTGAAGTGGAGACAGTGACACTAAAAAGTTGGACATTGCTCCACCAAATAGCATGAGTTGTAATAAAAATGAATTGAGAGTTTTAGTGTAGAATTAACCATTACTGCTGCTCTTAATACTACTACAGCCATACTAATAACCCATCACTACTACCTATGACCACAGCAATAACAAAGAGATGAAGACCAAAAACAAGAAAAACTCAGATTAAATTCATTGCACTGATATTGCAAGTATGTGTATATTTTCATTTCACAGAAATAGCTCCTAAAATTTCGCCATCTCTGTTGTTTTCCACATCCACATCTATTACAGTTCTTAGGATGTGTGACTGGGCAAAAATCCCCCCCAGCAAAAGGACATGTTTGATGATGTGACTACCTTTGCAGACACTCACAACCCTGTGCTGGCAAAACAGGGTTGACACAACATGAGATTAAAAATCTTTTTAAACGTGCAACATTTTTCTTTCAAATAAAACAGACTCAATGTGCAACGGCCGTAAGTATTCAAATGCTCAGTCACATCCTCTTAATTTTTTTATGATATTGTCATTAATTATATAGAAAAAATGTTGTCAACCAAAAACTATGAGCACAAAGAAAATGCCCACTCAAACTCTCCACATTACTTTTGCATGTCAAATAATGTTAGAAATATTTTCCTGTTGCCATGAGTGACATTATTCCAAATTTATGTTTGCCATTTTAGTATTATCTAGAAAATAAGACCTAACCGACCAACTGCTCCCCCATCCCAGACTTGAGATTTGCAATAAGTGACTTGTGCCCCTGTGCCCTTGTTCCCAGCTCTGTAAGACACCATGTAATATTGAAATCCTATCATTTAGTTTGGCAGGGCTTTATGTGCTCATTCAGTCGTGCATCAAATCTGGTTGCAGACATTCATCTTGGCTTATTTTCCAAATAAGATTCATGACTTGTGTGGAGTTTTGCCCATGTTTGCAAGGTACAATCCCTCAAAGTGAAAAAAAATGAACAAGAGAAGACCGGTTACCTCTCAGAGAAGCAATTACAGGAAGCAATAAAGGCGTAGAAGTGCATTCAAGAGAAGCAATTTTTGGTACCTCTCTCCCTTTGGCAGTCCACTTGTTCTCACTAGCACACAGATATAGAGAGAGGAGGAGCGGGGGAGCACTGGGGGGGGGGGGGGGGGGTTACAGTCTCCGAGGTCTCATCCCTCGCCTCTCTTCCTCGCCTGCCATTTCTCATTGCAATACTGCATTGTTTACCCTCCACAGATGTCGGAAGAAAATGGCGAGACAAAGAGAAGTAATTTGGACTAAGTAGATACTGCTGAGAGAGCACAACAAGCTCAACGATAAGGCCTGATGAGCAGTGGCCCACTTTCAAGCTGAGGGGGTCTGCTTAGGAGGAGGTTGAGGGCCTCTGCTAATAGTACCTCTACCTTGGCTGTTGAGTAATGCACAGAAAGATGTGTGGACTCTGTTAGCATCAAGGATAGGTTATCATAGACTTGTACTTTTAAGGGGAGTTGTTAATGTAAAATTAGTGAGTGCTGCTCAGGATACTGGGATCCAAACACTCTGTCATACTAAACAAAGAGGTACACTTTGCTCAGTATTTCAAATAACCTTATACTGTAGTTTGTGTCCTTCACTTTTTTGCCATTTTAAAATTGATTTATGATATTTAGGGATGCATGATGTTGGATATATACCGATATCCAACATGCAAATATTTCCAAACTCATTATCGCCTTTACCAATACCCATATTACTGTATGTGTCAGGAGCACAAAGTCTCTGCTTAACTATAACTGACCTGTTTCTTTCATGGTTGAGGTCCATTTGTGTTCGAAGCAGATGTGGAGCAAGAAAAATAACATTTTATTCTTTATTAACTTCTATTTTTGATTATAAAAGTGGACATTTAATGATGATGAGGTAAATTATCATGGTATAATTGGACATTTTGCCAATATTACAGCCAATATTTGGGCTATTTATGGACAATTTCTAGTGTCAAAATACCCGCTATAATTAATGGCAATAATGTTTATCTATGCTGTTACCAGTAGTCAACTTCTTAGGCAAAAATCTGCCAATATCTATACTGATTTCTTAATATTGTGTATCTCTAATGATATTAACAGTGAATCTTGTTTAATTGTCACTGCACACTAGGAGCACTTTTTTATCTAACTGTCTTCATATTGAATAAATTAAATACATTTTTAACAAATGACTTAAAAACAGGTATTTATTGGTTTCAAGCTTGCTTGCTTGCTTGCTGATATGCCACCTTTGTTACATAACATTTTTCTTTGTGCACTGTTGTAACTGTCCTGATGTAATATTCAATAAAATAAGAGACTGCGTCAAATTATGAAATTTAGCACAATACATTATGGGACTGTCACAGCTGACATTTTTTTTTTTTCTTTTTTTTACTGGCATTGCTTTTTTTTCAATTCAAAACCTACCATTCTTATGACTTGCTTGTCAAGGTCACTTCTCCCTTGCTTCTCAGTCAAATCAAGACATGGTGGGACCTTTGATGTCCACTTTGTAAACTACAATGGTCGAGGTAAAAACGAGCTGCCACAAATTCTAGAGGGAACTATTTTCTGGTCTTCAGCTGCCACCAGTTGAGGGACACAATTTTTTGACAGGGTTTTCACGTGTCCTTGTTCATATTTTCATGACTAAAGGCAAAAATACAATACTCTGAGCTAATTTAAATGGCCTCACAAATAGCACAGAGGAAAGCGGAACACAACTCTTGTAACCTGGCAACATTAAGCACTGGTTGGAAATGCTCTGAAACTGAGGGGAAAAAAAATCACTGGCTGTGGACATGAGTCATAATAGATGCTGCAGGACCAAAGAACAGAGTATGTCCTCTTAAATACTTCTTCACATTTTTTCTCTTTTTTCTTGTCATTCATCTCAACAGGTTGGGAGCCACTACGAACACATCCAAGAATGAAGTAAACTATAAGTCACCAATCTACATGGTCACTGGTTGAACAAATACCCTAAATTTATTTCCACAATTTCAACTTGATATATGAAACAACAATAATCTATCACCAGCTAGTTTGGACAACTGGTATGTGTCTGTGCAGTCTTTATAAAACATTGCTTAGAGATGTAGAAGGGTGGACTTGATAAATCATGTAGTCTCTAAAGCATTCCTATTTTTTCTGTGTTGCCACGATGACTCTATGGTATCCCCTCTATATCTACACAGATAATACTAATCATAACTAGACGAGGATGGCAATTAAAAAAATGAGACTGTGCAGATAAGGATAAAAACACATGGTTCACAGTCACACAGAACGTCATAAAATAAAGGTTAGGAATTCACACAGAACTGCCATAAGATTCCAAAAACAGATGTCTTTAGTTCACTTCAAGCTACTGATCGGAATATACATGCTTTAAGGCACTGCAAATGATTAAGCTAAAAGTTTAGCAAAGCAATAACTTTTTTTGGTGAAATCAAGCAAAACAGAAGCCGAAACTTTTCGCTCAATTACTGAGGTGTATGAGAAACACTGCATATCATAATCATATGCATGTATGTTTGTATGTAATATGATCCTGAAACAAAAACAGCAGTCACTGCATTGGAAAACACCATCTTCACCAAGGATGAAGAAAGTAAGACAAAGCAAGTTCAAATTCAAAGTCATGATGATTCCATTTGTTGACACAAAGGGCCGGAAGTGATATTGTACAATTCATAATATTGTAACCTAACAAAATTCATTAAATCAAGTAATTTGCTGTTTTCAAAGTCATGATATTGAGCCAAAAGAGATTCGACATTCCATTTGCATCAGTGGTGTAGTCTGGTTTATTCTAGTGGGTATACTCTGACCCCCTGGCCCATATACAACCCAACCTGGAGCAACACCTGTCCCGCACCACCCCTCCCAGAGCAGAAGCTGCTCCAACAGCCCTACAAAAGAACTACCATGCTCATTTCTGCATAAATTGCATCCAGACATAACTTAGACCATGAAAGACTGGCTATGTTTTATCTAAATGTAAATGCATTGTAAGTAGCACAAACTGTATGACAAGACAGTCGTGTTGCTCATCACTGGGTTTGACTTAAATATGCTTATTTTCCTGCTTGAATGTTGGCTAATATTGGCTGCCTGGTGGATTTCTGTAAAACAGATCCCAGTAGTTTCAGGGGTTGCATTTACAGCTGTAGATACTTTTCAAAGTACAACTAATTCCCCCTCTCACATTTTATGAACTTGATAATGTTCTGGGGACTGTTAAGGAAGCTGTGGAGGGCCTGATGGCCACCTGTTGATAATCACTGATGTTCGGTATGATGACAGGTTTGTCAAACAAGCTAAATTCTAGGGGTGACTATGTCCTTTTGCTGGAAATGTATAAATGGTTTTAGTATTAATTAATTTGCAAAGTGGAAGGAAACATTGGTATTTGGCACTTTTTAGATAAAACGTACGTTTTACGGGTTGCTCTTGCAGCTCTATCCTGAGAAACATTCACCACCTTAACAGTCATCATGAGCCAAATCTCAAAAAGATCAACCAGTTTAATTCATTTAATGAGAAAAATATTTTGACTTCAGATGAAAGAAAACATATTTTTTTCAGCAAAGTGACAGGAACAAAAGGTTATAAACATTAAATAATATCAAGGGCCCTGGGAAAACATACATCCATTAATCTTACGTAATATTTGTCCCATCATAACATTTAAATAGTTGTTTTCTAGATATCCCGAGTTAAAAGGTTATATGTCATATGAAAACACCATTTTCTTTATACAAAGATGTCATCATACATTGATATCCTCAGAGAACTACTAATATTTACTTGTTACAGCACAACAGAGTAAAATTAAATGTATTGATGTTTGTCCGCAAAGGGCCTCCATACACTGAAGACATATTTGCCAAGTTTTTACCTGATTTATACACAGTCCACTGAAAACAGCTCTGAGACCCACTTTGGGCCTCGACTCACAGGTTGAGAACCACTGCTCTAGTAGACTGCATTTGGAGCTTGATCATTTCCAGACTGCTCTTATATCATGAAGAATAAGTGATGCGGGATACCTCAGGATGAATTTATCATTTAGAAAAAAGTAAGAGTGAAAACAAAGGGTCAGAGCTGGACTGCTCAGCAGAATGTTGAGTTTTAATTAACCAAGAGGCTGAGTCTTAGTTTTTTAAGTATTTGTGTTCACTTAAACCATGCACATGAGCCAACGGGACACCGTCTAAATAACAAAAATCACATGAAGTGATTGCTGAACCCTGAACCCTGAACCCTGTCTTTACACATCTTTATGCGTCTTTATGGTCTAGTGTTAACACAAGAACCACTACGGCAGTCTGACAGACGGTTTGGGATTTTTGGATACCAATAAATTTGTTAAAATCAAAATCACAAGCCTGTCATGCCATGAGTTTTCCTGAATGTATTCTCTTTATGTCTGTATTTTTTTTTCTGCAGCTTAGAAGGTTGTCTGATGAATCACTATATATTTCTGACCATTTATTCCTCCAAACGCTGCTGCGGTCACACAGACGGCTGAGGAGTGAGACATAATGACACATTTAGTGGAAGTGATTTTACCACCGCTATAGTGTTTACACCATGAGCTATGGCAGCCACAAGCACCAGCAAACAGGAGGCAGAGCAAAATAAACAGCCAGTGAAAAAAATAAGATGCTTGTCCCCTGCAAGGGTTGTGACCTGCACTGTGAGGGCTGAGAGCTTTTGCCCTGAGTGTGCGTTGTAGTCATGCTGCACTCTCCACGGTGCTGATCTTGTTCATAGTTCTGTCAGTCTCATTTTCTTATTATTTACTGGTGACAAAAAAAACCAATCACGAACATTTTAAGTTAAATTTACACAAGATTTTAATGTTTTTATTTCTGCCCAGTTTTCACTGGTATTTTCTGTAATGTTGCAGGTCTACTGTATATTGAGAAAATGTAGATAAGTATTGTGCAACAATCGGGAGATGGGGCCCCCTTCCGAATATTGACAGGTATTTTGCACACTGTGTGTAACTATGTGAATGCTGTCATTTAGATTATGTTTAACTGGTATCAGAAAAAGAAAATTAAAAATGACGGATAAAGATATGTCATGAGGGAAAAATGACCATATCTATCCAGCAATGCCAGTATTGAGCGGTGTGCTTTTGACAGATGGCTTCTCAAATCGCGTTTCTTCTAGCAACGCTGTGATGTCTCTGCTGGAGTTCACCAGTGTGTTTACTTGCCTCCAACTCCATGGCTTAAAATTTCAATTCAAGAGGGCAGTCCACACCACTTTTACGCCCGTCATCAATTGCGCACGCGATCATAGTAGATCACCAGCAACACACCCACTAATGGCAAGTGCAGTTTTGTTTTAGTATGTACACTCAAGTTAGCACTAGTTATTTGGGATCTTAGTAGATCAGGCCCTAAGGGTATAATTTTGCAGGACTGGGTTCCTGAAGGGTCAACAGTGAAACAACACTAGAACAGAACAGGTTCTAGAAAAACTGAGAGGAAAAAAGCAGACGAAAGAGACCATTATTGTAGAAAAATGGTTTTATTCTTCATCAAGACAACTTGCCAGCTCACACTGTGTGCTTGGTAAAGCAGTTTCTGTCTTGAAAACAAATCAGTGCTTGATCATGTTCCCTGTTCACCTGAACCAGCACCGTGTGACTTTTTCCTTTTTCCTATGATCAAATCTGTGCTCAAAGGAACACATTTTGATCCTGTGTCAGAAGTTAAGAAAAGAAGGACAGAGGTCCAGAGACAACGGTCCAAAGAAGATCTATTGCACTGTTTTGATCAGTCGAAGACCCAAATGCAGCGATGTGTTGCTGCAGAAGGGGAGGAGATTGAAGAAAAATGTTTATGTTCAATAAAAATTGAATTACAGTAATTACTCTCATTTTTTAAAAGCCATACCAACAGTATCTTGCATCTGTGTCATGGTAATTTGAGGACACGCAGGGGATGTATGGCAGCCATCATGTGTCCACCTCTGCATAATTAACAACTAGTATATCTCAGAATAGAAGAACAAAAACACAGAAAGGGGGCATGAAGGTCAGCCCTGCTGTGAGATTGTTGTAACAATCTTTTGCAAAGCTGGGACTTTTAAGCCCATTCTTTAAATGCTTATGTTAACGATGATAGGTCTGTCAAACAGTTAATAAAAGCAGAAAGATCTTACCCATTGTGGTGAAAGCAGCATTATCCTTAGCACATCCCCTCAGGCTTGTTTTCATGAGAGATGGATGTTTGTACCTCAGCTTGCACTTTCCCTTTGGTAATATTCATCAGAAGTGCCGGCTGCATTCACTCCATAACCTCTCCCTCTATCTGCCTCTCTGTGTCTTTCCTCTCCCTCCCTCCCTCCCTCTCCTCTAATGGCTTAAGTCTTCCCTCGGGGAAAGATAGCCAGGGATGATGCTTCTGTGGATGGGTTTAGAGTTGCTGAAGGTCTTTCTTGTCATGGGAACAATATAAAAATGATAAAGCTGGATTTTTTTCAGGGGTTTCCTTGATGTATTTCATTTTCTCAAAGCCAGATGACTGCTTTCTGCTTGAATGTGGCCCTGGTCTGGTGTTGAATCATATTCACAGGCTGTCTCTCCTAGTTATCTTGTTCTTTATTGCCTTCTTGGTACCTTTTGCTGTAGCTGAATGCTCATATGAAAAACACAAATGAGGTCTTTTACAGCACATTTAACACATTGTGCTTTTTCTTTGAGCAGGCAGATGCTTCTTATTGTATCTGAATTAATACTGCTAAAATCAGCTGGTTACCATGTTTCTTTGTTCTGCAGCTCACTAAATTACTATCAGAATATGAGGCACTCTTTTAATCAACACAAAATAATGATTTACCTGAAGCTAAAGCAAGTCTGACATAAGCATATTCACCCACTCACATTACAAGATGCACCAATAGATGAGATCCCATCTACAATTAATTACTAAATAATAACAGACTCTCAGCAAGAGAAGATACTAATGAGCACCTTTATCAAATAAAGGTGGGTCGGGTTTTTAATTTAAGACGGCAACCAACCGGGCAGTAAATGAGCAGGCACTCATGAAAGCGACATGCAGCGCAGATCCAAGGCTCTAAATGGATTCTGGGACAATAAATCTGACACATTTTGTTCTACTACAGCTTGGAGTGGCAATTTTAGGATTATTTTTAATGCTCTCATAGGTAGTGTGAATCAAAGGTGTGATTGACATTGATGGAAAAAAGAGGTGGCAATGACAGCACAGGTCTCTGGATTTTTAGACTGGCGCTGGCTGCATTGGTATATAGGATGCATCCTACTTTACTGCATTTTACTCAGTTTGTGCAGTGCACTCTTTACAGCTTGAGATTGTAACTTCATGTTCAATCTAAGGACAATAATATGAAGGCCACTTCATATTTAAAATGAAACTTTTATCCAAATTTATTGAATCAGTGTTCCTGCGCTGAAACTAGAATGCAAACAGCAGCACCTAATTTAAGATGCTGAATACAAAATTCAAACCTTTATTTTTCAAATGCAATGAACATATTATTTACTAGTTATTTGTATGTATTCTTATAGTTCTGGGTCTTTTAGAATATGTTTAGTGATGCCTCTAAAACAGTTGGATGGGAATAAATATGCCTGCCTGAGGTCCTACCTTTTTAGACTTGCCTGTTAATTTTAATCATGCATGTTCTACTGCAGACTTTCTCCCTTACGGTTGTTTCACACTGGAAGCATGTTATTCACATGCATATGTCGCACAGTAAGCAGCGGCGAATGCCGCCACAGCTTTTACACCAGGCCCATGAATGGGGAGTTTCTCCACAGAGGAGGGAAACTAAAGCTTTAACTCTGAGAGGCACAGACCAGAAGAGTAATTGAACAGTTTATATCCTTTCTGTGACATATTTCAGTCATGTGGACTCACATACCAGTTGGATTAAGGTATTTGTGGCTCTCTGTCATTTTTGGTCTATTTTGGCCGAGAAAAATGTGCAGCTCATAGAAAAAAAAGAAAAGCCCCCTACTCTCAAGATCATTGGCATGGCCCGCAGCTCGCACTTCCAGTCTTAATTGTTTTTAACATTGTTGTATTTGTAGGAAGGTTTTAAGTGTCCTGAAAGGCACCAATAGATTTAAATGTATTGTTTCTATTATTATTGTGATAAAAGATTAAACAAATACTAATAATCAGTGGTTATCATGGACATATCTTTATTTTAAACATTATCAAGACAGATTTTGTCATGTTTTATTTATGTGAAGAATTTATCCAGATTCTCAAACTGGATTAATGGCTGTATTAAGTAAGAAGGAGAGCCACATGTGGCCCCTGCAGGCTGTCCATCCCTGATCTAATAACACAGCACCTTTCTATAGGGATAACTGTGCCCATCCCATTTTCAGTGTCACGTTTGGCTACCTTCAGCACCATATAACTTTGGCTGCTGGCCTTGGTTCTCTTCCAAAATTGCATCCGGCTTTAGAGCACTGTTTCACACGCCAGCCCACAGCTCAAAGGAAGCCAGTTACACCAACTCATTGACGGGGGGTAAGAGTCAGGTGATAAAAGACTGCAACAAACAACAGTCCAACAGCGTGGCATACATCCCTACACATATGCATGACAGATTGGAATATACTGTCTGGGGCCAAAGTACAAAAGAGTGGATTCCTACTTGTTGTTGCTCCAATATTCGTTTTGGACCCTTGGATACCAGGTTGATTGTCCTCTAAAGTACTTGATATCTCACTATGCCATACCAATAAGCCTTCAGTGATGATCTGTGATTTATCTATGTCAGTGCAGCTTCCACTTGTTGAATATTCCAGTGTGCAATGTGGAGTAAAGTAAAATGAATAGTAGTAAATGAGCAAAAAGCTATGAGGCTTGCATTGCTCTTGGACATCTTTTCTCCCTGTTTTTTTTTTCATAAATCACACTGCAAAATGTAATTAAGATGCATTATTAACTTAATAAACCTTGTGAGATGCTAGTTAGATTGGTATGACAATTCAGATCAAGACAAAAAGTAATGAGCGATTAGTAATATGCTATAAAGCTATGCAGCTATAAAGATGAAAGACTGGCTCCTAGTACCAGACTGAGCCAAACCTATGGACCTATGGGCCCTATTTTATAACAGGCACAAAGTGATTTGGCGTGATGTGCAGGCATAATTCCTAATTTACTCCAGATGCATGTGTCATTTGTACGCCATCCATGTTTAATCAAATCAACATGCACTCCTGCTTGTGCCCAGAGGTGTGTTTGTCTGAACTTGAGGAGTGGTCAGGCACAGAAGTAGCATGTTCCTAACTTTGGAAGCAGAGGTTGACTGTGCTTAATCCTCCTCATACGTGGTCTAAAGTCTGCAATCTGTGGCACAGTGTTACTGCAATTTTGAGGATGCATTATAGATTCGCACACATCCACAATATCAAAACACACACACTGTACTGAGCTTGGTTCACGCACACAGGATGCACAGCAGCACACATCTACCGATAAACACTAGAAAAATTGTTGGAAAATAAGTTTGAAGTTCATAATGGGGCAGAGAGCTGAGAGACAGTGCGCCTTTTTTTCAGTTCTCCTCAGCGTGCAGAATAGCACACGCAATTGAGAATACAGTCAAGAATTCCTGGCGGGAAAATGAGAAAATTGCTGATAGCCCACAGTGTTTTGATGTACATTAAAAAGATCTACCAGAAGACGTCTGGTTCTATTGGTTGTAACTGAATATTAGATTAATTCCTGAGATTTCTTATACAGGAGTTTCTGGCTGATCTTTTGGGTCATTTTTTCATGAGAAAAAGCTCTTGAATAAGAGCATTAACATATATTATACAGTGTTCTGTGTTCTTTGAGTTAAGTGGCACATTAAAATGAGAGGAATTAAATAATCCCATTGAAATTCTGATCAAACAACTAAATCTGTGTAAATAGTGAAACACCACCCTCCCCGGTACACACTAATTTAAAGGGAATGTGAGCTGTCAAGGCAAAATATTGTGGCCCACTGAGAGAAGTTCTGTAACCTGACTCCCCTGTCAAGACCCACTGGTCCAATTCATAGCCTAAATTCTTTTGTAACTGGTATGATTAGTTTGACCCAAATCTGGGTTAATACAACCATTTAAGAGTTTAATTCCAAGTTCTGACCTTTTGTGCACTTTCAGTCATCAACTGATAAGTAGTTTTGGAGAATGTCATAAATATAAACACACATCATATGACATGTTCATGGATGCAAGCAATTTCTCAATATTTTTTCTTTCTGGGATAATGGGAAACATTATTTCTACGCTTTTTCCAAACTTTTTATTTTGCAAATTCCAGTTCCAAGTTTGCGGCATCTGTTTGTGTGTGTGCTGGCTGTGTGTGCGTGTGTTTTGTGTGTAACTAACATGTTAATATCCCACTTGACAGCAGTGAATTATCGAGGCACCAGCATGGTCACGGACATCTCGGCTGATTTGTCGGATGATGCACGATGTTAGATAGAAGCAGAGAAAATGAGATGTCACACTTTAAATGTGAGTGAGACCGGCTCTCCCAGAATGCAATAAGGTTTGATGGATGCAGGTCATACTCAAAAATACAGAATCACCATAAATGTTAAGAGACTTTTCTTTCTCCTGAGCACTTTATTGGTGACAATATGAATCTCCTTGGCTCACAGGACTTTTTACTGTCGTAAGTTGCCTTGATTCAAAGCTATGGTTCAATGTATCCTGCTCCTTCCTTTATGTTTTACTCTCTCACACTTTAAGTACAATTTTAACCTGAGGCTCCTTGAAAGGACTGCAGATTTTGTTTTTCCCAGGGGGTCACTTAGACAGTTTGAGGCTATAAATTAAAAAGTTTTATCCAATGTTCAAGGGTAGAGTCAAGTGGAAAGAGTTATATTTTTTTCCCTCAAAAGCAGATAGAACATGGATTTTGATTCGCATGCCTTTTATGACGCTTGTACTGTCTCCATTTGTCCTTGATCTGTAGAAAAAGTGGCCATCAAAGTGCTCCACAGATGGATTCTGACAAACATGTCCATGTCACAAGGACATAATCCTTCAGCATCACCCCATGTCTTATATAATAGGGTGCTAAAAATAGTCTGGTAGAGAGGAATGCCATAAAACAGACCTAAACTTTGGAGTTGCTCTAATACAAAAATGCTGGAGGTATTTTCAGCATGACTCATGTAGCCTGAAACAAGTGCAGAAAAGCTGTCTGACTGACTCTGTAACATGCCGACAAATGAAACACACAAATAAACCAAGCAGTGTGTAATAAGACCCCCTGTTTATAAAGTTATGTGATTGGAATGGATTTGAAATTCATTTTGATCATTTTTCTGTCTAACCGGTGAACACCCATCTTAATATATGAAGCAGCAGTTACTAAAGAAGAAGGGTAGCACTTGAAAATAATGAACATGAAAACTGGCATAGTTACTGGGTACATACTAATGTCAAAGAGGAAAAAAAAAGAGAAAAAAATAACATTTGCAACTTCAGGTGCAATGTGACTACTGATGGCTTTCATTTGTCTCAAGCAAAAAAGGGTGAAAGCTACCATTAACCACAGAACAGAGCAAAAAATGTCATGTTTTCATCCCAGGAAAACTGCAGAAAAACATAGATATTATATTTACAAAATGTAGACTCAGGTTTAAGTCATTGAGACCCCTGGAAAGCACCCTGACACTTATTATAATCATGTAAAACAGCACACTCGGGGCCAGAATGTAATTTCAGGTATGTTTGAAAACCCTAATGTTGAAGACTTCTTCCCTGTACATCACTTTCTTGATAACATTCAAAAATAATTATGTATTAGTGATGTATTTTGATCAACTGTATCCTGCAAATAAAGAACATGACATGACAGCAAGTCAAATCCCATTACAAGGCAACATTTAAGCTATTGAAAACCGAAAAAAGCCAGCAGTGGACACAACCCACAGGCCCTTACCTATTGATAGCATTAAGGACAATATCAGCCATCCCCTTTCATCCCATGCAGTAACTTTTTTAAAGTGAGTAACAGTCTAACCAAATTAAAACAATAGTATGAATTTGATAGTATGGATAGTATGAATTTAGTATGAATTTAAAGCTATATATATATATATATATATATATATATATATATATATATATATGTCTTGTGTAGCTCTTAGCCAGGAATGGAGACATAAATTTAAACAATCACCACATATGGACACACACTGATGTTCTAAACTTAAAACTGTTGCTACAAGGATTTACTGCCCATATACAAAACCTCTAAGCATGTCTGAACTGACAAAAGTGAGACATGAATATTTTACTCCCTGTCAGTCTTTTGTCTGAACCTGCCATAATTAACTTCCCAGATAATTTCTCCAGACTTGCGTCTACATATTTATTTCATGCATCTATAGAACATCTCATGCTACCACTATCTTAGTTAAATAATGTTGCTGTGGAGTGTCTGAAAGCATTAACCCACAATTTTCTTGTTCTGAGTGTCATCCCTTGGAAGGGGCTCAGCAGAAGTATTATTTAGGCCTCTGTATTTTTCAGAATATTCAAGAAAAGAAAACATGTTTCATTTTCAAAAAGCTGTAATTAATCTAGTAATAGAACATGGCTGACATCCAAGATTTTCAACTTCCTTAAAGTGTTTATCAAAGTAAAGCTTTCTTGCCCACCAGGGCAGCACTCTTTAAAACCCCATTCAAACTTGCAGAAAAACCATGGACTTATCTTAAAAATTAAGCTGCATGTATGAACACAAACGTCAGGGTTTTTCACACTGGAATTACCCTGGAAATGACCTGCTGCACCCCTAGTATTATTACAAACTGCAGGGAAACTTGCTGCTGCAAGGGGCAAAATGTCCCCATGAACTTAATCCTTTACCTTAAGAATGCATTTTGAATTCTGAAGTTAGTGTATACATTTGGTAGCCTTGCCAATCATCCTGATTCAATGACTGTAATCAAGCAGATCCATCTTGCCCAGCTCCAATCCAAAACGATTGTGAGCGCCCCAAAGTGGCACCAATCAATGTAATATAGAGCTGATATATTCGCTAGACCTCTGACATGTTTTGCCAAGAGTTTGTTTTAAGAACCGGTTTACATTCTGTCCTTGACACCGCTGCAGTAGCGTCCACCTATGACATAATCTGATAATCTGTAATGAATGTGACTGACAGAATGATCGTCCAATCACCTGCTGGAGATGCTTTTGAAAGGTTTTGCCCATTCCAAAACACTTTCTATGGGCTCTTTTCCAGATGCACTGTTGAAATATATTGAACGGTCCATCTGGCGTGTCTCGGGTTAGACAGTTGACTAAGGTTTAAGAAGTCCTAGTGTGTTCTAAGGATGTCAAGTTCTCAAGCAAGTGATGAACACTTGACTCAATTACATTGAGCCTTGATCTATGACCTCTATCTAAGCAGTTTATGACTTAGGGTGGACATTTGTGCAAAAATAAAGACAGCCCCTCATAGCAAGAGGAATGGCCTGAATGGACAGATGTACAAAACAAAATACCTCATACCTTAACTATCTTCAGCAGCAGATGCATAATTTAATACAGTTTAAAATAGGTTAAAGCTGGCTTTGTTCTTTTTATGCCTCTCTAACAGTGAATGTAAATCAGAAAGGTCAGCCACTAACCTCTTCTCTTTTGCTTCAACTCATTTTATTATATATTATTTCTATGTCTGAATAGCACAGTATGAGGAAAAGATTGACATATCTGATCCATGGGGGAAAACCATTTCTTTTCCCTTGTGTTAATTTCATTGCTTTGCATCAAAAGGAATCCCATTTGCCTCTGAAAAGACTCGTACTTCAAGACAGACGGAAAGTCACAAGGACAATGACAAATGTAGGACATGTGATTCAATATGAAACATGCGAGGGCCTTAAGGGGGAAGAACAATCACAGCAGCACAGTTACAGGGTAAAACAGCCGCCTATGAAGCCATCCCATGATACTGTATGGGCAGCGGTGCCTCCCACCACACCGCACCTGTTTCCCCAACCACAGAAAGGTAGCCACCTAACCTTGCCCACACAGCCTTAATCTTCCAAATGCTGCTCGAGCATTTGAATTTCTGCACATCAATCTCCAGGCCCCGTCCTGCCTTGATTAATGGTCCCCATCTATCATGGCACCATGTGGCGATCAGGCCTTGCCCCGCCAGACAGCTTTGCTTTAGAATAATGGGTGCACTCCATCCCAGTCCCTACCATGCAATGATTGTGCATCTTTGTGATCTATCCTTCAAGCCGCTCTGTCAAAAAGAACAACAGGGGACAGGCCAGGTGGAGGCAATCGGGACGAGAGAGGCATTGCAGCGTGACATTTATGTACAGTGTGTAACAGGACGGCTCCAATTGTGGCGAGCTTGGCTGGCTGATCAACAGAATTTTTTTCCAGTAGACGACGGCGCCTCTCATTCTGTCACACATGGGAGGGTGAAGCCTTGGAGACATTCTCCCCACCATTAATAACGTTGGCAGGGAGAGAGAAGGCACTAATGGAGACTCCAGGTTCTATTCATATATATTCGACATCTCTCTCTTCCAATATTCCCACCATGATTATGCATGTGCTCAATTATATAAATTCCCACACTGTCTCCTGATCACACATGGAGGATGAACAGCTTCCTTCCAAGGATGGGGGAAACATACTGCAAAGAAACACTTCTTTTTTGTCAATTTACCAAGAATAATTAGCTGCAATTATGTCTGTCTCACACCAAAGTAATTACATGCCACATGATCAAGCCACCTTATATGGGCATGGTGGTATTCTGTGGAGTCACAGGCTATTCATGCTTTTAAACAAGCCATTCATCACTGTCATACAGATATTTTCCACCCTTGATGGAGCTTTTGTGTGTCTTATGTGTGGCAGACAGGGGAACAAAAACTCAGTCCTTATGGAAAACACTAAACCCAGCACAAAATGTGTATTCGATCAAAAAGTAAACTTGGTGATACCAGCACAAATTAAAATGCCACCATAATGCAGTCTGTTGCGTACCAGAGGGAGCACATGTGAGCACAATTACATGTTGGATCTAACGGGTACATCTTGGTTGCTTGATATTCTCCAGCATTGTTTTTAAATGTCGCAGCCCCATTACATTGCCCAATAGGATAAGCACCGATATGTGGGCCTATTGTGCTGTTGCCTGTTGCTGACATTTCAACCGGCTGGATATTACTGCTGCATTCCCCAAACATCCCACTGGTCCACTGCTCATGTCAGTCTTTTTCAGGGGTGAAAATACGAAACCCCCACCACCACCACAGCTGCTGCTATTAATGCTCACAAAGGACTATAGAAAAAAAAAAAAAAAAGAAAACACTGTGAATGAAAGTAAAGTAAAGGAAGTGATACTCTTGTAAGAGCCAATCCTTTGTGGTTTGGGGTTCTTTGCACATAAAATAATTATCAGAATTCCTTCAGGCCCAAAAAATGTAGCTTGGGTTAAACAAATTGCAATAAAAGCCACATACACACATAAGAGCAATATGCATGGGCCGATGCAGTATGAGAGTGAATATGCAGTGATGTTAAAGGCACATTTATTACATTGGACTGTATAAGCTTACAGGTATAGTTTAGGTTTTTTGAACTGGGGTTGTACGAGGTACATGTTATGAGCCTCAACATGTGCCACAGTGTTGCAGCTCAGCTCTCTCTCTGTTCAGTAATCTCAGGACAGATGCCATTGCTATACATTGCTGTGCATGATTCCAAACTTTCCACATAATTAAAAGAACTGTTGGGGAAAAAAAAGAAGCCACAAAAACAGCGGAGTAATCACACATTAAAAAAAACAGTTTGTTTACATCAGCTTAATTTCTAAACAAGCCGCTTTGATTAGGCACTAATTTGAGACACGACACGACTGACAATTACTCTGGATACTTTAACATACTTGTATGAAATGGAGCACAAACAAAAAGAACTTTTGTTGATGGAGAGCCAAACAGTCAGAATTAACAAAGGTTGAATCTGCTATAAGAACTGGAGGGCCAGAGAAACACACAATATCTGTTGATTCAGGTGAATATGTCGTGTGCCCATGTCGTTAAACTGGATGAAATAAGAATGTGACTAAGAAAAACACCTTTTGATGCCTCGGTATGTTCACAATCAGAGGATACTATTGGCTTTTGTTTGCAGTGAGCAGCTCTCATCACACTGAGCCTCCTTGCTTTAATGGACATTTGTAATGGTATGGACCAGAATCACTGTTTTACAAACTCCAAGGACAAATCAGAGGAGCTGAATGATTTTCAAAGTAAGGATTTGGCTTATAAAGAGTATTTACTTTGTAAAGACAGAAGCCATGGTTTTAGTGATAAGTGTACTTCATGATAGTACACGGTAGGTTCGTTGTTTTGGGGGTAAATGCGCTAGAAAAACATTCTTTGTCAAAATGATTGTGCTTGGTTACCAGGATGATCATTAAACATTTGAACATTTGACTAATTTTTATTTGGGATGAATTATTATTTGAGTATTTGGCAACATTCAAGTCAGACCGCAGCCAGATCATTATGCTGCTTCTGAAAGGACACATAAGCTTTGCCGTGTCTCAAAATAGCGCCTAATCAATGCGGTTTGGTATGTGATGACCCTGCACTGTTTTGTGGCTTGTTTTTCCACAATACTTTAATTTACATCGAGATTGACACCATGTATAGCAAAGTATAGCATTAGCGCTTGTCCTGATAGTTCTGAACACAGAGAGAACTGAGCTGTGACACATGTTCAGGCTCATGCCATGTACATCACACAACCCCACTTCAGAAAACTTAAACTATCCCTTTAACGTCTACCACATGGGTCAGCAACATTTTTGCTATGAAGTGCCATTTTCAGATTTTCCTGTTGCCCAGTGTACCATTTCAACATCAGCATATCAACTTAAAGCAGAAAAAACAACATTTTAATCTCTCATGGGTCTGTACCATTATTTTGTTCAAAGAGGCAGCATGCTCAACACAATAACATAACAACATATTTATCTCCTATTGCACGTGCATAACAATAGTGAGAGCCTTAAACAACTAGAGTGCCAAGAAGGATAGCAAAATTCCAGGAAATTTCAAAGTTGGAAACTTTCCTTGGGAATTAACAGAAATTTATGTGAATAAACAGCAACAAACAGGACTCAGAGCTATTAAAGCCACACATTTGAGCAGAAATTCTACTTATCAATAAATCTGTGAAAATGTTATGGTTTAAATTGTATTGTGTTGCATGGATATTTGCCTTTGACAAAAAAATGTTTATATTCATGTGTGGACCCTCAATTTCCATTTAATTCCCATAAATCCTACAGTTCTGTCTTTTGTGATAACATCCATGTCTAACTGGAGATATTGAAACATTATTTTAGTATATATATGTATGAGGTGGTGAGGCAAGGAAGGTGCGCTGCAAGCTTGCCAGCTCCAACCTGGTCTATTATAGGCGCAGGCGAAGCGCACCCGGTGAAGTGGTAATTTGGCTGACCGGCGCGCAGTGCGCACATGTCACCAAAACCTCACAGGCAGGTATCCAGAGTGTCAGGCACATTTCATTGCAATCAACAATTACAGCAACCACTATTTAATGTAACCGTCTGGACCAGCATATACATTTGTATCTATATTAATTGTCCCGTCACATCTGATGTCAGATCAAAGACGTTTTTCGTAATGTAAACTCAACCTGACAGCAGCTGGAAGAGTGACGCAAACTAACGACTTCACATCTCTCAGCCAACCACAAACAGCCACATCATCCAAGACAGAGTATCCGGCTTCTCTCAACTCATGAAATTCAAAAGAAAAGAAAAAAAGAGAGAGACGCTCGCTGAATAAATGTTAGTCACTAGGTGTCTTAAAAGGAACCCCGACTGTGAAGACAAATAGTCATAAATATGCTTTAAAGTTTATCTAATACTAGAATGTGTTGTTAAAGCACGAAGAATTGCTATTTCTTTAAAAATTGCAATTTTTCTAACCTACGGACGCAGCCATTGTTTTACTAGCAAAATGCATGCTGGATTGATGACGTGTAATGGTTGAAGACATGCTTGAGGAAATGCCATAGGCAGGAGACGCTTGGTGTTCTTCTGCAAGGATGTCAACAACTCGCTCCTGCAGATGTAGCTGATGGCGAACCATCGAGCATGACCACGATCACAGAGGAAGCTGACGACGAGTCTGTAGACTTACAGACTGCTGTGTTGACTGATTCATCTGCAGGAGTGAGCTGTTGACATCCTCGCAGGAGAACATCCAGTGTCTCCTACCTATGGCGTTTCCTCTAGCGGATTTTAGTCGTTTCCTGAGGGCGTTTTGTCCGTCTGTGTGAGAAAACTGTAGGCAAGGCATTTGGCTTTAGTCTATGTAACTAGCAGCACCTGTGAGTTCTTTCAGCAGCTTGGCTCGGCTAAACACATCAAATGTATCTGGAGAGAAGTGGCGAGAACATAGCCATGAGTCCTCTAGAAGTTGTGTACGCCCACAAGTGATTTCCCACTCCTTTCTTCTCTTCTTGTCACTTGTGAAGCTGTGTAGACTTACATCACTCCCCTTGTTTCCCTTTGACTGAAAATTGCACCCAAAAGTAGCACAATGTGGCATTCATTTGAGCACAATAAGCATTCATATGAAATGTCGCTTAACGTATTCTATTTGAAAGCATGTCACTGACAGCTTAAGCAAGAAAAAAAAGTCTAAAGCATCAGTGCATTCTCAGTTGACCTTGCTAAGCTCGAGTGTAGCGGGTGTCTCATGTGTCATGAAATCCTGCACCGCTATGGAGAATGGAAAGTCACTGGAATACTTGCTGGTTAAAAGAAAATCACTGTGCATTGTAAAGATTAATTTTCCATCCATGTATCATGTCCTCTGTGAATTTAACTGGGATTATGTGTGTCAAAAGATAGCATTATCATGGTAGAGGCACAGCTTGGGCCTACAAGCAGGGTCATGTTATCTTTTTCACATTAAAAAAAATCAGTGTAGTTTATCTATGAGAGGGTAATTAATTTGAAGCACCTTAATTTCTGATTACAAGTCTTTTTAATGAGATGCAGTTTTAAGAAAAGGTCTTTAAAAAGTAAATCAGCAAGTCTGTTTTGTTAAAATTTGTCAAAACAAAATTAAAATTGAAAGCAATTATGATTTAATTTAAAAAGACACAGCCAAACACTCTAGAGCTAAAGTGTCATTTTTCTCTGGTTTATTTCATAAGCCTTGGGATTTTGCTTTGAAACAGTTTTTTGGAGAAGTGTCAGGCCTAATAAGGATGGACTCAAGCCTGCCAACACTGAATACAAAATGCATGTTGTTTATTTGCTAGTTTTATTTCTTGTTTTTTTTTTTTTTTCTTTTTTTGAGAAACTCATAAGGTTTCAAGTCCAGTGTGTTTAATATGATTAGTTGATCATTCAATATTTAATTCTTCATCAATTTTAACGCGAAAAAATGTTATGAATGATGGCCAACAACATCTCAGTGAAAATTAACTCCACAGAGTAGTCATAACGGTCGAACAAGATATGACTGACAAGGAACAAACAGATCCTGGATCAGAACTGGCTGGCGGAACAACAGACTGAGGGAGTCAGTGGGTACACAGGGAAAATACTTGACCAAATACAAAATTGTGAGCAGACATAGCAGGTTCTTGATCAATTCATTTTATTGTGTAGAGTGCTTCACAAAAGTTTCTGCTTGCATCTACCACTGACCTAAAATTCAAAACCATCTGTTTTTATAGATTCCATATAATGGGATATTAACATTGCATCAGTTTGTCCTTGTCCATTGACCCTTTTTACGTTTACAAATGGTGTGATCATTTTTTTTTTTCATCGGTAGGACCTGACTAGAGGCAAAACAATCCTCCAGACACAGAAGCCGCTGCTGACTAGCTCACAACGTTTCCTAACTAAACATGACGTAAGCAATGCTGTACAATGCAACAATCATACACTCCTGGCATATAAAGGCACATTTGCTTTTTATATTGATATGACACCTCAATTGAGGTTGCAAAGTAATGAGCAAATGGTCATGTGTTGTTTGCAAATTAGCAACTTTTGAGAGCTGACTGTTACTTGAACAACAGGAGCTGGCCTCTGCTTTAGAGACGTGATCCTTTAAATTTTTATTATTTTTTTTTTTTATGGGTAAAAAGTATGAAATTTTTTTTGCATAATTCAAATAGACAACTGGTAGAAAGCAGAAAATCCTGAACTGATTGTTTTATCTGATCCAAACAACCTGAGTGCAAAGACATAGCTCGAACTCCCATCACTGTGAGCAAGTCTGTTTGTATGAAACACACTTTATGCCTTATGACTATTGCATATTAAATTATATTAACTTACATAATAATGTTTTAATACACCCCAATTGTTTGAACGTGTAATATGAATGTGGTTAGCTCTCTGCTACCCCGTAGTGGCAACTCATAATTACCTCCAAGGTAACAATGTTTTGCCTTCAGTTAATGCGGCAACATCACAGTGAGGTAGGCCAGAGAAGGGTCTGACAAGGTTTGTGAGGACATCTTACCCAACGCTGAGTTTGACGTTGTGGAATCTGCACCGTTACTGCTAATAAATGATAGTGTTGCAGCAATCTGAATATCAATGATACTTAATTCAAATAGATCCTATGTTAAAAAAAAAAAAAAAAAAACTTGCAGTGATGACTTCCTGTAAACCAAGTGAAGTCAGTTCCCTCCAGCTTTTGTTGTTCTCAGCTCTGTGTATGGCTGTGCAGAACAGTGACTCACTTAGTTTGTTCATCGTTTACTCACAGGCTCAAATACAGAACAGTTGGCCCTGAACCACAGGCTGGGAAAAGAGAGAGAGAGCTCCACAGGCAGAATGATGAAGTGTTAGTGCACGAGTTAAAGTGATGTACAAACACACCCATCACAGAACCAGTTTAATTTTATTAGACTATTTAATTCCGTTTGTCATTAAATGTTAATTAGTAGTCACGTGCTGCTCTCTTTGACTCACATAAATCTAAAAGCCTTGCTGTATTTAAGGTATAAGGACTGTAGGAGACAAGGGACTACTGGATGGATTTACATGAACATTTTTACCAGAGGTGTGGTTTGGTCCAAGGAAGAAGCCAATACATTTTGGTGCTGATCCAAACCAGATTGACATCACAAAACACATTTAAGTTTATAACGGCAAATCCCATTCATTTATGGTATTATGGAAATTGTAGTTTATTTGTAACTGACGCCTAATTTTTCAAGCCTATGTCACTACATTTCCCAGTTTCCCTTGCAATGCCAGCAGAGTTCTCCACGTCACTCAGTCTGCTGTCTCGCGGAACGCTGAACAGCCGATCAGCAGTGAAAGCTGTGCATGCACAGTTCTGCTCACAGACACAGCGGAAAGGAGGGAGAAATTGCCGATGGAGAAAGCTTGGCGCTGTTCTGATGCCGTGGTTTCTAAGATAAACTAAGGCAGCAGACTCTCCTGAAGTTGTAATAAACATCCCAGTCCTACTCACAATTACCAGTAACATTACTGCGAGCCCATTAATGTTATAGAAACATGCGCAGCAGCTCTGCTTGCTCGCAGTCCCTCCAGACGTGCCTGTTAATCACTCGAAACAAGGCTGCTGGTAATGTCAATACGGAAAGAAGTCTGTGTGTGTGTGAGTGTGAAAACCTAACCCTCACATTCCGCATAGAGTGAAGGCACCGCACAACGAAGCGCCGTGGTTTTGCTCTGACCGACAGGCTTGCAACATCGCCCACTGGAAGCACCACGGCACACACAACACCAACATCTGTACAAGTAGCAGCAAATTGGTTCAGTCAACAAGTTACAAGACCCACTACTTACTATGTCACTCTTTTGGATGATATTTACATCAACAATAACCACACTTCTTGCAGATTAATATTTTTCATTCCACAATGTGTGCATAAAACAAAAATAGGACAATAATGTTGGGTGGAAATCGCAATTTATGGGTGGAACTGAGCTGCTTGGCGGAGGTCTGCGCTCTTGGAGTGCTTTTCTAATGTTTTACTGTGATACCCTGAAAATCACACAGTGACCTGTTACTGTGAAACTTATTTGACAAAAGATGCAGCTGCTCAAGAAACCATTTAAGATCTTCATGAGGAAATGCAAAATACACTTTCTAAAGAATTTTTGCACACAAATAAATAAATAAACATAAGTAAATAAAACTGAATACAATAATTTGAAACAATAATTTGTCTGTTTTGAACTTACTTATTCAATTTAATACATTGAATCCAAAAAAATACCATTCTGAACATTAAATATCTTGTCTTTTTTAGTGTTTTCAATTGAATATAGATTTTGATTTGCAAATCATTGTATTCTCTTTTTTAAAAGTTTTTCAGAATGTCTCAACTTCATTGGAATTGGAGTTAAATATATGTCCAAGGCCTGTCTACAACCCCCAACCTGAAAAATCCCTTTCCTTTCCTCTTTTCCTTGTTCCATCTGTCAGAAAGTGTGTGCTCAAACATGGTCTCCCCTTAATGATGTCATAAATAAATAATGAATCTGCCACACCCCTGAACTAGAGACTCATCGGTCAGCGGGTGGCTCTCATGGAGGGAACATATCTAGGCATGTTTATCCAGTCATAGTTAACCTTGAGCACTGGAAAACTGGAGCTACATCCACATCCTTAGAGGGACATGATCAGAGACAGCTTGCGGGATTCACTCTAAAACTGCCTTTATTGAGCACGGCTGACACAGAGGGGTTTACATGTATGCCAACATTCAACATCAGAGGGAATTATTCAGCAAAAAAAAAACTTTGCTCAAACAAACAAAACTATGCTCTGGGGACATACAGCAAATTGTTGTTTTGGGGGGATCTAAACAGCCTAAAACAGCTTATTCTGTGATGACCAGGCTGCAGGGGCTTGGAAATATGGACCATCAAGCATTTTGCAGTGAATACTGAAGGGCCCTTTCTTCTGTTAGGAAGCTAATTGAGGCCTGCTTTGTACATTACCAATACACAGGGACCTTTTGTTTGATATTTCTATAACATGCATTTATTTGTTTGCATCTTGCCTTTATGTTTTCAGTGCTGACTGTAAAGGTTGCTCATTACATCCCTGGTTCTGGGGAGCTTGCTGTGTTTGCCTACAGACGTACAATCTGACTTCACAACAAGCAGCAGCTAATCAAGGCATATCCACCAACTCCAGTACGATCAGTACAAATGTTTGTAACCTGAGCTTGTGGTTCTGTAGCCAGACGACAAAGTAAATTGGAGGTTGCCCTGTGAGTGTTGAGCCTGTGGTTACAATATGTAGCCATTATTAAAATGTCTGAATGCTTTAGCTTCGAACAGGTTGTGCTAAAGGCAGAAGAAAATGTTTGCTCTTGTAATTTTACCAACATTAAAACATATTTCTGTAATTCAAACACATTAAATTAAACTCCATACGTCTCTACAATATGTAATCCAGCAAAACAGACAGTTTGTTGCGAAGTAGCTTTACTATGCAACAGGATAACAATGTCCTTGTGGTTCAGTTTTCTGAAACAACAAAAGCTTGATGCCTTGAAAAGTCTCGCATTAACTTGAAAGGAACAGTAACTGGTATGTACCAGGTCTTACTGCCTCACAACTTAAATTATTGATGTTGCATTTGATAAGGCAAAATGTTGCCAAGGTGCACAAGAAAAAAAAAAACGTATTTAAATAGTTAACCATGCTGATTGGTTATAAAATTCCAGGGAGTTTAAAAAGAAAAAAGTAACCTCCATTGTTCTTTGAAGGGGTAAGGGATGTCCGATAAACTGATGGCAGATAAAAATCACACTCTTACCTTTTTTTTTACATAATTGCTCATTTTAGGACATTTTTAAGTTCATAATTACAGTTAAAACAATTCCCCCTTCATAACGTTTTCTTGTTTTGGGCATCAAATTACTTGACGATATGTACTTGAGGATTTTAGGCTTTAATTGACTAATTTCCAATTAATTGTTCTATTTATTTTAAGAAAGCTTCAGGGTGCTTTTGGATTGTGTTATATTTGCTTCCAGGTAAAGCTTTTTGATTTTTGCTGAAATGTTTCTTGTTTTATCTTTTTTACTTTAAGATTACCTACATTGATTTAATTTTACATTTTAAAAATAAAATACTGCATTATTTCTTTCAAGCAAAAAATAAATAAATAAATACATACTAACTGGGAAAGTGTTTATGAGCTGTGTAAGCAACAGAATTTATATGTTAAGCTTTAGTTAACACTTAGCTAAATCAATTTGGTTAAAATTGTGTTACAGGGCATAAAAACCACATTGTACACATTAAGACACAGCTTTTTCCCAGGGTTTAAATAGGGAAGTGGTCCTGGCTGTAAGAACTGAGGGAACTGTCCATGGTGCTTAGCACAACACAGGCATTGAAAAACTGGTCCTCTCTTTAGCTATTTTAACATTTGGACTCTGGAATAATTTGAGAAAATTTCAAGATATTCTGACCCTGAGGTTCTCATGTGTTTCATTCCACATTAGTAAAAGTGGGTTGAACTGTGGTGTGGGCTCTAAGAAGGTCCCAGTGGGGTCTGTAGATGCAAGACGATGCCACAAAAATTCTTGAGGACAGAAAAAGTAGAAGAGTATGTCATTCTAATAACCAGGCTATAAATGTTTATAATTCAGCTATTTACAATTGGATTCAATGTCATTTCCCAGTTTCTGTGGCCAGCCTCAACAAACTGCAGTTTTGGCTGTTTAGGCACAACTAACTCTCAGCTATTTGAAAGAATGAATGTTTGAAAGACTTGTTCTGAAACAAGGTCATGTTTCCAGTTTTGCCAAGTACATTTATCACATCTGTGAATTTAGCCCTAAGAAAGAGCCTAGAAGAGGTGAGCTCTGTTGTCTTTCAAAGGAAACCTGGGTTTGTTTGCAGTATGGCGCAACCAACCCATGACCTAAAAAAACAAACAGCATAACAGGTTTGCTCATTACACAGTAGTTGTAGAGTAAGAAGCAGCAACAGCAGTAGTAACAGAGAAACAGCCACCAGGAAAAATGTTTTAAAATGACAGCAACATAAAACGGAAGATCAGCATCTCAGTAGAGTAAGTGGGCACTCTAGCATTAATTAGTATAAAAATAGCAAAAGGCTGATAGAAATCACCAGCTGGTCAGCAGAGAGTCGCAGGACCCGACAAAATAAACTGCTTCAAGAACTGGTTTAGCTCAGAGAATTCCGTCCAGCTAAAGCAGGTGAATGTATCCTTACAGCACCTGAACTTCCAGCTTTACAAAGCTGGTCTCTATTTTCCCCAACGGCAGTCAGGTTTTCTCTGCTGACACAGCTACAGGTGCTACCGTATACATAGTTACCATGTTAACTGGTGACCTCTATGACTGCTGTCAACACTAGCAAGTGTGGAAAGGTCCTCTTGTTTGTGCAAAAGGTTTATTAGCTTTAAAATTGTAAGTTCTGTCAAAAATTAAAAAATGTCCTTATCTCTCAGAACATTCATGAGGCATTTGACCCTCTTGGGGCTCCAAGTTAAACCACCTCTCATTTTGCGGGTAAGTTAGCTTTGGACCTAACATTCAAAACTGCAAAGTGTGACCAGTAACCACAGCATTGCATTGAAATTAATTGTGGAAATATATACTAGTTATGACATAACGACACACGACCAGCCCTAACTTTATGCCCCATTTTACAACACTCAAGTGTAAACATAAAATTAACCACAGGAGAAACTCAGCAATACCTTGTTAAATCTTCTATAGCCTGTTCCACCACAAGTTGTATCATAAATCATGGTGTCAACTTCACACTAAATCCTACATTGAAACTGGTTAAATTGTAACTACAGTTGTGTCTCTGTTGGATTGCACCACAGAGATGTAAGTTTATTCTTAACTGGTAGAGTGACATTCATACAAAGCAAAATATTGTAACAAACATGATGTTTAAACTTCAGTTGTTCAATCAGTAAAAGCCTTTTTTAATGCTTTGTTTTTCTTACACTGATACCTCATTATTTATAAATAAAAGGGAAAACATATCTAAATGTAGACCAACCACAGGAAATAACTTCTGGTAACTACTGTCAATCAATATACAGCAAGACAAATGTATATTAAATGTCAAATAATATTATTAGGACATAACCACAGCTAAAACCCTTCATCTAAAGCCAGAGTCAATAATGACAGCAATAAAAATCACTGAAATCACCAACAATAGGAGATAATTTAATGGTGCAGAACATCAAATTGTCCTTGCTGATGTAAAAGTCATCATAGATTTCTGAAGGTTGCTATCCAAGGCATAGCCTTTAAGACTCTCTGCTCTCCCGTTGTCCTATTTCTATCAAAGCATACACCATGGCAACTGTATTTACAGTTACAGAGGACTTTATACCTACAAGGAGGTAGATTTAAAACTTGGGTTATATCTTAACCCTATGCTGAAACTGTCTCAGCTAGTGAAGCACTTCAGGCAGATAGTAGATGTTAAAGTGACCCAAGATATGCACATTAAAAGGGATAGGTCACAAATTTGCTCTGTAATTGGCTTGGAAAGACACAATTCCCTCCAAATGAACTATGATTTATCCTTTCATTATGTGCAACAACTTCTTGCACAGAGAGTCAATGCGTAATCTTTTATCCCTGGAAGGAAAAAGGAGAGGAAAGCATGTCTCACTCAGTGAGTTTTGTCTATTAGACGGTGTCTTTTGACTTATTTTCAAGAAATAACAGAGTTTCGCAAAATGAGTCTTTAACTAATAACAACTTGCGAACAACTTAGTTGCTGTTTAACATGAGTTTTACAGTTGATGCAAATTTGGTTACAGAGTGGGTTTAATTACTGCACACAGTAGCTCAGAGGAAAGTGCTCCAGCAGGTCTTCAAAACACCTTAGAAGATAGATGACTGCCCTCTCCAAATACTGGAAGAACTGCACAGCCCGCGCTGCCTCAGAAAAGCACAAAACATCATAAAGGACACTTCATACCCCAGACATACTCTGTTTGAACTGCTGCTGTAAGTTAGATGGTAGGTACAAAACAATCAAAACAAGTACAAGCAGATTTAAGAAGAATTTTTATCCAACAGCAGTCGCCACACCCAGTGCTGCTAAAACTGTCATCTGTTATGCAATATAAGCTTTTTTTTTTGCATGATTTCTGCTTGTTTTCACCTTTTTATTCTAGCTGCTTTTGAATGCTCTTTGAAATATTTTTATGAATGATGCACTGATTGGATGGCACATTATGTCATTGTACTTTTTACAATGACAATAAAAACATCTTTCATATATATACTGTGAAAAGATCTGTGTGCTTCAGAATGAGGACGGGTTCAGTCAGATAACTCTGTATTCAGGAAAGTTTCAGTGAGGCAAATTCATTGTATTATGAGAGCAGCTATGAAAAATCCACTGATGAGTAGCAAACAGGTTTTCGAACCTGTCAATGTAGGATCCTCCAGAGGCTTGTTGATGTGTGGAAAGCTGTATTTTGGCCACTCTTAACCAATTCCTACCAGGAGAAATGATGAGAGTGGGCTCAGAAATATTTGAAGACTAATTTTAAAACAGTTTTATTCACTGATGAATGCCATGCTTCACTGGATGGAGTTCTGGAAGGTTGGTGGATTGCTATCATGTCCCAAGACTTCGACATCAGCAAGGAGGTGGTGGACTCATGTTTTGGGCTGGCATCATGGTAAGTGAGTTTGTAGGCCCCTTTAAGTTGCCTCATGCTGTCAAAATGACCTCAGCAAAATATGTGGAGTTACTGACTGCTCGTTTTCTGCCATGGGATAAAAAGCATACCCATGGCTTCCAGAGTAAAGTAATTTTCATGCAAGACAATGCACCATTCAATGCTACAAAAATACCATTGAGGCCTTGGCTGCTATAGGCATGGAAACAGAAAAAAAAATCATGGTGTGGTTACCATCATCCCCTCCCTGACCTCAACCCTATTGAGAACCAGTGGAGCATTCTTAGGCCCTGTTTACACGGAGACGCTCTCACCTGAAACGCAAAGGTTTTTCCTTTGCGTCTTCAAGAACGATCTGTGTTCAGATGGAGACTCGAGAACGACTGAAAACGCTGTAGTGTGCATGCCAGTCCAGTAGATGGCGATGTAGGTTTGCAGAGAAACAGCGCTGTTACAACACACGTACGAAGAAGAAAAACTTTTCACAAACAACAATAGCGAGTGGACGCACCAAGACGCAGGAGTTTGACTGGTCAACAAATCTGTCTGGATAGTTTTGTCTGGATAACCAACCGAGCACGGTAAGCAGCACACATGTTACTCGGTAGACGGCGGAAGCTGTTGTTCCTAATATGCGCGCAGCCTTCATGTGAAAGAGTACTGTGCATGCGTAGATGTCAGCATTTCCCCCTGAAATGATGAATTCTGTTTACAAGAGACCGGGTGGCGATGCGTTTTGAAAACTCTCCACCTTGGACCCTGGTTTCAAAAGTTTGCAAATTCAAGCACTCCAGGCACTGGTCTCATGTAAACGGGAGACCAAAACCCTTCAGATTTGGCCGAAAAAGGAGTCGTGTAAACAGGGCCTTAAAGAACGCTCTATGAGACTGGATGACAGTTTTACTTAAAACAGCAGCTCCTAAAAGGAACTACTGGCAGAAACTATACATGGACTTACGAGTTTTGACTGAAATAGCCTTGATTTGAGAAAAATTGCCTCCTAATGCAAAAAATTACAAAAGATTTATGTTTTCAAAGCTTTAGAAACCATTGAGAGTTTCTGCATAACAATTTGGAGCACTGCATTTGAAGTTTTTTTGCAAAGAAATGGGATTGTCATCATTGGAAATTTTGTTAAATAAAATTCAACCTACCGTATAATTGTTAAGGAATGACAAATCTTGTTGACTAACAATTCTAAAGACAGTTTAGGACACAAAAAAGTTGCTGTAATTGCATAATAATTTGTAACACTGTGTGATGATGAATTAACTTCATACAAGCAGCAACAAATGTCCAATTTGCATTCACCCATGCAGCCAATCCCCAAAAAGTCTGCCTTTTTCCACATGTATGAAAACAGTATTATTCTTGAGGAAAAGTTTTGCCTTCTGTACTCTGAGAAGAAACTGTGCAGCTCACCTCCTGTGGCTGAGTCATGGAATTTAAAATAAAGTTTCAGACTTGTATTTTTTTGTTTTGTTTTGTTTCCACAGTTATTTTTTTCAACATCCCAGTTTTATGGCAAACCAGCCTATGCTTACAGGTTGAATTGTTTACTTCTCTCACACGATTCATCCGATGGTTTATTCATGAGACATCAGTGAACTTCTGTCATCACTCTGTACTCGGGTCAGTATCACAACACCTGCTGTCAGCCTGAGTTTTTCAGACTGTCATGTTCACGGGGAGGAAGCAAAGCTGGATGACAAAGTGTTTCATCTACGCGTTACTCTATTTGGGGTGTCAGAGGATCAGGTGAAAAATAGGCACAGGTCATGGAGTCATACGGTTCTATCTCAGCTGGATGAAAATAGTCTTTGGATGGAGGATTTAGAGGAAGAGTGCCAGCCAAACTTTAAGCAACCCTTCATCACTCGGTCTCCAGGTCTACCCCGCAGGCAAGCATGGGTGTCACAATCATTCTTCACTGTCTGAGGTAACAGCGACAATTGTGCAGGGACACGCACAACAAGCAGCGGATCATCTCAACAACACCTCGGAGTAAGTTGATTTACTCGCCACAGCAAGACTCCCAAATGTCAAAGCACAGTTCATTCATAACTTACAGGGAGGATGGAGGAGGAAGATGGATGTGGGTGACTGTTAAGCGTAGAGAGATGCTGCATTAATACCGCCTCATTGATGTGGGAGACCTTTGCAACCTCTGGCAGTCGATTGAGAAGCTGCCTTTTCAGCTATCTAAAAGCCAGAACTGCATTTGTATGGGCTGAATTAAATGCTAAGATTTCGCAACTAAAGAATTAAGGAACTGAGCGTTAATTCTGCAGATTTATGAACAAGCGTTGTACTGAAGGTCAGTAGAGTTTTAAGGTACACCAACAATGGCTACAGATAAGAAACGCGATCCGATACCATGCCTGCAAACAGGATAGAAAAAAAAATGCAGCTCAAGGTTGTTGCACATTGACTCAGTATTTTAATGGGTGAATTCTCTGTTAACAAAAAAAGTGTTACAAAAACAAGCTTTGCACACTGAGTCGGATGTGTTTATCTCCAACTTACTATATAAATCTGCAGAACAGGAGTAAAAGTACGAGGTGTCCCTAAGCAAAGATAATTGCACATTTCACAAGTAAAATAAATCTATATCTATCAGTCTTCACAGAGCCGCTGATATGCTTTAGGTTTATGTGACACAGCATTGTACCATGTGCTCAAAAACTCGAAGGGTTTTCTAAGTTCAGTCTGCCTCATCTTCTGTGACTGTCAGCATACATTCTTGCCATATCTTTTATGTCCCATGATTCAAATCCAAAGAAAGGCAAAGCAAAATGTGAACAGCAAGGTTTCGATGGAAGTGAAGAGAATTAGCCACTGCTCACAGCAGCTCTAAACGGTCACATATTTCTCCAAAATACTCGGACAGATTGGAAAAAGTACTGAAAACTGTATCTGTTGTAAAAAATATTATGATGGATTCAATTTTCCAGTCAATGTGCTAACACTAACTAGAAAGCACTCAGAGAGGGCAAATCTCTGCCAATGTAGCTCACATATTGCTGTTACATCTATGAGCAATTGTTCTATGATAAAGTTACCATCATAGTATGATTCCTGACCCTGAAAAACCACACATGGCACCCAGATCATATTGATATCACTGTTAATTAGACAGTTATTGAGCAAAAACTATTGTTCACTAATGGCGGTTATCTGGATCACCACCAAAATCTCATCATTTTTAAGTTGGGCCATTACCAACAACTCCTGTTCCAAAATCTGTCCTGTAGTTTTTGCGTAATCTTGCTAATAAACAAACAGACAAACAAACATAAACCGGCAAAAACATAACCTCCTTAGCAGAGGTAACAAAGGACAGAATGCGACATTGTATTTTCTTCATAAATGTAAACCAAGTTTGGAAAAATAAAACTAGGGGACAAATCTATAATGTGCCCGCAAATAACACCTCCACTTGTGCCAAGATATCACCCACAAGTTGCATCAGTTTTGCATATCATGGAGGACTCAACAGCAATAGATTCAGACTGTAAACAAAACACAAAGTGTGAAAACGGGAACTGTGCAGACATACATCCAAACTACAGAACAAACATCTCATCTTCATAAAAAAGAAAACTCACGTGGTAACAAAGGAGATGATTTTTTTGTTTGTGCTCAAATTGTCAAGTTTCTTGGTTAAAGAAGTTAAACAAATGTTTCAGCACCAAAGATAATGAAACAACCAAGACTAAAAAAAATGTGGGCAACAACAAAAAGAAATATCTGACAAATAACAATGCAAATGACTTGGAGTCACTGATCCTAAATGCACTCATTCATTAATCACTAGAATATTTATGTCACTAATCCCTAAGAAACTTGAAATGAGACAAATGTGGTATTGAACATTGCCTGCAGTCAGACATTTCAGATCCATAAACCCTTAGTCACCAATCAAAACTTCCAGACACCAAACACATATTCTTGCATTTTTGCTCTAAAATAATAGAAGGCATATTTTTAGGGAAAAACAGATATGATTTAGAGTCAATCAGAGGTCAACCATAGTCAACAGAAGACATTCTGTTTAACATTAAACCTTTTACTGCACTTAAGTCAGATATTAGTCAAGAATAGCATTCAACCACTAAAGCTATTTTTCTATACAAGATTACAGGTAAGTAACTGTAATTTGACGTCTTAATCAGGAAATACAAATGTGCTTTCCTATGTATTTCTATTTTTGTAAAACTGTACATTTAAAATTTCATGGATAACAATAAGAATCTTATTTGAGCATTAAACATATCAGTTTGGTTAAAGAGTTTCTACATACTGGTGTTTTAACCATTACAAAATCATAAGGTGTGACGGAGCGGCCCCGTCACCGAGTGATAATAGATAGAGTGCGCACACACACGCTACTCACACACACACACACACACACACACTATACGCGACCGGCACACGCTACACGCTACACGCCACACACCACACGTCAGACTTTCCCCTGTTCCTTTCCGGTTCACCTCAGCGGACACTTTTTGTCAGTTGGATTCACCACCCTACAGGTTTTGTAGTACGCACGAGGGTGCACACTCGCCATACTACACACATACATACATACATACATACTACATAAACACTCACCACAGACGCCAAGTTGTCCTCCTCGCTGCCCCTGTCAGATGCACCGTCAGCCAAACAGAGGCGCACTGGCTTCCGGGGTTTTAAAGGGCACTTAGCGGGAAAATGGCCCCCACATGTGTTTGACCTAATTATGTGTTTTTTCTGCGGTAAGGGAGGCTGACAAAAACATTTGAATTAGGGGAAAAGATAATGGGAATATTTCTTAATTAATGAATGGGTTTAAAGGCATTTTTGAATGTTTATATGTGAAAGAAATGCTTATTTTGTGCTTGATTATTCTTTTTGTCAACTCCCACTAGGAGGGGCTTATGATTTAAAAGGGCAGCCATTTTGGCCGTGTGGAGAGTTGGGAGTACAAGGGAGGTGAGTGAGCACAGAGAACCATTGATTGTGAGTGTTTTTGATATGGTCTGCATTGCTGTTTTTTTTTTTGTTTTTGCTGGCTTTGGAGGTTGTTGAAGAACCCAGTGCAGCCATTGCTGATTTTTTTTTTTTGTACATAGCTTTTGTAATTTTTTTTTTCTCACTGGCACCTGTTTATATTTTTTGACACTGTTGGGAGATTGGTGAATAACAACTGTGAAAACGTACCTTCCTGACTACGCCATATATTTTTCTGTGAAGAACCCCGCGATGCAAGGCCTTATAGTATGTTTAATTCCCCTGCATTGAAGCTACACTGCTGCTATTACACATATACTCAAATCTTAAACGTATATATTTGTAACTCTCAATGAGACTTCTGGACCTGTCGGCAGGTATTTTGGCCCACTCCTCATGAGCAGACTGCTCCAGCTGTCTTGGGTTTGAAGGGTGTCTTCTCCAGACTGCATGTTTCAGCTCCCTCCACAAATGTTCAATAGGATTTAGATCAGGGCTCATACAAGGCCACTTCAGAACAGTCCCATGTTTTGTTCTGAGCCATTCTTGGGTGTTTTTAGCTGTGTGTTTTGGGTCATTATCCTGTTGGAAGACCCATGACCTGTGACTGAGTCCAAGCTTTCTGACACTGGGCAGCACATTTTGCTCCAGAATGCCTTGATAGTCTTGATATTTCATTGTACCCTGCACAGATTTAAGACACCCTGTGCCAGATGCAGCAAAGCAGCCCCAGAACATGACTGAGCCTCCTCCATGTTTCACAGTAGGTACAGTGTTCTTTCTTTTTATGCTTAATTTTTGTGTCTGTGAACATAGGGCTGATGTGACTTGCCAAAAAGCTCCAGTTTTGTCTCATCTGTCCAAAGGACATTCTCCCAGAAGTTTTGTGGCTTGTCAATATGCATATTGGCAAATTCCAGTCTCACTTTTTATGATTTGCTTTCAACAGTGGTGTCCCCCATTAAGTCCACTTTGGCTCAAACAGCGAAAGATGGTGCGATCTGATTCTGATGTACCTTGACCTCGGAGTTCATCTCTATTCTCTTTGGAAGTTGTTCTGGGCTCTTTGGTATTATCCATCTCCCCAATTTTTCATCAATTTTCCTCTTGGGGCCACATCCAGGGAGGTTGGCTACAGTCCTGTGGACCTTAAACTTCTGAATAATATTTACAGCTGTTGTCACAGGAACATCAAGCTGCTTGGAGATGGTCTTGTAGTCTTTACCTTTAACATGCTTGTCGATAATTTTCTTTCTAATCTCCTGAGACAACTCTCTCCTTAGCTTTCTGTGGTCCATGTTCAGTGTGGTACACACCATGATACCAAACAGCACAGTGACTACTTTTCATCCTTTGAATAGGCAGACTGACTGATTACAAGCTTGATGACACCTGTGATACTAATTACAGGACACACCTTAGCTTAACATGACCCTATGGTCAAATCATTTTCAATCTTTTGTAAGGGTACTATCATTTTTGTCCAGGCCAGTTTCATTATTTTGTTTGTAAAAAGGTTCTGTTGAACCACAATTCCAATGCAGTGTCTGATTTTCATTAGTTAATTTTCAGTTAATTTTTATTTATTATTACTTTTGTCAGTTTCAAGTTAATTCAGAGACCATTGTGGGTTTTTATTTCTTTAACAGAACGGTATCAACAATTTTGAACACGTCTGTATATATATGTAGTACCAAATGCATCCAGAGCATTCATACTAGGCAAGATAATGATTTGGCCTAGTATGAATGCTTTGAATGCCCTTGGAGTGAAGTAATGTTTAAGAGACATTTATTTCTGTAAAAGTGTGTCATTTTTAAAATTGTTTGTATTTTTGTGCAATTATTTCTCATAAAAAATGATTCCCTGAAATTAATCTAAATGTCCAGTCTGCCCATCCAGAAATTATGTTTTTGACTCCCTGTAATCCCACCTTTTAGGTTTTCAAACAACAAGATAGTACTGTTTTCTCCTGCTCATGGAAAAGTGTTCATCTACAGCTTAGAGGAGTTTCCTCTCTTTTTCTCTATGTACCTCTATGTTGTAACCTCTTGGATAAGGCCAACTGAGCTGTGAACATATATGTGTTATTTAATCCAAATTGTTTTCAGCCACTGCATTAAACACTTGGCTGCTCCACTGGCCAATAACTTGCATTCCATGAAACACATGGAAGAGTTGGTGTAAGATTATTTCTGCACAAAAATCTCATTCTACACCAGACTGAAAAATGAGGGCCAGTATGTCTGCAAATATTATCCAGAGAAAGGCAGTCATTTGGGACTTCCCACTACGGACAAAGGGTTTGCAGTCTGCTTCATTTTGGCCACATTTTGAAGGTGATACACCTCTTTGTTGTGTTGGGACCATGAGGCCTGTACGTGAAGGCTGCAACAGAGATTCCACAAAGAGGCATAACCAGACTTTAAGTGACAGCTAAGTTGACTGAACACGCACTTCTCTTTATGAGGAGCAGGTGGGTAGCCCCATCCTTTAAAAACTTAGTGTGTGTGATTTAATGGTTGTGCATGCAGCGGTTGCTGTCATAACAAGCACATTACTGGCAGGAAGTGGGAGTCAGCCTCAGATTTAAAAATGGCCTCATCCTCCTCTTCAGACCCCCTGTCAAACACAGGAGTTTGAAGAAATAACACACAGAACAGGAAGCTAAATATCTGCAGCTTCTGTGTGGGTAGAGAATAAATACATGGGAATCTGCAAAGTGTGCCACAGGGTATGTTCTGTCACCCGTGGAGGAGTATGTGATGTTAAGCAAAATGCCTCAGGAAAGTGAAAGCAGCATACTGCAAACATAAGGGGCCAGAAGACTGGAGCATGGATTTTGCAAACAGCTACCACAGGCTTCTCCTGATGCTGATGCAATAATTACATTAATTAGATCAAACTTTAATTCTTTATTTAACATTTGATAGGAAATTATATTTTTTTCTTTTCCATGGGTGTCAACTTAGTTTTGCAGGAGTAATAAGAAGATTAATATTGTCATAGTAGGAAACTTGGTTGATATATAAAGACATGTAGCTGAACAGGCTGTGTGTGTCCTTGATGCAACTTGGATGTGAGAATCAGCATTGGCGTGACTTAGAGGAACATTGTGGAGGGAGAAAGAATTTGATAGAGTCAATACAGCAGCATGAAGAATTGTTTTCAGGACAAAGTGATTAACCAGGTCTTTAATCTGAAATATTTGACCAATGTGTTCTTTAGGCAGCATA
>JBAMNC010000262.1:2820000-3011257 GCA_037902135.1 Cetoscarus ocellatus
TCACCAATGCATTGAGCTTGTTTTTATCTTTGAGAGGTCTTGAAATGAGCTGGTCAAGTTAACCTGTCACTGACGTTAATGTTTTTAAATTACAAAAACGATTTAAGCGTTGTATTTTACTTTAATTAATTCAAAACAAATGACACTTACTAAAATTTAGTGCAGCAATGAAGCCAGATAAGTAGGGATGCACAATATTATCAAAGCAGTAATAGTATCTGCAGATAATGCCTTTAAAGTTGATTATCAGTATTGGCAGATATGAATATTTTTTGCCAGTATTTGTGGACGATATTCTTCCAGTACATATATTCAATAAAAACCAGATATACTGACTGCAATATGGGTAGAATGTACAATGTACCATAATAGTTTACCTCATCATCCCTAAAAGCCCATGTTACATATCAGAAGTGTTATCTTTAGAAGAACAGAATGTAGTTTTTTGTTGTATATACACATACTTACAACTCTGGATGTATGTATGTGTATATAAAAAAAAATATATGTATTTATATGTATTTGTGTGCATGCATGTATGTGTATCTATAAAATGAAGAGTATGGCTTTGGCCTGCTCTATTGTAAAGTGCCTTGAGATAACACTTGCTATGAACTGGTGCTATACAAATAAAGATCGATCGACTGATTGATCGATCGATCTTTAGAAAGAAAAAAAAAGTTGTTTTTCTTGTTTTGCATCTATTTCTCACACAAGTGCACAGTAAACATTCAAGAAAGGATCATTTCAGTTAAGTGGAGGCTTTGTGCTCACGACAAAAACTGTTGGTATCAGTATCAATATTAGTGATAGACTGATGGGAAACACAGGATATCAGATATTGGCAAAAATCTAATATCATGCATCCCTACAAATTAGATAGTAGTTCATACATACAGTATATCATTTCTTATTAACTGTAATGAGTCAGATACAGTTTAGTGCATACATGTAAGGAATAATTTGCCATTTGCTTATTTATTTGCAGTTCCATTTCCTGTACATTAAAGGTTTGTTCAGTTTCCCTCTTTTATAATGTAGCATTTTCATCATTGTAAAGTTATAAAAAATGGAAAACTCGAATTATATATACTGTTAAAATATCTAATTTGAGGATGGGAAGGAGCAGTAACCAGCCTGTAGACATATTTTATCTGTATTTATTTTTTTGTTTATATCTATCTTTTTCATATATCTTTTTTAGCTGCTATACAAAACTGCTACTGGAATTTTAATTTCCCTAAGGGAGTCTCCCAAAGGGATGAATAAAGTTCTATCTAATCCACTTTTTTGTGGATCCATCGAACCCTAGATTTGAGAGTAGCTAAAAAAACATATGATTCAACTATAACTATGGAATAATATGGAAAACATGAGAAATTACTTTACAAAAGCAAGGCTTTGTCCACACCAACTCCTGAAGAGATTGCAATAACCACTGTGTAAGCACATTACCACAAACACTGTACAATGGTGCATTTTTATATCACACCATTTTTTTTTAAATTTCATTACGGATTTCCAGTTTTCATTATTTAGGGACATGATTGACATGGCTACAAAGTCCACTCAGTGTCGCTATTGATCAGACAGCCTTAGGTCCAGCCACAGCTTGGCCTCTCTGTCTGTTAGTAGCTTTAGGTTAGCTAAAGTTGGGTTGAGAGGGCCTGTACAATATGGCTGCATCCATGGATCGGCTTTAACAGCATTTAAAGCCTCTTTCCAAACAGCTTACATTACAAAGCATCATCCAAGTCTTTCTACAGTCAATGGTCATATCAAGCCAGATATTAAAAATCACATACTGTCTTTCAAACCTCATAGGAAAGGGAGAGGAGGTGTGTAAGAAGTTAGTACCTGCTGTGTTCTGCCCTCCAATCTCTCAGCATGGCAAACACATCAGCACGTCCACCATCATCAGGCTCCTCGGGGTCATATGTGTGCTCTGGTACATGGATGGGTAGGTTACGAGGGGTGAATGTAGACTTAGTGGGAGCTGTCTGTGTCTGTCAGAAAATGAGTATGAGGGCAGGGGAGGAATTTAAAAGTAATCTAAAAACTTAGATTGCCAAGAGTTTGATGCATTAATTATATTTATACAGTAACTTCGTGAGATCTTGTGCTTACATATGGGAACAATACATTTTGGCTTTCTAACACAGCTGGTATTATTTCTGCTAAATTCAGACCTGTCAGCCTCATTAATGGACTTGGGGGCCCTTGTCTATGTTGGATGGGGTTCATAAAAATCTTCAAGAATTTTCAAAGCAATAGTCAAACATTTCTAGAAGTTTTTGTGGATTTATTTTTGGAATATTTGAAAGGTTTCAACAATTTCTGAAAGGATTAATAAATATAATAAATCTATATAGCTTTACCCTGCAAGATCTAGTACTTGGCTCCAACAATGACAATAACAAAAAAAAAAAAAACTTACGTGACTAGCTGATTAGAACATAACATGACATACTGGAACATGTTTGCTACTTACTGTGCAAAAAGAAAAATATTTTTTGTGAAATCTACTTTCTGAGGAAAAAAAAAGAAATTAAGTTTCAAACTTTTCTTCACAAAGCTGGCCTTATTATTTTGTACTGTAGTATAAACAAATGGCCTGATTTGAGGACGTATGTTCTGTGAAAACTACTTCCTGTTCAAAGAAAATGCATGCGTTATACTTATTAAATACTACCAATTCCAGTTAGGTTGTATAAATCAAAAATGCTTTGCAAACAAAGGCCCTGGTCTGAGGAGTGTGATTAGAGCCAGAAAGAGGAAGGACTGGGCGAATAAAATAAGAGGAACACTGGCTGACAGCATTGGTGTGTAAAGAGTGTTTGATGTGACTCTGTTGAGATTATTCCTGTGAATAATCAACTCTCATGATGACACTGGCATGAAGTTAGAAAAAAATGAGCCACTGGTCTCTCATAGCCCATAAAGCCTGTTCTCACCTTTACCTGACCCTAAAAACTACAGTGCAAAAGGGATGCTTGATCTCTATGCATTTACTTGATATGACAGAGACATGGATGATCATTAAACTTTTTTTTTTTTTTACTTGCGAATGAGGGATCTTTTGATGAGTGTTTTTTCTTCCAGCACACAACACCTACCCTTAATTTTTCTCGCCTCGCTCGAATGGCTTGGACTGGGTTTCCACAGAACAGGATTTTTCCAGCTCCTTCAAAAAAAGATAAAATAAAAATCCTCAGTGACAGTGGAAACAGCAACTGACAAATAGGTACCCCTTGGTGGCAGTATTGAGTTAATGATGATGGGACATTTACTGTATGAAGGAAACTGGAAGTTCAATTTTAGATCATGTGTTGATGGAAATAAGATCACCAACATGACAGATGGTTTTAATTTTAATTTTTGCATACTAAAAAAGGAATTCTGATTTTTATGTTTTTCACATAAGCTCAGATTGTCCCTTTTCACAGATTTACCAGCGCAAATATCATTTGATCATACTAAAACATTTTCTTCACTGTCTTTATAATAAACTTAACATAAAATCTTAGGGGCATTCAGTGATCATCCCTTCTGCAATACAATTAGGGAATGTACCTTAAGTTTTATATCTAGGGATTTCTTAAAGACTTTTTTTGTTTTATTAGATTGAATCTTTTACTGTTTTTATTCAGCACTATTACATATGAATCATTCTATTTATATCAGACTTTGGTTTTAGACAGTGGAGCCATCAAGGGGAGTCAAGAGGCCTATGGCCATCCTTGAACTACCATTGACCAGCCCAATTCCCAATACATATTTTTTTTCTTTCTGATTAAAATTGCCCATTCCTATAGACTAAAGATTTAGTCTACACATTTTAAATGAGGAGGATCATTGGTGTTGTAAATAGCTTACAGCCAATACCATAAAATACAACAGAATGAAATTCTTACAAAATTCTGGTACAGATTCTGGTTTTGTTGTGCCATTTCATGATTTTAGTGGCCCTGTCTGGCCATCCTACACTGCTTTTAGGCCTTGATTTATATTTTTTAACCAGATGGATCTGATTTAATGTCTGCAATCAGACAGATCCATTATGCCAAGCTCCAATCCACAATGATTAGGGGCAGCCCAAAGTGGGACAGCCCAGTCATTTAGCGCAAAAAGAGGTGGGAGCTATTAGCGAGAAAACAGCAAGAAGTTTTTATTTTATTTTGTATTTAACCTTTATGTAACCATGTAAATCCCATTGAGATCAGGATCTCATTTACAAGGGTGACCTGTCCAAGAGGTCAGCAGCACACGTAATAATAAATACAAAGTCAAGATAAAAGTTTAAGGCAATAAAATAGGAAGTGACGGCTCATATAGAGATTAGCATAGATGCTGACAGCTTCAGTAGCAGTTTTAGCAGATCTAAACCACATTTCTTAATTAAATGAAAAACAAATAACAACACCACAAACTTGTCTTTAGAAATTATATTTCCATTCCACTTCCAAAATGTTTTAGCAATAGTTTGTTCAACAAAGTGGCCGATGTTCTGTTTTGTACACCACAACAGTAGCCCCCTACATTATCTGACTGGCCCGTGATGAATGTGACTGATGGAACAACCATCCAATCACCACCATATCTTTAAAAGGGTCTGCCCATTCCCAAACACTTTCTATGGGTTCTTTACAGATGGACTAGTGAAATGTATTAACCAGTCCATCTGGTGGGTCAGGTTTTATATTTTTAGCTTGAACATGTAGTATATTTTGTTTGAATGTCACTGTGTTTTTTTCTGTTTAGTTTTTCATTTGTTTTTTTAATGTACAAACTGCTTCAAACTATTTTCCCCTCAAGGAATTTATACAGCTGTTTGTACAATGAAGCTTTACATTTCCCTCTTTAAGTGTCTAACCATGTGTCAGGGTGCTGGTTTCTGCTTCCACTGTTGCTAGGTCTGCTCCTGCAATACCTAGTCCTGACCCAGGAGGGGAGAAAGCACCAAGCTTGTTAGCTGACATGGGTCTGTGTCCACTGAGTGGTCTGGGTCCTGGTGAGGACAGCGGACGGGCACAGGAGAGACTGGAAGCAGGGTGTCCTGCTGAACCTGGTCTGCTTTGAGCCCCTGCACTGTCTGTAGAAAAAACAGTGATTCTCCCATCAAATACACAGCACCACTGAATGCTTTTAAAGTAACATCTTCAAACACTAACCACTATCAGAAGCAGCCTGCAAGGAGTCAAAGTCCCTGATGGAGTCTCTGAGAACAGCCCACTCTTCTCCCACTGTGCTGCTACAGCTATGGCCGTCCTCCTCCACCCAGATATTGTCAAGGTAACGCAGCTGAGGGATCAACTCCCTCACTGCAGCACGATAACTATAGCCTTCGCTCTGCGCAGTTGGGAGGAAACAGAGAGAGAGAGTGATAAAAAAAATCAAAATTAGAGCTACACCTTAAAATACCAACCAAAGCATGCACAGTAAAAATGTCTGCGTCAGTTAATACAACAGATTAAAAATGAGAAACATGAAGGGACTGATGTATGGCACAAGATGTTTGCAGTTCCTGTCTAGGGATGCACAGTATTAGATTTTTGCCAATTCTGACCAATTATCACAGATACCAACATCAACGCCAATACACTTTTTGGCAGTAACACACAGTCCTATTTAGACTAAGAATTCACATTTTTTTCCTGTCATTTAAACTGTTAATTTGCCTTAAAACCCATATTTGGATCACCACCAAAATACAATCACCTCTTCCTTGTGCAGTGACCAATATTTCCTGAAGACATCATCAAGATCCGTTGAGAACTTTTTGAATAATTTTGCTCACTGGCAAAGAACAAACCAGCACACGTACAAAAAGACAAACAGACAAGCTCTGGCAAAAGTATAACCTTCTTGGCTGAGATAGACAGTTAAGTGCATGTCAAATAAATGCCATCATCTTTTAACAGGGGTGTCATGGAGGGGCAGCAGGTAGTGCAGGAAGGTTACTGGTTTGATCCCCGTGTCGGTCAGGGCCTACCTGTATGGAGTTCACATGTTCTCCTCAGGTTCCTCCTGGGCACTCCACAGACCAAAATCATGACCATTAGATCAATTGGTGACTCTAAATTGCCCTTAGGTATGAGTGTGACCGTGAATGGTTGTCTGTCTCTCTATGTGGCCCTATGATCAGCTGGCGACTGGTTCAGGGTGTACCCCGCCTCAGCCCCTCACCACTCCAAAGGGGAAAGGTGGTATAGTTAATAAATAGATGGATGGATCTTCCAACAGAATTTAAATTTGGTCTGGAAAATGTTTTTTGCAACTGAATTTTAACCAATTGGTACAGTGAACGATACACCAGCAATTAAGGCAACTCAGTAATACCAAAAATTATGACCAAGATTATTTTAGATATTTTTTCTGTATTGACATTTGATTTGAAAATCAGAGGACTTTTGCAACATGACTTGTACAAAAGGGCAAAAGACACATATGCAAATTTAAAAAAAACCTGGAAAAGGAAAATGATTGGAAATTCACAATAAAGCCTGGACTTTAATCTGCACAGGGTGAGAGAGGGAGATCAGAGAGAGTCAAGTGAATCACTGAACTACTTAGCAATCAAATTTGAGCCTGGCACTCTGGCCTCTTCAACAAACCACACAGATGCAGTGAATGAAAAAAGGAGACGGGCTGGCAGGGAGGAAACGACAGAGAAAAGAAGAGGAGAATGAGGCCTGGGTGAGAGGAAGTGAACAAATGTGAGAGTGTGAGATGGTGAGCAAGAAGAGTGATAGTTTGGCAAGAAAGCAAACCCAAGAAGCTCTCAGTCACTACAAAGCATAGGCCTAATGCATATTCAACTCAGCTTCTCCCCTCATTGCCCCAGTTTCCTAATTAATGCTCTGCTGGTGGGTGTAAATAAACACATTCAAACTCAAAGCACACTGTGTTCTGAATCAGCAAAAGGTGGAAACGCAGCTTCTACTTTCACAAAGATAGCTACACTTATTGTTACCGAACTATTCCCCTCTGAGCTGCTTATTGGACAACTTTCAGAAATGTCTGTGATGTAATAATCAAGCACTATATCTGTGCTGTCACACCTCCACATAAGAGTTCGCCAGTTGCGTGGTTGTTATGCTCGATTACTGTGAGGCCTCCTGCTTTCCCACTGTGCTATCTGGTGTGTTGAAGACACACAGGATGCACAGCTGAGATTACACAGACACTTTCATGTCTCCATTCATGCTAATTGCATTACACTCAATATCTGACAGAGCAATGAGGGCGGACAGCCTGGGAGCACAGGCAGAGATGACTAACTGAATGATACCTTCATAGAAACAGGATGTTGGTAAAAGCCGCAAGGTGGCTTTTAAAAATGATGACTGAACAGGGCACTTCCAGGAATTTTGCCAAGCTCGTCTTCAGGGGTGGAAAGAGCACAAAAATATTTTACTCAAGAAAAGGTTCAGTCACCTTCGTAAAATTTTACTGAAGTTTGAGTGATAGCAGCAACTCGGATCTATCCAAGTTTAAGTAAAATACACCTCACTTAAATTGTGCTCAAAGTACTGCGTATTTTAAGTAAAAAATGTCTCTGCTGTGCAACAAGTAAAATAGTTTTATATATTGTATCAAAGAAAGGTATTTGACCCAAGTGAAACAATACTACCATAGGCCAACTATTCTTGAAAAAATGTTTGGAGACATTATTTTATTTGATTATTTCTTGTGTATCATATTGTTGGAGAGCCTGTTTAGTAACCTTCATGACAAAGCACAACTTGTAAGGATTATGAATTTGTGGAATGAGCAACACAGCTCAACATATGGGTAGCGCCACACAAAAATGTGCCAAAATCCCCTGCAACTAGAAGCTGGTGTTGCAGTATGTGGGGTGTCAGCATTTTTTGGTGTCATTTCCAATCTTAGGCAAACTGGGTGACCCAGGAAGGCAACAAACCAAGAAAACAATTCCCAACCCTAGTCTCCCTGAGGAAACTTCCAGGGAGAGAGGGGATTTTGGCACTACAGCATATTTAGCCGTGTTGCTCATTCCAGGAATGCACAATACTTACAAGTTGTACCTTCTTGTAAAGATGACTAATCAGGTTTTCTAACATAAGATACAATAACAACTGGTATTATTAAAGGGGAGAAATAATCAACCAAAATATTGTTTCCAAGCTTATTTGAGGAATATATATTCCTTGAAACATATAAGATCTCGAAGACATCAGAGAAAATAAACTACGTTAACTCTTTGAGTTTTCTTTATAAGCATACAGTATTTTAGAATATAAACTGCCAAATACATGAAAATATTTATATTAATTGTTAAACATTTGATATCACTTATTTTTAAATGCATTTTCTAAACCAAATACTGATAATGAACTAACAACTCAAAAAAGCGACCATCCCTTGTGAACATATTGTCTCTGATCCATTAGGTATTGAGTATCAAAACATCAGGGTGCTGTGAAACTGTGCCTACTTGGGCCATAAACAGAATGATAATGATTATGAAAACAAACCAAAATGCAGCAGAAAAGGATAATCTGAGATGGATGGAAAAATAACCTATTTCCTAACACATGTGTACAACAACGGTGGAGTTTTCCACCCTGAGCCTACATCACAGGAATATGGCTACCACAGGAATACAGGTATAGACCTTAATATAATGTCTGTTAAAAAATATCTTTAAAAAATGACAATTAATGACAAAATCTTTTGGTGAGACCATCACATGCATTCTCTGAATTTAATGAATTGTGACACCTCTACAGTTAAATCTGATTTTAATTACAATTTCAGTGCTATCTAATTTTTCCCCAAGAGGTGACATTCATATGAGACTTGAGTTTCACGGTGTAATCTGTGTAACAAGGTTGTCCTACCTGGATGGCAGTGGGGTTGGGGCACACACACAGTGGGTTTCCCTCTAGGGTGAGTCTCTCCAGCTTGCCACACAACCCCAGATACTGAACCTGGACGAGGTCATCCACATTGTTCCCTTCAAGATCTAAAACCTGCAGGTTCTCCAGCATCCCAACTGGACTCAGGTCTGACACATTGTTATAGGCTGCGTAAAGCTCCTGGGGCAGAGAGATGATGCACGTGTGGTATAGGGTTAGGCAACGACCTTAAAATTTGATCACAATATTTTTGAGAAAATTTACAATAATGATACATATATATTTTCAATGTTTTCTTTTTTTTTAAATAGTGAACAACAGCTATTAGAGATCCCCAAAAAGTTTGTTGAGCAGTGCAAAAACTTCCCAAATGACCTATCTTCAACATTAAACTCTACCTTGAGGGAGGAGAACGTGGAAATGCCATCCAAGTCCTGCAGGGAGCAGCGAAACATCCACAGCACCTGTAGGTGGGTGAGGGAGGTTCCCAGGTCTCTGAGAAGACAAAATTGCACACACTTCATTAAGAGACAGGGAGGGGAGTTACACAACACAATGAATCATGTTGTGGGCTATCCTTTCCCCTGGCTACAGAAGCTAGAAGCTCTTTCCCAGGCCTCTCCTCTGCCGCCTACTTGTCTCTGCAGCACACCCCGGCTCTGACCCTTCCAACAGGATTCCCTGTCTGTGTATCTACAACCCTGTAACACCCTCTTCACCAGGGCTCCCACCGCTTTCAGCAGGAAATGCTATCGGAGCAGCGCACGTCCGGCTGGCTCCTTTCAGGGTGGAGCATACAGCATCCTATCTCTTTGTTTGTACTACTTTGCCTCTTAGCTTTAGCTTTGGTAACAATTCTTTCTTTGTGGACATTTATGTTTGACCTTACGTATCTTATCATGGAGGTTGATTCTATTCATCCTTTGCAAATGACCCTTTGTTTAGCTCCGGCCTCATTGGTTAAAATCTGGTTAAAGCAACTGATGATACCCTGCAGTTCAACCAACTTTTTTAGAAGGATTCATCTGATTCTTTCATGAACTTGGCCTTTGTGAGATAATTTTAAAAAAGGTATGGTAGTGTATCAGAGGGTGACTTGAAATCTCCAAAAACTACCAAAAATTTTTACAACCTTTCACGTCACATCTACAAAGTGCTTGCTTTGCACTTTTGAGATTTAACAAGTTGTTTTTTAGATTAATTCTGTGGTTCTAAATCATTATTAAATTTAAAATGTATGTTGACATTACAGCTACAAAAATAAACAAAAATAAAAAAAAGTTGACACTACATTTCACCAACTAGCAAAATAACCTTGCAAAAATTACGAATAAGTAAACTTGTGGCACATTAACATTACACAAACATCACATGTGGTCAGTATTAAATTTGTTTTTTTGTTTTGCTTACTCTCTGTTGTGTTCAAGTATTCTGCATAATTGTAAATAGTTAAAATTGTTAGCTTTGAGTCGCGACCATGACCAGCATAAAGCACAGTAGGGCGAAAAGTGTGTCAGCTATTAAAGACCATGTGTGAAGCTCTATTTGAAAGTCCTACGTCCTGTAACACCAGTGTTCTTTGCTTTTAATGTTGTTAAAAGGAGCTTGGAAAGCAGAAGAGCATGACAGCCTTACTAAACTTTCGGTTCATGAAGAAATGTGCTGTGCCTCTTTAAAGAAAATGCCCCTTAAAATGCTCCTTGTTTTAATTCCTGTGGGTTTATTATGTAATAGCTCTACAGCCTCCTCCTACAAGTGTGGTCTCTGCTCTACGTGGCCTGTAACCCCCTCCCATCAGACATTAATTGGGCAGCCAATCAGCGCAGAGCTCATTGTGAGGGCTTCCCATAGCTTCCCTTGCCCTCAGATCTCACCATTTCTGAAGGGGAGTGAAAAAGAGCTGCATCCGATCCTCTGCAGAGATTTTTTTTAAATTCAACTTAAATCAAATCCTTGCTTAATAGACAATCAAGGCATGATATAACTGTAAAACACACCATGACATGGGACCTTTAAGAGACATGTTTACATCCCATAAGAACCACGAGAACGCTAAGATCCTATTACAAACCATACATTTTTGGCACTCTGAAGCCTTACACAGTACCTGTCCTGAGACATTATTTAAACCACTTCATAGTGCACAGTTTTTGCCACTTCAGGTATGTGTACCACCAATGCTGTGACCCAATTTGACTAATGAAAGAGTTCTTTCAATGAGCTCATACTTTCAATGAACAATGCTAAACAATGAACACTCATTTTTTCAACCCAAACGTGAGCGTAGTTCACTCCAGAGGCAGTGAATTACTCATATTTTCAAAAGCAGCATAAGTTTATAGCTCCACCAGCTGAGCTCAACTGACATACCAAGTGTCAGTGACAGGTAGCTGTGAGATGCTGTATGGATCTGCAACATCTGTTAAAAAAAAAAAAATGTCTTATGTATGTTTTAAAGTAAAATCTTGACAGGGAGTTATGGTACCAACATAGTCTTTTCCTCAGTGCCTGTAGTTAACTTTATTTACACACACGCACATAAAGACCAAGGAGCTGCTTGCCCACACAGTTGTGAATAACATCAGACAACAGGTGAGATTTATCTATGTGTGACCTCCCTCTTGTTTTCTGCTTCCTTCACTGACTTTTCTCTGCATGCAGTTATGTTTTTGCACCTGTTTGTTTGAAAAAAAAAAAAAAACACGCACACACACAGCTCCTCGCTCTCCTTCTGTTGAAAACTCATCCTTTAAATATGAGTTACACATTTTAACTTACTTAATCTTTTTCATAGCCTCAGTCTGGGTAAAACTTGATCAGGAGTAATAGCTTGGTGCTGTGAGAAAAAGGTAAATTGTTATTTTTTTTTTTACTGTAAACTTAATTGTTTGTTTCATTGATTGTCTGTGCAGCACTTTGGAGAAGTTTTTGTTGTTTAAATGTGCTAGACAAATAAAGTGGATTGGATTGGATTGGATTAATTCATGTTTTAAAATTAAAACTTAGCGTGAACTAGTTTATATTAGGATCTGTGTCCTGAACTTTTAGTGAGCTCATTTTGAGAGTGAACTGGCAAAACTGTTTACCACAATATTGGAGAACTTACCCAACTGCCAGAGTAAAGAAAATATAGATATATTGGCACTTTTATGTATTTTTATGTTTTTGTATCAAAAATGCTGCTGTTTGCTGTCCAGGGGAGTGTGCCATGAGTCTTTAAAATTCTGTGAAACTATCTGCTGACATTTTGGCATCAGAGACAAAGTTAAGCAGCCCTCTTTCATTTTGCAGGAAATCCCTCAAATGAACAAAGGTAGCCTTCGAACCATTTTGAGGTGACTAATTACGTTAATAGTTTTAGGTCAGGTTGCTGGTTTGGTGGAGTGGTAAACAACCAAGCATGATCCATGTATATGCTTCTGTTGGCCTGGGATTGAATCCAGCCTGTGGCCAGAGTGTCCTCCTCCTGCTCTCTCTGGCCCCCTTTCACAAACCTATCCACTGTCTCTCTCTCTCTCCAACCAATAAAGGCACAAAATGCCCAAAAAATAATCGAAGAAAAAAATAATTTTAGGTCATAGTTTTACAACCACACAATGGCCCTAGTGAAATTAGTCTAACCAAGAGGCCGTCCACACGGAGACAAATTTAGGCGTATCCACAAAAGTTCTTCAGCTTATGGGCATTTCATCCACAGGAATCCAGTGTTTTGGCAGCCCAAAAAAACGCACATTTTGGAAAACGGGTCCCTGATTGAATGAATCTCAAAACACCGCCATGCATTTCTGTGTGCACAAAGGATACCCACATTTTCATAAACCACAACCTCATAGCCCCTTCTCTCCCTTAAGGCGCAAAACAGCCCAGCAGTTGATATAAGCAAGGGATCTATGATTAGTTAAGCAGCAGACTAATCAGAGATGCGATAAAGGGTCGATTATAACTAAACAATTATGGTTGCAGCAGAACTCAATGTTTCCCCTACCATTCTTTTGGAGTAGTGGCTTCAATGCAACCACCAACACTCTAAAATAGAGAATAAAATACATTTATTAACCCATGGAATCAATGTTTTCTACTCAATGTGCTCCAACAGAGCATGTCTTTTTGTACAACATCTTTTATGCATTAGTGCCAAAGTTAAAACCTCCCTCATGATTTAATTTAGGACAGCAGTCATACTGTCTGACTTATTCTTTATGGTTTTTGCTCAAACTCAGCACCAGGATATGAATTCTGCTGAGTTTGTTAACCTGCAGAGGAAAGGAGTGTTTTCATTTCAAATGGCATATCCCACAGGTTTCTATAAAAGATAAAGTATACCTCTAAATCTTATGATACTGGGACAGTTTTTGTTCACTCTCTGACTGTGAACATTTCAGTAAACACATGTGAGTAAAGGATGCCGCCCTATAGTAGGTCTTTGGGTGATGAGAGTAATATTTTGTATGGGTTATCCATTTAATGTACTCTATATTTATAAAGTAATTGCACTTTTAGAAGCAAAAAAAACAAAAAATGAATTTGTTTTTATTTTATAGTAGTTAAAATTCATGAGAAGCTGCGTATTTTTCTCATTTCAAGAATTTCAAAAGTGGAAAAATCCATGACAAAGCTGATTTCCCACAACCACTGACACAGACTATTGCAAAACACATGGGTGAACCTGTTCCCCTCATTTCTGTTTTGAACGCTGTTTCTTCTTGGTTTACCAGAGGCAACATGCAGCTTCCATTCTGTTTCATAAGTCCCTGTTGGAAAAACATTGGCAGAGGCACAGCAGAGAGATACACCTGCGCTGCAACCACATAACACTCTTCATCAGGTACGCATAGCCATGACTTCTGACTTTCTACTCTGCTTTAAAGCTCTGCCTTCCTATGCTTCTGTTTTTTTTCTTTTTTAGGGGAGTGTCTTCTAGTACATGTGAGCAGAAAACCCCATGAGTTCATCTCTATTTCAGCTTAAATGACAGATATTTCTAAGGAAAGATCTGTTTGCTTTGTTGATTAACACAAGCTAAATATAAAACAAGTGAGTGACAACAAGCACAAACCAGTTACACATATTCAGTTTTGTTGAACACTATCTGCCATTGTTGTCTCAGTCTTTGGGGAATTAGAGCTTCTTGAAAATCTGGAGTATTCCATGAGGTAATGCAGACATAATATGAGTGTGATTATGTGTGTTTTTGTGGAAACAGGTTTAACCCAGAAAGAAAAAGACTAGAACAGAATGACATTGGTGTTATGTAACTTCACACTTACCTTACTGACATAATCACGCTGTTGTTCACCTTCAGCTGCACCAAGCTTGGCATGTAGACACCTGATGAGCAAACAAACAGACATTTCTGTCACTCACTGATTTATTAGAAGTGTTCAAAGAGCGTCATTGTTAAAGTCAGTGTAAAGTTGTTAAAACTCAATCAGATAAAAGCAAGAGCCCTGTCAGCAGCAGGGCATGACTCACATGTGCTGTAAAGACTCTGCTCTGTCATGCCTACACTTGTCTTGCAATTTTGACTTTTCTTGGGACCAAGGTGAACATAACAAATATGTTCTCCCATGATTATCAGCTCAGTCGTCTTGTGGTGAAGTTAGCACTCCCGACAGAAAATGTACTAATTTGTTTGTGTGTCACAGTCATCTCCCTTTCTCTTTGTTGATCGCAATCATACAAAGATCAGAAAATCTAATGTGTTTATTTTTATACAGAATAAAAATATTTTTTGGTCATTTAGTTCAGATTCAAAGGTTGGGCTAAAACATTTTATGATAGTTAGAGTGTTGAATTCTTGAACAAAAATATGACTTAAAATCGAAGCACAAACCTCCACCTAGACATTCTTAAAGTTGTTGGGTGAGTTTTTATCAAAAATGTGGAAACTTGCCCTATCTGTTAACAAATCCTTAAACATTTCCTGGGTCCTAAACTATATTAGGAGGCCTGGCTGAGAAGTGGAGAAAAAAACATTCTTTGCACTTTTGGAAAATATGCATTTACTTTGTGAACTATGTGGCCATTTGTAAAACCCCAATTCAGATAAGCAGACCCATGTTGTAGTTGGCGGTGGAGGGCGGGGAATAGGTGATGATGTTAACTTGCTAAAAAGGAATCTTGGAAATACGAACTTTGACAAAACATATGATTACTTTTTGTCAGTCTGGCAAGAAAAGACTAAAAAGTTATGTGCAGGTACTTGATCACTCAAATTCCATAATATATCTATTTTGTGAGGATAAATGTGTTGGTTTTTTAGCATACAAATAGGTATACAAAGATTCTGTGTAAGGTACTGATAGTACTTTCAACCAGGGGCGTATAATTGGGTAGGGATGCTAGGGATGCTCAATATTTTGCTACTACCCAGCGCCGCCCCTCCCTATACGCAAAACACGCGCTGTGCGTAGGGCCCAATTTGCGCAACAGGACGCATTCTCCGCCGTCTGATGTAGCCACTATCCATTCTGTGGACTACAGGCCTGATATTTCCCATTTAAAGTGTGGCTGTTGTCGTTGCTGCCTGTCAGTAATGTCATTTGCAGTGCAGCTGATGTCTATGTGAACATTTGATCTAAATGCCCCCTGAATCGCTCCGCGTCTTTGGGCGCGCTCCACCGTCTGCCGGTGAGTGTAAAGACGCAGACAGACACGCATCACAGGGACAGTGAGGGATCATCAGTCACTTTGTGTGACTTTGTTGTTTTGATAGCTCATGTGCTCTGTTTAAGTGAACACAAAGACTTACAAAAGTGAGTCAGCCTTCTGATTAATCTAAACTCAACATTCTTCATCAGCAGCTCTGACACTCTGTTTCACTCACTCACTGTTTTCTAAATGATAAATTCATCCTGAGCTTTCCTGCATCATGTATTGTCGAAAACAATCTTTGAAGGATCAAGCTTCAAATACAATCTACTACTGCAGCGGTTCTCAACCTGTGGGTGGGGGCCCATAAGTTGGTCTCAGAGCTGTTTTCAGTGGACGGTGTAAAAATCAGGTAAAAATGTGGCAAACTGAAATTCTGGAGCACTTCTATGTCCCCACCAATGTCAAAATCAAACCTACGCCCTTGCTTTCAACAAAGGTACGTTTCTAAATGAGTGTTAACAAGGGCATAAATATCAGTAAAGGCCCACCTAATGAGGAAACACTATCATGATTTGGCCCTGGTTTTCAGTAAAGACTTAGTCTTGTCTTTGCCTCCGCATAGACCATATGATCGTGCCACTGATCTGCTGCCAGGTGCTCCTTTACCATCTAGCCAATTGTTTAATCTTTCTAGACCCAAAAAGTAGGCCATGGAGTCCTACATCCAGGACTCCATGGCCTCTGGTCTTATCCGTCCCTCTTCATCTCCTATAACAAAGGGGTAAGACGAAGGTGGAGGGCTAAAGGGTACAATTAGGATTGACTCAATGTGTTCACTCTTTTCCCTTCAGCATCTTAGGTGGTAGTAAACGGCGTTACAGCCAGCAAGGGAGAGCAGCACTGTTTGTTTGTGTGCTAGTCTGACTGTGTGTATGTAGCTCCCATTGCACCGGGGTCCCTTTTTTATTTCGCAAGCCACAACAGACTGTGAACTGATACCCACATCATGCAGTCATGAGGCATAATGTGTCTTTAGGTTCTGAATGCATTAGTAATGCTCCGTATGAACAATGAAAAGCAATATAATACCCCTTTCATACCCCTTTCAGACTGGTCAAAAAACCTGTTTAGGGTTTAAATCGGCATTTCGACCCGGGTCGACTGACCCTGCAAGCGACAGGGGAACATCACAGTGGGAACATCACACCCGGGTCAACCCGCTAATTTACGGATGATGTCAGCGTAACGTGCCCACGGCATAACATCGCACCAGTCCCCCCGTCTGTAAGTTACATGACTCTTTGCCATCTCAGCAACAAATCCCATCCACCTTTGTATCATCAGCACCGAGTTTGTACATTTTTAAAGAGGGACAAAGGTACAAAGTACAGAAACCGTGTCCACGTCTTCCATGCTCCTTTCCATTGTTTACGTGGTCGTGTTTCGTTGCGCTGATGATGTCATCAACACAGCCACGCAGCTTGTCTGCTGCCGATTAACTTGCTGATTGTTAGTGAATTAACCCGCGTTGAAAAAAACGCGTTGACCCACTAATTTTAGTGTGAAAGCGGTATAAGAAACAAGAGAAGTTTGGCTCTTACCAAAGTTGCCCAGTGTGTTTTCTTGTGTATCTACACAGATCTCCAGTGAAGTCATGCTCAAGAGGTCTTGGGTACCACACAAGCACTTCTGTAAATGGGACAGACATTGACAGAAAATGTAAAACAACTGTACTTGTTAGAATATTTCTATTTTCATACTTATTAAGACATAAGCCTATGACTGATGTTCTATATGGAATAAAGGCAGAGATACCCAGTTTGTAAAATTAGGGCCAATACCAATGTTTCATATAACAATTCAGTGAATTTTGGCCAGGGCGCTCTTGTCAATGAGATTCTCAATCTCAGTTATAACCTTGCAGAGCAGATGGATCCGCCTGATTCAGTGTCTGCAGTCAGGCAGATCCAACTCACCAAGCTCCAATCTACAATGATTGTGAGCGGTCCAAAGCAGAAAACCCAATTTAGAGTCCTTCATAGCAGGAAGAGGTGGGAGCTATGAGCAAGACAACAGCAGGAAGTGACTGTACAGAGATTAGCATGGATGCTAACTGCTTCAGTAGCAGTTTTATCAGATCTGGACTACATTTCTTTATTAAATGAAAAACAAATATCAACACTACAAATGTCTTTATAGAAAGGATATTTTCACTACCCTTTGACATGTTTCGCCGAGTTTGTTTTATGAAGTGGTTCACGCCTTACACCACAGCAGTAGTGCCCATCTAGTACATTATCTGATCGGCCTGTAATAAAATGTGATTGATGGAACAATCATCCAATCCCCTGCCAGATATGCTTTTGGAGGGTTCTGCCCATTCCCAAACACTTTCTATGGGCTCTTTGGGCTCACTGTTGGGCGAGTGAAATATATTGAACTGTCCCTCTGGTGTATCAGGTAATCTCAATTAGGTTTCCCTTGTTAAACAAAGTTTAGATAAATTAAATTTATAAACTGGTGATACCATTAACCTCTTTGTAATTCGTAATGTTTTAAACAAACTTTTGTTAATGTGTTAAAATAATTGTTGTCCCCCAATAAAATGTCACCAGTTTTTTCTTACAAAGTGTGTGTTGCTGATCTTTCCCAGGATGGTGTAAGACTCCCACCCTGCAAACATTCTTTCCATGTTCAGCCATAAAAAAGTTGCTTGTCCAACAGGTGACTTCTCCTGCCCAATAACAATATCATCTCCAATTCAGCAAGTAAGAGAAAAAACTCACCGACGTCAATTGATGAAACTCAAGAAACGAATTGGCAACTGACATTGTTGTTTAAACAGGCTAAGCTGATGTCTGCCAATAGGACTGATATTGGTTATTGATATTCAGTAGACACACTGTGTATCCTTATATGACTTAAAAAGTAGCCCTGAATAAGAAGTGTGCACACAGTGTTTCCAGCCAAGAACACGTTTATTTAATTTAATTTCACACAAAAAGACAATGCAATGAAAAATATTTTTGACACCTAGATCTACATTTTAAGATGTGCCATTTTAACCCTCACCTTTTACAGCCAAAGGGTAAAAGTTTGACTTGAAGTATGTGAACCAAACCAAAGAGGGGGGAAGGACTTACCAGCTTCTCGGGGGTGAGGTAGACCTCCGTTGATGTCACTGGGTCTTCACATGGCTTGGAGACAGGTTTTGGGTTGATGCTGCCTAATCCACAGAGCTCAGTCACTTGGACCCGTGCGGTGCCAGGTCGGACTTCTTGAGGTATAGACATCTTTACCTGGGATTTACGACAAGGACTGTGTTTTTTTTAATTATTATTTCTTTCTAACAAGGATGGTAAACAGAGACGACATGTATCTCTTTCCAGACTACCTTACGTTGTCCAAAGTCTACTTGGGACCAAACCTATCGTCAACTGATTTGACACCGGCTAACTCGCAGTCTATTATAACCCACTATTTAAAACACATCACCAACACTGGCTGGCTACAGATAAATTAAAAACATGATCCTTTTTTTCCCAGTTAAAACGATTTTCACCTGTCGCAGGAAGCAGCAGCTTCAATATAGAGACGGGACATCTTGCTGCAAGAAAGAGCGACCCTCTCGGAAGGAAAAAGTTTGCTTGACAACCAGCGACGACTTCCTGGATACGAGGTCCCATGGCTCCCTGGGATTTGTAGTTTAATTATGTAGCTCAATCCATGGGTTCTTTCTTAAAAAATTCTTGGGAGTGATTTAGCACATTGCTATCATTTTACAACTGGTTCAGAGCTTGATCTGTAAAATCTGCTTCTACTCCAGTACTCTTTCCTCATTCAAGCCACAGGCCCAGTGTTGCATTCAAATGCTTGTCTCAAACTCTGTATTTTTCTCACTATAAGCCTTCAAATTGTTTTGAGCACTATTTGTGTTTGTTAAGAAAATATGTAATATTTCGACGTTGCAGTTAACCAAAAGTCATAGTCCTACAAATTGACAAGAAGGTTATTTTGGTGAATTGTGCATGTAAAGTTAGTGGCCCATTATTGTTTTATTTTTAAGAAAAGAAATATCAATGAAAAAGACTTCAAGCACTGGCAAGGGAAGTATACCTATTATGTCGACTCAAGCTATTGTAATTGAGTAATTGGTAGGCTTTTGGTATGTTTTTAAACCACTATTTTAACTTTTACTGAAGTATGTTTTTGGGGATGTATTGTTCTTAGACAATTTGCGATAGCATCTGAGCACTGGGTAGAGATAAAAAATAAATAAATAATAAAAAAATGAAAAGCCAAACCACGAAAAGCTTTCCTTCAGCCGGTATTATCACACTATCAAAATTCTAATTTCAATTCTGATGCCAAGTTTAGTATCACACTACTCTCAAACAGTGCTTGAGATATGAAACTCGACTGATTTGTTACTTAAAAGCTGAACAGATGTCCTCAAAGGTTGGTCACATTCTAAACTGACAGCTTATTTACAATATTTAGCATAAAAATATTTGCCAGTCTCTACATATTTAGTTAAATACAGTGTGATAAAGTAAAACTACAGCTTTAGCATACAAATGTATATTTACTAATATTTTTGTACTACTTTAAGGAGCAACTTACTAATCTGTTTTTTTTTTTTTTCAAAATTCTTTTATTTATTTTTAAAAACATAACAATAAACAGACATCCATAAACACAACACAGTGCCCTTTTACAGAAAAAAATGACAAAAGCAAAGCAACCCACAGCACAATTTCTCACACCCCAAGATCCTTGACATACAACATAAAAGGCCCCCAGACATTCTCAAAAAAAATGTGTCTGCCCTTCAGCACATAGGTGATCCTTTCCAGTGGGAGAGTAGACAACATCTGTTGCCTCCACTGACCTGCCACAGGCCCACGAACCTTCTTCCAACATAACGAAATACACCTCTTCGCATTTAACAGGCTTCTAATCTTTGTTTTTCGGTATTAGGGCCAAATGTTATACAGTTCTACTGACACTAATAACTGTATGACTAATCATACTCCCGTTGTCCTTTTTACACAGGAAAATCTGACAAAAAAATCTGCCAAGAAAATCTATGACATATAAATATTCCTGTTATAATGTTTGAACATTTTTTTCTTTTCAAGAATGAAGAGATTTTATTGACATACACTGTTAAAATATCACTGCTATTTCTCTGTACATTACTGACTAATAATTGTGGTGTAAAATTGCAGTAAATTACTGTGAATTCCAAGTAATACAACATTTTAGCATTTTACAGTATAATACTGTAATTTTAGAACACTTAATTCTGAAATTTCTCAGTGAGCCAGAAATAATAGTACTGTAAAATTACAGTTAAGAGTATTAAAATCGCATTATTTTACTGTTGAATTACTGTGGAGTACTGTGAATTCACAACAAATTAATTTAACTGTACCTGAACTCTGAACATGAATGACTGTAAAATTCCAGTCTTCTATTGTGAAATTACAGTATGATGCTGTCTAGTGGTCACAATAGTCACTAGTAATTTAGCATTGCTAATGTATAATCATTGCAGCTCAGTAGTCAGTGATTTCCTATGAACATACAGCACGCATGCCTCAATGAAATACTTTAATTCTATTTTTTTAAGTCTCATGCTTCACAAAAGCCCCACTACAGTAATTTACTGTGCAGTTTCACTATATAAACCTATGAAAACCTGGGATTTTTAACAATGTATTGTTACTGAAAATGTAGTTTTAGATGCATCACATAATGCATTTACCAAAAAATAATTCTAATATAAAAGTATTATATATTAGAATAAGCAGTAGGTGTCATTCTTATTGCCTAAAATATAGTTTCAGTTGGCTTGAATTGTTTTACTTTTTTAAGTAACACACTTTATCTCAAGTTTAAATATATAAATGTTGGCATTATAAATCATGATAAGATATATATCTGCGTTTTCAGTTAAACTGAGAGATCAGAAATGGCAAATGTGGAGATTTCTGTAACATGCAATGTGTTTGTTTAGCTTTTGTGGCCCTCAGGCCTCAGCCAGTTTGGATAACTTTAACATGACCCTGTTAGAAGGTCTGGACTTACATGGCGTTTTTTTCCCATCCTGACTGGTTCTCTGATAATAAAGGGAAAATTCAGCAGTTGCCAAGAATCGTTTTGTCTTCTTCCTTTGACCGGTGAACACTCGGGGTAAAGTGCCCCTGACAGAAGAGTGGCCATATCTCCGACAGCCCGTGAAGGCGTCAGTAACATGCATGGTAACCGCTGGGCGTGGGCTCTCACTCCTCATCCCCTCTGCTCTCTATAGAAGCACATTGTTCAACGCGGGCTCGTTAACCCACTACCAACTGAAAGCGGTGGTGCACACTAGCTCTTGAAAACCAAACACTTTCTTGGAGATACCAAGGTCCAGATATTCGAGGACGACAGGGAGCCGAGGAAGAACATTTTGTTTCCTCTTTATCATCACAGCTGAGAGGAAACAGAGTTAAAGATTTGCCTCTCCTTCCGTAGACCAAACGTCGCTGTTGTCGCTAATTAGACCCCTGCTTGTTGTAAGTATGCAGTTGCACATTCCTGGGTCCGAAATACGTCGGCACTGTCTGTGTTTTGTCTATTTTTACAGCTTGGATATGCTTTCAGCCATTTGTTTTTGGGTGCACCGCTGGAGACTGCGGTCCATAGTTGAAACATGTTAGCTAGCTACCATAACATTACATTTTGAGCTTGGTTAGCTTTATGAATGTAGCCTAATGCTGTAATCATGTCCTTGTGGGAGTCATAGTGTTATACCTGACAATTATGCCTTAATTTATCTAAAAAAAAATAGATAACATGTAAGAATTTTCCCAGACATGCTGTGTTGTAACTTGGTCATAGAGGAATCATATGAAATCGTCATGAATTTCCGCTCTTCTGACTTTAAAACAGAAACTGAATGCTCATACTGAAGAGCATTTTCCGCCCTGTGCTGTGTGTTAGTGTGAATGTAAGGACAGTCTTCAGTGAGAGCTTGCTGCTGTCGATAGTGGACACACAGACAAGCAGGGTGACGCCCCGTCACACTGAGTAAAGACTGAATGTATCACTGCGGAAGTTAGATGCCATTACAAAGCATTTACAGAGCTGACTTTGGGTTATCTCTTCTTTGGAAACGCCTGTCACAACTGTTCGGCTTGTTTTACGGGCAGAGATGTCCATGGCAACACTAATGTGAAATTATGGCCGAACGACTGTCAGAGTAGAGGACACTATCCAGCTAACAGAGTTAAACTATCGATTTATTTCCAAATGAGAGATAAGGTAAGACATTATCAGTTATAAATAAATTTGTTGATAAAAAATCTACATGGATGACAGGCACAGTGCTGAGTAGCAGAAAGATTCATAAACAACATAACAAAATATTTTAAAGACCTTTGATTGGTGATGTGGTTCAAAAATATACAAAATAACATTAACATCGCTGTTGCTGGCCACAAGATAATTAGTTTGAGATGTCTGTCTAAATAGATATATGTAGCCTTAATCTACTAAGCAGATTTCTCAAATAAGTCTGAAACAAATTATACCTGTGCGATTTAACAGTAACAACTAGAAGTGCCCATAGAGTACATTCCTCCATCAAGGCCTCCAACACTGAGTTGTTGTCAAAAATGTGGGAAACTGCCCTATTTCGAAATGTTATCAAATTCTTGAGAAAAAAAATCCTCGGTTTGGATCACCACCCGAATCAAATAGTTTTTCCCTACCTTGACCGACATTCCTGGAAAATGTCATACAAATCTGCCAAAAACGTATTGAGTTATCAACAAAAATGTGGAAAACTGCCTTATTTCGCAAAGTTAACAATTTAAAAACAAATCCTGGTTTCAAATTTGGATCACTAACAAAATGTTATCAGTTCTCTCCTATGCCATGACCAACGTTCCTGGAAAAAGTCGTCAAAATCTGCTGAAAATTAATTGAGTTATCAGTAAAAATGTTTAAAACAGCCTTATCTCTCAGTGTTAACAAATCCGGCAAAAAAATCTTGGCTCTGCATTCAGGATTAAATCCCAATTTAAATTGTTTTAGTTGTTCTTGTGTCGTGACTAACTTAACCTGAAAATTTCATGAAAATATGTTAAAAATTTGTTGAGTTAGTATCAAATAATGTTTGAAACTGCTTAGTCTGTCAGTTTTTTTTCCTTAAAAAATTCCTGGATCCGGATTCAGATCACCACCACAAATCTAATCAGTTCTTCCTTGTGCCATGACCAGCATCCCATGAAATTTCATCCAAATCTATTCCTAAGTGTTTATTAGTTATCTTGTTCACAATCCAACAATCCAACAAACAAACAAAGGAACTATCCAATGTCGGCAAAACATAACCTCCTTGGCAGAGGTAATGGCAGGGAAAGTACTTAGTTGTAAAGATTTAATAAATGACTCTTACTAAAGTATTCTAGCCACAAGATAATCAGCTTGAGCTAGGCATATAATAATCAGGGATGGTCAGGGGTGGGCAACTGACAGCCCAAGGGCCACTTGTCCTCCTCACCAAATGCGTTTCGCAGGTCAATGTCAGATTTCTAAGCTTGCAAACATAAAGATGATGTTCTGCCACATGTTCCAGCTTGATTTACCTCAACAGGACAATGTACAAAAGCAACATGCATCACTGTACGATAAATGGTTATATGTCTTTAAACATTTTGGTAACATGTAGTTGTTTTGCTTTTTATAAGAAATTAGTAGATTTGATTTGTCTCTCTAAAGGTCTTTTATAAAACATTACTAAATGCATTACAGTAACCAGTTGTTGCCAGTTAATTGCATTGAAAACAGACATTTAATTGGCTTCAATTCCATGTTTAGCTCACTAAACTGAGCTGCACTTTCTGCTTCTGAGCTTAAATTATTAATACTGACAAAATGAATTCTGATAAAAGATATGTATCTTTGCTGTGGGGTGGCATCTGAAATTACGAGGAGTTAGGGAAATGCAAAAAAATGTAATTTTTAGATAAAAAAAATACAGTGTTATCATATATGGCAAATACATTTTTAAGTTTAATTGTTTTAGAATTTATTAAACACAGTCACTGTTCTTAAGGGTGACCAAGATAACTGATATGTGAAGAAAAATAAAAGAAAATTGTGTTAAATGTAGATTTTAGGTTTGTACTAAAAATGTTTATATTCATTCTTTTGTTCGTTTGACAATATTTTTATTGTTTTGTCAAGGGCCTGCTTGAATTTATAGCAAAGCAAGGCAAACACGTCAGTGTTTCAGTTTCAGAAGTGCTCAGGTGATTTCTCTTTTTTTGGATTCATTTCTTTCAGAAGGACCTGTGTGGTGTACTCAATGAAGAGGATTTTTTATTTTTAAGCTTTGGTACTTCATGATTCTGTCGTTTGATGTTAAAGCAGCAGAGATAGTATTGTTGTACTGTTTTGGCAACCTTATGAAAAACACGTGATTGAGAAGGATACAAATATTTTGATGACTTTCTAACCTCCCAGAGCTGTCACTGAGTAATATTTTTTATAATGCATCATCAAACTTTAGTGGCAGTTTCCCTCCAGAGAAAAAACAAATATCTTCACAGTGTTTGTTTTTGGCACAATATTACCTGTTTTTATCCACCATCACCACTTCAAAAAAATCATTGTTGCCATGGCTCAAATGTTGCAAGTCATCTCCACAGTTTTTCTGTGATCATGTAAACTGCTGAAATATGTTTTGTTTACACTGACTGAGTTGTATGAATTTGACTTCCATGTTCAGGCAGAAGGCAAAAGCTGAGGCAGCTGGATAACAGCTGGAGGTATAATGTTAGTCCTTTGTCCCTCTCTCTCTGAACAGCTGGAGCAGGAGTGGTGAGCAGCTTCAGGACAAAATACAGGGACTCCTTTGGCTACCAAGATATCAAGAACTCAAACCTTTATGAAGCGCTTAGATGCTTTGATTATCACCAGAATTTTCTAAGTTCAACACAATTTTAAATTGCAGATAAAGATATTTATTTTCAATACATATATCAATGCCAATTCTTAATTGAAGTTCATTTAACTTTTATTGTAATAGTTCTCGTATAGAGTTTCCCATAGGTTAATGAGTAAGGGATTGTGGCTTGGTCTCAAATATGAAATAATGCGAATTTCTTTTTTTTTTTTTTTTAAGGGCAGCCAAGTTAGAATATTTTTTTTAATATATGGACAAGGGTGCAAGCCTAACTAGATTTTTACTCTTATTTGGTAACTGTCAGATGTGTATTTAGACCCTGATGGCTCATCAATTACATAACAAATATTTTTGTGCCTTTGCATTGGGGATTGGGAGGTACCGTAATTCCTCGATCATAAAACACACTTTTTTGCTTTTAAATAAGCTCAAAAGTTTCGGGTGCGTACTCTACACAAGTACAAGCAAAATACTTACCACATTTCATCTCGCCAACGTCGCGATTGCAACACATCTGATACAAAAAGCCAAAATATTCTCTTTCTTGCGAAAACACAAGCAAACACAGGGCGCTGCCATCTTGTGAGCAGGGGGATGCAGAATAGCTGCTCTGTGATTGGTTAAAGACATCAGCATGTTGATAGCTGCTCTCTGATTGGTTAGTACACCACGACTGAGCATGCTCAGGCAGAAATCGAGTAATTGAGCATGCGTGAAGCAAAAGGTGTTTCCACATTCATTTGATAGAGAAAATCGTGTATTTGTTGTGAAAATACTGAAATTTCATTGATTAAAACTTTGAATAACTTTTTGGGTTTTTAGTGGAGTACACTTATGTAGTCGCTAACCTGATTTTCGATTGTTTACACACCAAAGTATGTATTGTTTGATGACATTTTTTGTTTGTCAATGACACGGTGAGACTAATCTGAACCACCAGATGAAGGTTTTCTGCTTAGACTACATGACCCACAATCCACTTTCTGTGCCGAGTGTTATCATGTGCACTCACAGACCAAAACTTCTGTAAAATACTCCCCAATTCCTCTCTTTTCCGATGAGTTTCATTTTTTTTGTATCTGATGATAACCCGTGGCTCCTCTGACTGGCCCTTGTTTATAGAGGTCAGCTGGCCTTTTCATGTGTGCTGCTGCCTCCACCGTCTCACCCTGCCTGACCAGCTGAAAGGATGACCCAGTGGGGAAAAGGTCACTCTGGTGCCTTTAAGAGTGGCTTGTTTAAGCATGCATGCATTCAGAGAGACAGATGCACAGAGAAACTCTTTGTCTTAATGTTTATGAGTGAGATCATGTCAGGAGGCAGAATTGTTATAATAGGTTCTCATTGAAATAATGTAAAGTTTCATTTATTGGTCTGGAGAATTTCCTATGTGGAATGTCAGTGGATGGGTTTGCTTTAAGTGATTACAGTCAAGCAGATTTATTTTAGACTTAATGGATTTCATAAGAGCTGCTTTAAAAGCTCAGATATTTATGTTTCATTAGCCTCTGAGAGCAAAATAGCAGTTTCTCAGCTGCCGGTCATCGCTGATGTTTGGATGTCTTTTACGGGGATGATGTCACTGGAGAGCGTAGGGAGGATGCGGTGGGCTATCAAGGCTCCAGAATGGGTCTTGGAGTCTCAGTCTTGGACCATGATACCTCCCTGGAGAGGGTCTCCTTACCATCATCTCTCCATTAAAAATCTATTATCTCTGCAGTGAGCTTGTGGCTCTGCCAGTATGGATCTTTTAACCGATTAGTGGCCTTAATGGAGAGCAGGATGCATGATGAGGAAGGTAGGCTATTCATATGCCCTCCTTTTACAGCATGTGATTGGACTAAATTTATTTTACGCTACAACAAAACAAGAGAAAAAGTGAAAGGATGACTTGTAAGACGCTGAAATGACTGAAATAAATCACAATAATGTTCAGCTTTTCCATTATTGATTTCTTCAGTTTACAGGTCAACCCCTCCCTCCCTGGAGTCTCTATGCCCTTGGCACTGTAAAAGTAGCCCTCTCCCTGCCTCACCCTCTGCTCCCATCAGCCCTCTCACTGCTCCCTACACTGGCACCCTCCGTAAGCTGTCATGTAAGATTATCCTCTTGGTCCAGGCGGGGCTCTAGGGTTTCAAAACGAACTGTTAATTTCCCAGGCTGGAGGTGGCAAGCTATAAATACACCTAAACATAGACAAACTGCCCTGCCCTTTGATTAAAAAGGGAGCCGCGTGCTGTGTTTTAGGGACTTAGGAAGGAACGGGTCTCTTCTCTGTAGATGATAGTGTTGTTATATGCTTTATAGTGCTTGTTTTAATGGGATGTTCTAATTTGTTATTTTTCCATCCTGACACTGATTTGAATACCTAGACTTTCCTTTAATAAAATGAATATGATTGTCCATGAGCACTTTTAAAGCATATCCAGCAGTTGATTTGACAATTGTTCCGTCATTCACATACATTATGGGCCGGTCAGATGATGTAGTATGTGCTCACGACTGCCACAGTGTAAAGTACAAAGCACGAGCCACTTTGGAAACGATCGCGGGGAAACATGTCGAAAGTGGAGTGAAAATACTGTTTCTTGAGAATTCTAAGTTTTTTGGCTTTTTTTTCTTTTAAAAAAGAAATGTGCTCCAGATCTGAAAAAAACTGCTGTGAAGCTGTTAGCATCCGTGCAAATTTCTGTATGAGAAGTGTCCTCCCGCTCCCACCTCTTCCTGCCCCAAAGGATGCTGATTGGGCCATCCAGCATTGGGCCTCTGACGATCATTGTGGATGTTGGTTAATCTACGTCACAAACATTCATGATAGTTCTGATGGCATAAGGGAGTCCAAGATACTAGCAAGGTGTACCTGATAAAGTGTTAATATTGAACACAAGGAATGTCAGATGCATTAAACAGTTATAGACTGTCTCTGCATTGATGCAGAATTATACCTTATTGTTTATGAATCAAAGGATTCTTTTCAGCAAATGAAATGCATCTGTGTGGCCCACTCAAGTCTTTGAATGCTTGGTTCACTTCCATGGCCAAGGCACGGCTGGAAGAGGTGCGCACTCAAGCACAAGCACTGATACGCAGTGTGAACATGCAAATAGTCAATGCAGTAGTTCCTCTTAACTGCCATAGTAACCAGATCCAGGGTGTTGTCTGTAAAGTTGTTTTCATATTTTCTGTGTTGTTCTTCAGTATACTGACTCTGAGTCTGCTCATGTTATGAACTTCATGTGTCATATTACTGTGTGAAGATGTTACCATGCTCGGGCCCGGTTGTGCCTGCAGTGCAGCCATAGATTAGCATATAATTTGACTCAATGCAACTTACTTAGCTGTGAGATTTATTTCTTATTATATGTTAAGTACTGACATGAAATGTAGAAAATTCCATAAACTGACTGCAAGAAGTTTGAAGTGTTGTTGTCTGCACTTTATGTTTAATGAATGATTGGTATATGCTTTTATGACTATTTTATGCAAATAAGGCCACGACGGTGCATGACAAAAGTTGAGGGAGAAAAAGATTCATGCTCTGATTGTGTGATCCTCAGTTGCTGTATCCTCATCCGTCTTACACTAGCTCTGTATGTGCCCCATCACTACAACAAGTGTCTCTGAGTAAGCTACAGCATCTTTATTAATGATTCATTTTGTCATTCACCTCCATATGGATTTGTGGATTATTAATCAGCCACTGTCATGGCCTAGTTCGAGATGGGAGAATGCACGGCTGTCTTTTTTTTCCCACCCTCTGGTCCCTGGTAGCGGCCATGGGAGCTTTGAATTTGCATTTCAGGCTGTAAAATTTAATCATTTGGCAGGTGCGAACCCGAGATGTGGTTATGTAGAAGCAATGCAGCAACCAAGCGTGTCAGAATCTGGAGAGCTGTGGGGGTGTTAGAGAGCCAATCTTTTTTTGTTATGCTTTTATGCATGTGTGTGTGTCCTACATTTTCCCACTTTACTGTGCTACAGCTCAATTCAGTGCTCTTTGTTGGCACACATTTCAAACAAAAATCAGAGAAACTGTCAATGAATTTGTCCCAAATCATGATTAGTTACAGAAGTTCTTCTCCAGTGATTGATTTGAGCTACATGGATATTTTCTATAGCCTCAGTGTTGTATTGCAAGGTAACAGTGAACCTTGAGCCAGAAACAGGGTAGTTATATGTGCAGATGTTTACTAAAATAATTATACGTTTACATTTTAAACATGGGAAAGCGTGTTTTAAGTCCCATGAAGACAGATTAATGGTAAATAAAATATTGTTAAAATAGCTCATATCTTTGATGTTCAGCCTTTACCATTCAAGACCATCAAAAAGGCAGATTTAGGTTCAAAATTTGTACTTGTTTGATGCATTTTGATATTACCCGTTGAAAATACTTGATACTTGAAAATACTCACAATACTTGAATTGTAAACTTTGATATGATTCCAGTTAAAATCAAATTGCCTAGGTACATATCTAATATCAGCAACTTAGTTCAAATGGTCACAAGTTGCAGACAAACTTCTGCATACTGTCGGAAATTGAACAGGGTTGTTGTTGATATATTCTTACATTCTTCTTAGAAAATTCATAAACCCCGTGTTCTCTTAGTACCAAATTCTAACCAAAGGAGAGAGAACACTTACCAAATTGCTCAAATACAATGTGAACAATATTGCCTGCATCATGAGAAATGGAAAAACTTTCCAACTTTAAGTGTCTAAGGTTTCAATTTTAGTTATCATGACGTCAAATTTATGGTTAATTCCCCTTTAGACTAAACTTGGGAATAGAGTGAGGAATTTACTGTTGGTAGTTTTTAATAATCTTTTGTAAGCATTTTTGGGCAGACCTTACATAAATGTTTCTTTTTTATTTTTGCAAAACAGGAAATTCAATATTGAATCACTGATGACCAAATGAAGTCAGAAGAAATGTGATTATTAGTCTAAAGCATATTAAACTTTATCAGTGTTATTTATCTCATTAGACCTTGTCATTTGAGGGTGTATGTTTTTTTTCTTCCTCCCGTTCCTGTGAAATTAGCTAAATTTTCCCTGTCTTAAGTTTGTATCTCCCTGGTGCCTCCCTCTTTTTCCCAACAGCTGCTGTTTATTTGGCTGAAGGCGGCTTTGAGAGGCAAGCCTGGCACTGCAGGTCTGCCATGGTCTCTGTACTGCAGCCAGGTTGGCCTGCGCTGTGTACCAGGTTGATTTGTATACACTGAAGGAAGGGGAAGCTCAATGTTTGGCTGCAAAGTGGAGAGGTCAGGATAATTCCCTTCCTGTTGTGCTTTAGAATTAAGCACAGTTACTGTTTTTACAGTGAGGCCTCTGTTGATATTGGTAATGGTTTTAGAGCTACCTGTTCCATTAAGGCAAGATATGGCTTACTGGGCTGAGGATGTGAGGAACATGTGTGTGTAAGTGAAGGACTAAATGAAAGCCACTAAATGACTTTGTCGTCAGTAGCAAGTGTGTTTTTCTGTCAATTATTAACATCAGAGCCAGTCTGAGTCTTGCCTGATACAAGTTTGCCTGTATATTATCACAATCACATACACGTCTCAGATTTAGGTATACGGTTTTCTTAAGGAGCACAAATGTTGTTTTCATTAGCCATATCTAAAGCCTAAAATAGATGCAGGTTATTTTTGACTCACTGAGAGAGATTTACTCTTTAAGTTTCATTTTCTAGCTAGTTTGCATGCTGTCTTCTTGTCAAACAGCCCCTATCTGTCACCTGTTACTCCTCGGTTATAAGACAAGTTTCAGAATTACCCCAGCTGTATGTGTGTGTGCCCCTTTGGGAGATAGAGCACTGAAGAGAGGGCGTGTGTGTGAATTCTGCTCCAGCTGGCTAATGCACCAGTACGTAAGGCAGCATTGTGTGCTTGGACTTGGGCATAAGAGAGTCGTGTAATGCATTTGATGTCACAGATAGGAACTTGCTGTTTACGCTCAACACAGTTTGGTGGAGTGCTATTTGGTTAGTGTGTATTTCTATGTATATGCCTTGCTTTACTCTTAGAGGCTGTTTACAAGACTCCATTTCCACCAGAAACGCAAAGGTTTTTCCTTTGCGTCTTCAAAAACGATCTGCGTTCAGACAGACATTCGAGAACGACTGAAAACGCTGTAGTGTGCATGCCAGTCCAGTAGATGGCGATGCAGGCTTGCAGAGGAACAGCGCCGTTACAACACACTTATGAAAAAGAAAAATTTTCCACAAACAACAATGGCAAGCGGACGCACGAAGACGCAGGAGTCCCTTGTCTGGACAACAGATCTGTCAGGACAACAAATCTGTCTGCATAGTTTTGTCTAGATAACAAAAACCGAGCACGAGAAGCAGCACAGATGTTACTCGGGAGACGGCCGAAGCTGCTGTTGTTCCTGGTATGCGCACGCAGCCTTCATGTGAAAGAGTTTCACCCTGAAACGCTGAATCGTGTTTACATGAGACCGGGTGGCGGAGCGTTTTGAAAACTCTCCACCTTGGACCCTTGTTTCAAAAGTTTGCGGATTCAGGCGCTCCAGGCACGGTTCTCATGTAAACGGGAGGCTAAAACGCAATGAAAACTCTACGGATTTGGCCGAAAACGGAGTCGTGTACACACCACCTTAGGCCACACTCAACCTGGCCATTCCTACCCTTCTCTAGCTCCAAAACACCTGGAGGCGGTGGGCTTTGGCACAGCATGCTTGCACGAGCACAACCACATGCCCAGACAAGACTGGTCCTCTCAGTCACAGCTAATCAGTGGATCCCTGATCATTTGTTTCAGATGATGTTTGTGTTTTTAATTCTCAATGACACGACCATGTTTAAAATACATAAAGTGAAAGTAAATCCATGGACAAAACCTATTTCCTTGAGTCGCACTGAGGTCCTCAGTCCATAGGAGCCTAAATCATTCGTGATGGGGATTTTTTTTTTTTTTTTTTGTGGCCTATTTCATTTGTGCTCAAGAAAACTGTGAGGGCATTTGGGTGAATAAAACACTGGAGTATGCTTTTCTCCATGTCCTCTTGTTGCTCACGGTGGTCGTAGAGGAACAGTAGTTTTGCTGTAAAAGCCAAAACAAGCTCTGAAGTGTCTGCAGCATAAACGCCACACTGCCGCCGTCTGCCATTGTTTCTGTTAGGGTTCATGCATGCAGTTTAAGGGAGAGGTGGGCCTATGTCATCATCGTTTGTGAAGCTGTCCGTATTGGTTGTCCACAGGGAAACGCTCAGCTGGCGTTTTTGGACGAGCAATTCACATCAAAATGTATATGCTTACTTCAGTGATAGATGTGAAAGAGTCTATCAGTAGCACTGGACTCTAACCCTCGTAGTAGGATTAAGTTTGAAGTGAAACTTGCTTTCTCACATACAGGTCGCCTGGATAATTTCAGGGTTTTTTTGCAAGTGTGAATGGGGTTTTAAATTCTGTTTCTTTGTTTTAACACACATTGCTCTCCACTCTGTGTCCTGCTGCTACTGATCATCTGTTAATATTCTGAAACTTTATTTTTTTACTGTTCAAGCAAAAATAACAGCCCTAGTTTTGAGATGTGAGATCATTCAATATTCAGTTATTGTGTCAATGGATCTGTGTGTGGATGAGGATTATTGCTGATTAAAAAAAACCCAGTGCTTAAAGCATAATGGCGAGGTCAGACTATTTTTTACTGTTGGTAATGACAGTAGGTATGTCAGACAAGGTGACCACAGATCTATAAATTCAGGAAGTGACTTTCCCGAGCATGATAGACTAAACAACTGAAACTGACTGCATGCAACAACTGATGTGATGATGGTGAAGGAGGAGGGGCAACACAGAAAACCTCAAACGAACACACTGTATTTAGAGTGCAGTGTGTTAGTCTGTATCTACACAGGTTGTTGAATGCTCTGTTAGTTAGCAGATAAATGTAAGCAGTCACTCACCATGTTCCTCTGCTGTTTTTCTCCCACATTTCTCTTTTCTTCAGTCTGTAGTAGCTCCTCTTTAACACATCATAGGGGCAGGGATGATCTTTTTCAGAGCTTTACAAACCTTTCATATGCTCTCAAAGCACAAACCTCGGCTTGTTTACATTTGTGATTGTTTCACATGCAGAGCTCCCGTTAGTCAATATATCTGATGTGGAGGAACAAATCATAAGAAGTCAGGACAAAAATCAAACATGCTAGACTTTCTGTCGCAGAGTCATGAGGTGTCCCAGACTGGTCTGTTGATGTCGGTCATTATGACACACTACACGAGACGGAGCAACCAATTTTTGTGGCTGATGAGTCCAGAAACCCTACGACGGGTCGGACGATAATGGTGCATAAATCAAGTAGTCTGACTCTGGCATAAGAGAGAGTCAAACAACACTGACTGCTTCAGTCATCCATAATATGACAGCTGGAAAGGTTCATATTTAAAAACAGAAATCATGCATTATGAGTGAATAAACAAGAGGATATCAGTGGACACCTTTCTCTGTTATTTTTGTGCATACAACTGCTCAGGTGAGATACTACCTTCACCTACAAGTAATAATCCTAAATTGACTGAGTGTTGGAAAGCTGTGTTGAATCAAAATGACTATTATATGACAAAAAAGGGTAAAGTTTTATCTGTGTTGCTCTCTGTTGTGCAAGCTGTGGGTCATGTAGTCTGTGTGTGTGACGCAATCATGCTGAAGCGCTTTTCCAGCAGGAGCAATGTGAGTGCAGGTCTTACGATGTTGGCACAATCATGCTTAAACGTGGCACTGATTGATAGCCCCCAGTGTAAGTGCGACCTTTAAGAATTAGAGGGACAAATGCTGATGGGACAATCGCTCGGTTATTATACTCTGTATCCCATCACTGGGGCTGGTAGGTCACGGCCAAGTTTTTGGTGTCATGTTGGTTTAGCCTCCCATGAGCACATCTAAGTAATGTTTAATTTTTACACTGGTCATGATCAAAAATCTGATAATAGTACTAGCAACAGTTTATGGCCAGCACCACTCATGAATACAACGAATTTTAAAATGGAAAAATCTCCATTATAAAGATGGTCTTAGTTTAAAGTACAGAAGCATAGCAATCATCTGTCCTTTCTTCAATAAAAGAGAGAGAGCTCTGTCTAAAATGCTTTAAGATTGGTAATATTTTGAAAAGTGGGTGATACTCCTTTGCTCTTCACCAGTTCCACTCCAGTTTGCAAGGGTTTTACGGCGATTTTTGATAATTATTAGAAATAATTAATCATGCAGTATTGGCTGTCAGAGACATTCATTTCTGATGTCATGGTATCAAATAGGTATCAGAACTGATTGGTCTTTACTGATCACAAAAAAAATAAAATGATAAAATAAAATGATAAATGCCTTTTTAGCCTAAACATGTCAAAAGGATTTTGTAGTGGGGTTTTAAGCATACCTTTTTTTTATTCTTGCTCTGTACTGAGCATTAAACCTGATTTTTTTTTTTATTCAAATAACATAAACCAAACTGTGTCTTAAAACTCAATATATTGACCAGTCTAGAGAATTGAACTACTGAACATTAGATCGTTTACAAAAGAGGAAGAGAATATGAAAGCCATCTTGGTAAGGATGGCACAGAGGAAGTGAGAGGTGTCTAGCAGGGCATTATTCAACTGTTAAAAGTTGACATTTAAGGAAACAGCTACAGTTACATTATTTTGTCACCATTGTCATATAGAAAGTGAAACTAAGCTGCCACCACAGCCATCAAATTACAACTGAAACTTAAACTTGTTGAAATCTAGCAGTGATTTTCCTCTGAGCTCTGACTTCATATGTGACTTCACTGCGATGACACAACAGCACCACTCATTGTTGTCTGCATGAACTGAAGCTGTTGTAACCATGGGAGGCTCCTGTGGTTCCTATGGGCCTGCAGCACACCTCCCCAGTGGTTAGCCAAGGTTTGGTCATACTGGCTTGCTGTAGCCTGTAATTGAATTACTCCTCTAAGATCTCCATGGTAGCAGCATGTCTTCCCCTCTGACTCATCATGTGCCATCATGTCTGCTGGAGGGATCAGGTCATCTTCAGGTCATAAATTTGCTAATTCGGTAAATCTGAAGTATAAGCTGAGTCACACTTTCTAAGTGTTTGTAATGGAAACACCCATATGACTGCTCTCTCCACTGGATGACTCAACACAGCTGGAACTACAATGACCAGCGGTGTCTTGAGGCTGGTAGTGTTGTTTCTAAGCATCTTTTTGTTAACTTTTTATCATCCTTTCATTCACACATCAGGGTTTTTTTCTTGGTTTAGATTGAGGTGTTGTTGGTACCTTACTTAACTGTGTACATGTACATGTGTTATATGTGTGTTCTCCCAAGACCGAACACTTTTACATGCAACTTTAAGACCACAATAGTTTTGTATCTGGGGAAGGGATATTTCTCACATTTAAGCCTGCTTTAGTACTCAAATAAGTTTGTCTAGTGAAAATTAAATCTAATACAAAACAAGGTAACATGTTGGCCTACCAGGCCAGGGTGATTTCAACAATTGATTTTATTTATTAACCATGTTTTTAGAAAATTGAGATTTCTATAAAACAAAATGCAGTTGTTCCAAAATTAAAGCTGCAGTTAGGAACTTTGATTTTAAGTTAATGTTGATGATCCCTGTGAACAAAATTATTCAGATTTATCTCCACACTGCTTATGTATAACCTGTGCCACTTAAGAGAGAGAAAAACATCCAACTTATTCTATCTATTATTCATGTTAATAGCAAAAAAACTAGGCAATTTTTCTGTAGTTCAGGTGCCCCAAAATTTTTTACTGACAGCGACCATGTTTACACAGACACAAGTAATTGGGATAAATGCTTGATCAGAATGAAAACATGTCAGATAAATATGTCAATGGGAAGATTTTGATCTGAAAGAGCTCATTTGAAAATAAATTTCATGCCGCAGGGATATATTTTTAAACTAGAAAAGCACTCCGAGAGCACAGAGCTCCGCCAAGCAGCTCACTTACAGCAGTGGCTCTTCCACTCCAAAAACGTTGACGTCAGTTTGCAAATCAACTACAATTCCCATAATGATGTACAGGGGGCAAAACCCTCACAGCAGCCGAAATGAATGGGATTTGCCATTATAAACTTCAGTGTTTTTTGTGACGTCAATCTGGATCGGATCAGCACCAAAATGTACTGACTTCTTCCTTGGACCAAACCACGCCAGGTAGAATTTTCATGTAAATCCATACAGTAGTTTTTGCATAATCTTGCCAACAGACAAACAAACACACAAAAAAAAAAACAAACAGACCCTGGCAAAAACATAACCTCCTTGGCGGAGGTAAAAAATAGGTTTAGATGGTAGGGGGGGCTTTCCCCAGAAGTGATATGTGAAAAAACAAAAACATGAGGATGGGTTAATTTGCAATCAAAATAAAAAATGTACACTATCCATAATAGATAAATGTCATTGTGTAAGTTTATGTATTTTCAAAGCATCAAATTAAATGTCTTGGCTTGTTGTCAATGATTAGTTGCAGATAAATCAGCCATTGAGGACATGGCTGTAATTTTTTTGTAGTTTATGTCCAGCCTCAGCTCAAATGCTGTCTTTATTATTTTCTGTCGATTTTTTCTGTGCATCAGTTTTGTTTAGAGAGACTTCATGAATCAAATTGAACAAAATAATAAATGGTAACCCTTATATTAATATCAAATTTTAAAAAAAATTCTAGCAGACTGATCTGTAATCATTTAAATGTAGTTTAATGAAGTCCATTGAAGACAGAGAGAAGTTGTCAGGTGTCAGAGGGCACGCTGTCCCATGCATTCTGGTTCTGCCCTCTGTTGACTGAGTTTAAGGGCAAAATAGTTGGCTGGTTGTCTAAGGCCTACAACAGAACACTTCAACCAGAGGCTGAGCTCGCCATCTTCAGCTGTTTGCAGGCTACAATGGGACTGCCTCCAACAACGTGACAGCCTCTAATGCTAGGGATGACTGTTGCTAAAAGGCTCATCCGTATGGACTGGAAGTCCACCACTTCCCCCTTCTTACAGAAATGGCTGGCTGATATGACTTCAGTCATCCACATGGAAAAACTCAGATATATGAGAAATGGTAAAGTGGGAGGATTCATGACTTGGGGTCAATTTCTTGCCCCCTTGGATGTGATCAGGGCAAGCTGATAGCCTGGCCTGGTCACTCACTTAATGACGTCCATAGACCTGTCGAGTGCCCTGCCTAACACCCTGCACTGATACATCTGGTAGCCTAATTTGACTCTTTGTTACACGTATCCTTCACTTTATATATGTTTGCCCTTTCTTTACATGTCTGAGCCCTGTTGTTGTGTGGTTTTTTTTTCTTTTTTTTTGGTGGTGGGGGGGTTGGTTTGTTTTAATTTTGTTGCTGCTTTGTCTGTATGTTCCTCTATAAAACCTGAAAACAAGAAAATAAAATATTGGGGAAAAAAAAACAGAGGAGTATACACACCTAACGCAGACAAGGGCCGGCACTGCAGAGGCAGTGGTGGGTGCCACTAACTTTTCAAAAGCAGGAAAATCCCTGTGCATTTGCATGTATTGTTTCAAATGAATCAGTAATTATGAATGAATAGTCAGAACATGCTGATTTGGTGAATATCTCTGGTGTTGTTTTTAGCATTTCAGTAGTTTAGGCAATAACCCAGTCACATCCCCATTTTTTCTGCTTCATAAGTCATCATTTCAAACCAGATCTCTGCATGCATTTTCTAGTAAGAATTATACTTATTTTCAGCACATCCATGTTGGAATTTTTGAGCTTTTCCTTCTCTGTTAAAATACTGTCTTTCTTCATAATTCTGTATACAGTTTCTCCAGTGGTATGGAGATCATGCATGTTTTCTCTAGAGACTGACATGTTTCTTTAATAATATGCCTTGATTTATTGCCAGGGCAGCCTTGTTGCATTGACAAAACCTATTAAGTGGGTTGAGTGGGTCCACAGGGGATGACTGCAGGCACACCTGGAGTCATAAAACACTGTTTCAGGCCTCTCATGTTGTTGCTATGGGCTGATCCCTGTGGAAAAGATCAGGAAGCAGTTTGTAGCAAAAGTCCATCTTCTCCAAGCAAGCACATCATTTCAAACTGTCAAAAGATTAATGTTTTTGTTTTTCATTGTGTTTGTTTTGTCATTACTCTTTCATTGTCATATTTGAATCAGGGTGGCACGTGTCTGCTGTGGTTCAAAGGTAGGCATCAGTAACATAAACCTGAGTGATGGGGGTCAGTCTGCCAGTGTCGTGCCCCCTCTTTCTCCCCCGCTGCTCTCCCTCTCATACATACTCTCTGCTTTTCACACTGAGCACGAGAGGATTGGAACATCGAGTACCTTCAGCACATTTTTCACATTCCCCTTTGAGGGTCTCAACCTCAGCCCCACTACAAACAGGCACACATACACACATTACACACTCACTCCAGTCCACTAATGTTTCTCAGCACTGGGCAGTGATGCTAATAACCGTTTTGCTTTGTCAGACCAACCGGTTCAGGTAGCAGAAAGCAGCTTGTTTTTGCTCTGTGTGTGTCTGTTTTATTTATCCTTGCATTGTAATGATGAGCTCTTTAATGTCAGAGTGCTCACCCTACCCCTTTTCTCTTTATTTCTCTCCAGAGGTGCTGAGTGAGTGTGAGGTGAGCAGCAGCAACAAAGATGACGGAGTATAAGCTGGTGGTGGTTGGAGCAGGAGGCGTGGGCAAGAGTGCACTCACCATCCAGCTCATCCAGAATCACTTTGTGGATGAATATGACCCTACTATAGAGGTATGGCTCTTTTCTATGCCCATTACACATCGATTACAGAAAATATCTCTAAATAATGGATGCCTGGATCAAGTCTTTTTGTTTCCACTGATCCAGATTTCTGTCATTTGTTGATTTTTGTTGTAACAACTAGCTGAACGTTTATTACCTGACATGTTCAAAATCCTCTTACAGGGATTTATCAGTATTTTTTAAGTTGGGATGTATCAAATACTTGACAATAGACAATAAAGCAGCTGAAAGGGCTCCTGGTAGCGCTGAACTGTTGGTAGGTACATTTGTTTCACATAATTGTGTGAATGTTACTTAAAAACAAATCATGTAACTATGTTGGGATGAATGTATAATTGGGTGAAACATTTTAGAGCGATGCAGCAGATGGCTGTGTTCTTTCACCTGTGCGCATTAACTCGGCAAATCTGCTGTTTCGCTCTGTGAACTCAGAAGGACACAACTACAGCATAGGAAACTAACACTGAACCAAATATGAGTGATTTTTAACTTTGGTGACAATTATTTTCCCTTTACTGTGGATGCACTTGCTTACCTCTATGAATCATGGTATTCAGAAGAAAAAAATCTTCAAAATGAGATTCGGCGGACAGAATTAATGCCCACAGGTGGAAGAGCACATAGCCTTTTGCTGTGTTGTAAAACCGTAAAATAACTGTACCCGTCAACAGCAGTGTACCTTACTGTTAGTCTCAGTTCATCCTCCTTAAAGGTGCAGCTCTACCTGGAGCCCTTTTAGCCACCTCACTGACTATTGTCAAGTACCTGTTACAGCCCATCTTCAAAAATTATGATAAATCCCTTTAAGAAGCAATGCAACAAGTGTCCCTTTAAAAGGACTAATATTTACACATGATGAGGGTTCATCAATTACATGTGCCCCTTCATTTGCATAACTACACACAACTTGGTCAATAGACCAAATACAATGTTAGGATTGTCTAATAGGCTATTCAGTACAAATAGCCTAATCAAAAGGCTTAAAACATAAACTCAGTAACATAAAGCAACTAATATTATTTCATAGTGCAAAGAGAAGAAAACTACCTCTCAGCAACTTTATTCAATGAAGTTCATAGCCAAAACTCAAATTTCTTTTTCTTGGAGTTACACTTAAACATCATGCACAAACCTTTTTCTCATTTTACCAAGCCAACAGAAATGCCTCACATTGTTAAATTAGCTATTTAGCTTTTATCCTGCAAAACCTGACACAGATTTCAGCACTGAAACAGTATTTGTAACGAATGAGACTGGAAACACTATTTCAGAGATTCACCCTCAGTTTTTCTTTGTTGATGAGTTTTTTTTTGCTGCATCTGTTAACCTTGGATGATTGTGTTGGTGATAAACGGCAATAATACAGATCAGCCAATTATATCTATCTATGTATTATCTAATTTTTGGGGTGAATATTGACTTGGCTCCTGACTGATTGAGATGCCTTCTCTCTAAATTATAGCATAGCTCAACAAAGGACTGCACTTTAAATTGCATAGATCATATAATGCAAATACTATGCTTTCACACCAGCATGCCTATATTTAACATGCTCTCACATTATTTTTATAAAGTCAGATATAGCTCAGCCTGGCTATCAGCCACCCCAAGATTAGTTATGCTGACATGTACTTAATTTAGTTCAGACTCCAAAGAAGCATGTTGCAGATAGCTGTGGTAAAGGCTGGTATGGATTTTTTGAAGTGTATCTAGCTCATTACAGATTATTACCACAACATTAAAAAAAAAAAAAGTGTTGTGCATCACTGAAGAGGCAGCTGTGTGGGCCTCATAGAAGGATACACCTGAAGCACAAAGTTAAATGATGATGGCTAGATTTAAAAGCTGATCCTGTTTATTCAATTGCATTGAAGTCCATAGAAATTGGTTGCATTTATGTTATTTTAATTTTAATGTTTTTAATGCATGAATGTATAATATCACATCTTTTTACAGAAAGAAAAATATTGTCATCTTCACCTCCACCATGGAGTTTATGTTTTTGCTGGTGTATGTCTGTTGTTTGTCTGTCTGTCTTTCTGTGAGAAAGATAACTCAAAAAGTTGTCAATTGATTTGATTAAATTTTTAAGGAATGTTGGTCATTCCACAAGGAGTTTAGGGATTGTGACCTGGTCTCTACCATGCAATTATGCAGTCTTGTTGAAAAATGGCAGCCAAGTTGAAATATATATCATTGCTATCTGGCACAATCCTATCTCCATTTTGTATGATTTCCCTTTTTTCATTTAACAGTGCTGTTGGTCATCTTCCATGTTAATTAGTGGATTTTTTGTAAATTGAAGTACAAAAAAAATGTAACTGGACAATAAAATGTTCATTTATTCAGTAGTAGAGTTTTTTTTTTTTCGTTTCATGAAAAGAAGCAAATCTGGAGATAGGAAGTTTGTGCCTGAATGTGAGAATATTATAAACTGATAAGTGGACAGCCAAATAAGATATTTTACTGTTATTACCTCCACGGAGGAGGTTTTTGTTTCTTTTGTTTTTGCTTGTGTGTGTGTCTGTTTTTTTTTTTGTCCATCTGTTCATGTTCTCAGTGGATTTTAATGACATATTGAAGGAATGTTGGTCACGACACAAGGAAGAGGTCAATAGATTTTGATGGTGATCTGACACCGGATGCAGATCAAGGAATTTTTAAAGGATTTGTGAACATTGTGAGAGAGGGCAGTTTTTTCGCCACCAACCTAGCTAAGGTTGTCAGAAATGTCTTGGCGGAGGTTTGTGCTTTCTCAGCACTTGTAGTCTTCCAAAATCATTCATCCCCAGTTGAACTTGGTGGATTTGGAAGCAAAGTACTACATGTAATGCAGCATACTGCTGAGCAGTATTTCTGGGCACGACAGTGACGACAGCTCAGTCTAAATCAAGTTAATCTAAAAAGCTTGAAAAAAAAAAAACTCTGACTGCTCTTAAAAATATTGCACTTCTTCAAAGTCTGACCTCTTAGAAAATGAATATTTACTTTGCCTCTCCATAACCATTGTGGGCATAGCAGACATTGGAAAGAGATGATGGGAGCCAGTGTGAATGTTTTCTCCTCTCGTCTCTCTCTTTTTCTCCCTCTCTGTCTCCACTCACTCCCTCTCTTTCTCACCACGCCTGCCTCTGGCCAGACAATGTCCTTTTTGTGTGTTTGCATTCCTGGCCCCTGTGCTCTAACAAACAAAGGGACGGCACTCCATGTTTTTGTGGCTGTGTGTTGGAAGGCTAAACATTGGCTTAGATACCCCACTCCTCGTATCTCTAATTCAATTCCCAGGTCAAATCAACATCAAGAGATCAAAGTTAATGCTCAGTGTAAAGGCCAAACTTTAAGTCCCACCTGATGTGTTTAGTCTATGTCTGTTATAAATTGCTCACTCAAACATTTGGCTGATGGTTCGCTTCTTTTAATGTTTGGATGTCTTCATGTCTGCAGGACTCTTACAGAAAGCAGGTTGTGATTGACGGGGAGACGTGCCTGCTGGACATCCTGGACACTGCAGGTCAGGAGGAGTACAGCGCCATGAGGGATCAGTACATGAGGACAGGGGAGGGCTTCCTCTGTGTCTTTGCTATAAACAACACCAAGTCTTTTGAGGACATCCATCAGTACAGGTGTGTGTAAGAGGGGGGAGTTCATCACACGTTATGACATCCATTAAGCGCATTATGGAATCAAACACCAGCAGTCTGTGTGTATTTGTTCATGCAGTGTGTGTCCAGGGACTCCCATGGGGTCTGAAAAGAGAGGGGTGTGTATACGTATGTGTGCCAGCTCTCTGCAGCAGTTGGATGATGTCATGCTGAAGCGTTTAACACAGCTAAAGAAAGCTTAGCCCCCCCATCTGGAGGATTACAGCATGATGCCAATGAAATCGATCCTGACTCAATTAGAGGAGCGGGGGGGAGCACTTTCAAGGACGGAGAAGGAGAAAGGGAGGAGGGGGGAGAGAGATACAGCTGGAGATGACAGCATCCTCTCCCTTTCCCACATTTTGTCATTCTCATCACATTAAACACCAACTTGACAGGCTTGCACGTGGGAAGTAAAAGAGACAGCACATTAGGTTTGCCACTCACTCTTGAGATTTTCAGTTTTTTGAGTTTATTACACACTTGTGTTTTTGGATTGCTGCCATTGCAACCTGGCCATTTTTTGGGGGGGGAGGGGGACTTAAACTGCTGATGTCACTCCGTGTTTAAATACAGTCGATCAGAAGAAGTCAGTTCACTTGAATGTAAGGAATACACAATATTAGATTTTTGCTGATATCTAATATTTCATCATTTCCAAAGTAAGTCTCAACGATACCAGTATAGATGCTGTTTTTTTTCTGTAAACAGCCAATGCCTCTGCTCAACAAAAGAATTAACTTTTCCTTTCATAGTGACAGTCTATTTGTTACGAACAGATATGAATCAAGAAAAACCTTTTATTTTTTCATAATTTACATTTTCACTTTTTACTTGTTACTTTTGATTTATATAGGCGTGCATATTGTAATAATGTAGTAAAGCATTACAGTACATTTGTAAATTCTGCCAATATTACAGCCAGTTTTACGGGATAAATACGGTCAGTTTGTATGACTAAAATTTCATCAAAAATGTTCATATGTACTGATACCAGCAATCCCATTTTTAAGCAATTATCTGCGGATACAGATATTGTTCAGATAATATTGTGCATCCTTAATTTACATCCACAGTTAAGTTGGGCTTTAGATAACTTGATTAGACAACTTAAATGAAGTACAATCCCTGTCCTAATGATACACAGTGAAGTAAAATTTGTATTATTAACAAAGGCATGTCTGTCTGGTATCGTAGCCCACTAAGCTGGTAACCATGGAAATCTTATTGTTGACCTGTGTAGCCAACTGTATTTCAAATAAGAACCAATTTACAGTTCTGCACACTTACCGCACACTTTATATTTTACTTTTGGGTGCAGATTGAAACAATGCCCTATATTTTAGTTTGTTTTGATACTTTAAATTCGACAAAAATATAACTTCTGACAATGCTTAGCATTCATGCAGACAGGCTAAAGCTCAGCATCCATGCCTTTGTGCTAAGCATTGGCATGAAGTCCAGCTTACAGGTAGATGTTTGTTTTCCATGTAAAAGCAGAGGAGAGACTGCAGAGCATGCACAGCACCTTTGGTCCATTTTAATCATACTTTGTAACAAAGCTCATGCAAGAGTCTGTGAATCTTCAGCTGCTTTCTCATGGCATCTTGCTCTGACTTCAAAAAATTCAATAAAGGGTAGTTCCAGTTGGAATAACGTTTTACATGCATTTTATAAGAAGAGTTTTGTCAGACTTAAACTGTATTGTTTTTTTTTACTTCATGGAAACTTTCTGAAATGAAATAATTTTTTTTCCTGGCATGTATGCTCCTCCGTTAACTAGACTGGCTACTCACTATGGATACACTCAAAAAGTCGCCTCAGATGGGCTTTGAACCTGAAGTTTGAGCAGCATGGATGCTAAACATTAAAGCTCCATGGGCATGTGCATTTGCATGTCAACAAAATTTACAAGAAACTTGATCTTATTAGGGTTTTAAAAACTTTAGATTTTTTGATACTTGTCCTTTACTGTCTGCCCTTAATGATACAACATCTGTTAAAATGATGTCCAGCAGTACAGAAAGTTCTGATGTTATGAGAGACAAAAAAAGATATACAGTCTTATTTTAACTCAAAATTACCACTAATAGAGGAAGAGGCAGTGAGTTACAAAAAAGCAAGCTGTGTAGCCGGTTCAAGTCCTAGTTGGACCAAACCAGAAAATTAGTCTGGTAGCGGGGAAGGAGTCCAGCGCAGGACTGAATTTCAAACTGCTTGGAGCAAGTGCACCCTCATTGCCTGAGCCCTTCACCCTGATGTCTGTCCATCATTGCATGTACCTAAGATCTTAATGTGCATGTGTATGTCCTTTGGCATACGAGTGGGGCATAAAAATGATGGACTATAAAGTCACTATAGTATAAGTAAGTCACTATAGTATAAGTGAGACACTATTTTCAGTTTGTTTTTCAGCAGTGATGCTTTAAAGAGCTTATAAACACGTCCAAACTTTTGTCCGCTTGCACAGAATTTACTATGTTTTCTGCTGAAGTCATGCTTCTACCTGCCTGATACTTCTTTTTTTTTTTTCTTCAATTATCTTTTTATTTATTTTAACATTTTACAACATTTAGAACAGAACAGAGGGAGAACAAGAACAAAAAAAATAACTAAAAAAAGACAAAAACAACCACAAAATCAGCATATCAAATATTAATAAAATAAATTAAAATGACATACAAAGGGGGAAAAAATAATAATAATAATAATAATGAATATAATAATGATAATAATAATAATAATAATAATATAAATAAGATTAATAATAATAATAATAAAAAAGGCAAATAAAATAAAATGACATAAAATCAGACCATGGTCACAGTTCATATGTCTCTTGTGCATGAAAACCAAGCCTGCCCTGTCTAAACCTTGTCAGAGGTCCATAAACGGTTCCCATATTCTCAAAAAGGCGTCCCCTTTATTTTTTAGGGTGTAAGCGCGTTGTTCCAGTCTTAAAGTTTCATTCAAAATTTGCTTAAACAAAGTAAACGTCGGGGGTCTTTGCTGGTTCCAGTTAAGTAAAATGCATTTCTTCGCGATGTAGGATATTATACTGATCCTCTTCATGTTTATAGGGTCCAGTGTCTTGTCCAGTTCCACACCAAAAAGATAGCGTGTTGATATACTATCCAGGGGGATTCCCACAACTTTAACAGTCAAATCATGTACAGCTTTCCAGAAATACTTTAATTTCCTACATTCCCAAAATGTGTATGATTTACAACGATGACACCAAGGGGATGACTTAGGAAACATCTTACTTAATCGAAGGGGGGTAAGATGCACCCTGTGCATGAACTTATAATTCTGTTCAATTATTTTTCCTTCTCCTGGTTTGTGTTTTTTATTTATTCAGCACTCAGCTAACACGTTTCATCAAGTTACTGAAGTGTCTAAACCCTAAACATTTTTCTTGTTGTCCCAATCTGCAGAGCGACAAAAGCTCTTCATAACTGCACAAACACTGGCGCACATTAAATGTCCTAAGTAAGAAAACTGAAAAATATATAGAGCACAACCACTGGAGACTCCTCTTCTGGATTGTTATTGGTAATTTAAAGGAAATATTTTTTGGGGGGTATACTACATTTTAAATGAAATCTTTTGTTTTTAAGTTTAAGTTGGCTTGTATTAAACCAAAGTAAGTTTTACATAAGAACTGCACAGAAATGTAAAGGTTTTCAAACTTGTAGCATTTACTACAAAACAGATAAGCTTGTTTCTAACGTGCTCATAGTTACAAGCTAAAAAAGGGGGACATGTTATAGTGCGGGCAGGCATACCCCCATTAATAAATAGATTTCCCTGTGGTATCATCTTCAGTTGAATTGCCTTTTCAAGCTATAAATGTAGCTTGACTTAACTGTGCATGTAAATGCACTGACTGTATAACTATTGTTCAGCTTGCAGAAGCATACTGGGTCTTCATCTTGATGCTTGAATGGTAGGTGAGCTTGTTACAACTGTGGAGTTATTTTTAGATCTGTTGTCCGTTTTCTGGGAAAAGAAGAAAAAACTCTTTTGAGAAAATATTTTCACGAACCACCAAAATGCTGGTTACTGCCTCTCAAACTACATTACCTTTAAAACCCATGTCCATTTAGGTTAAGTTTGTTTTAATGTTTAATATGATATTATATTACTAGTACATACAGTTGTGTTCAAAATAATAGCAGTCCCACATCACTAGCAAGATAAATCACTGTATTTGTTAGAATTTCAACTTCTACACTGCAAGTAAGTTTCGAGAAGGTTTAGTAAAGGTATAGAAAACCAACAGACCCAACAGGCATGATGTGCATGCTGCTGATTCTGTGAAACTGAATCATTAACTGAAAGGGGCGTGTTCAAAAAAATGGCAGTGCTGAGTTCAATTAGTGAAGTAATTGATTGTGTGAAAAAAAAAAGGTGTTAAACAGGTGGCCCTTATTTAAGGATCAAGGCAACTGACGCTGCATATGCTGGCTGTGCATTTGTCCTTGAAAAACAGAGTAAAATGGGTCGTTCAATACATTGTTCAGAAGAAGAGCGTTCTTTGATTAAAAAGTTAATACAAGAGGGGAAAACCTATTAAGAAGTTCAGAAAATGATAGGCTGTTCAGCTAAAATGATATCAGATGCTTTAAAGTGGCATCCAAAACCAGAAAGGCGAGGAAGACAAAGAAAAATGACTATTCGAATGAATCGGAGAATAACCAAAATGGCAAAGCCTCAGCCAATGATCAGCTCCAGGAGGATCAAAGAAGATCTGAGGTTGCCTGTGAGTACTGTAACAATCAGACAACGTCTATGTGAAGCCAAGCTACCAGCAAGAAGCCCCTGCAAAGTCCCATTGTTAAAAAAAAGACGTGCTGAAGCCGTTACAATTTGCCAAAGAACACATTGACTGGCCTAAAAAGAAATGGCGCAATATTTTGTGGACCGATGAGAGTAAGCGAGCAAAATCATGGTTCCAGACAAACAAAATTCAAGTAATGAAGTGGCCAGCACAATCCCCAGACATTAATCCCATAAAAAACTTGTGGGCTGATATAAAAAATGTTGTTCATGAGGCAAAACCAAGAAATGCAGAGCAATTGTGGAACGTAGTACAATTGTCCTGGGCTTCAATACCTGTTGACCGGTGCCAGAAGTTGGTAGGCTCCATGCACCACAGATTTGAAGCAGTTAACAGAAACCGTGGTTATGCAACTAAATATTAGTTTATGATTCTCAGGAAAGTTGAATCATCAAGCAATTCTTAGTTTATACACTACATTTTTGAGTTTGGAAATAAAGATTTCAACACTGCTATTTTTTTGAACATTACATTTCTTGACTTTCTGTAAAATATTATCAAATTCAATCACTTTTTCCAATTTTCTTGCTTTGAAATAGAATGTGCAGTGTCCCCAATGCATTTATGTGCATTAAAATAAAATGTATTTGAAGAATTTTGAGGTTTACTCACCTTTACTCACCTTTTTAAACACACTGCTATTATTATGAACATAACTGTATAAAATTCTGTCTCATCAGCATATAAAAACTCCAAAACAGGTTAACACATTTACCTGTGGTCTCTAACACCAGTGCAGTTTTGCCTTCAGCTGGGCAGGGCCGACTGTTGTGTCTGCATCTTGCTGCACTGGGCTCAGGGAGGAGAGGAGCCTGAACAGATAGATTGATCCGACCCACTCCTCTCCCTCAGTTCCCTTCCAGCCGCCTGGTGTTTGGCGCTGGCTGCTGTAGTGATGAGGTAATGCTTTTTGCCGCCTGCCTGTTGTCGGTCCCTCACCCTCCTCCTCCTCACCTCCCTCCTTCAGCAGTGCAGCACGGCCCAGCACTGGCAGGGCCCTGTTCTACCTCAGGGTCCTAGAGCCCCCTGGGTGGCTTACATTCCAGCTGTGAACCTGCATTTGTTATGCAGTGATAATTATGGTGTATGCCTTGCAAATTGAGTTTCACTGATTGCTTTGTGTATGTTTTTGTGAATGACAGAGAACAGATTAAACGTGTAAAGGACTCAGATGACGTGCCCATGGTGCTCGTTGGAAACAAATGTGACCTTCCTGCACGCACGGTGGACACAAGGCAAGCCCAGGAACTCGCCCGATCCTATGGCATCCCTTATATTGAGACCTCTGCAAAGACGCGGCAGGTAAGAAGTGATTGAGAAGCAAACACAGGTGCATTTTTTTATTTTCACTTTTTTTAAAACTACTCATTCATGATCACCAGAGCATGAAGTAGTATTAACACATTACAAGTGACTGCCAGAAACACAACATGGCATTAAAGTTGTGAACACCTTGACTTGAGGAAAAAGTGAGGCCTTTATCACAGTTAGGCCGACAAAACCTAGGTAGTTAAAGCTCTTAACCCCTAAAGAGATCCGAGGGACATTCTGTCCAATTCAGTTTTTTTTTTTTTTTCCAAGCCTTTTAGGCTATAATGAATGAACACAAATTAAATTTGACAGAGCATGTACATTTTTTTTAAGTATTTTAGAATTGCTGTCTCAGTTTCTTAAATTATCCTAAAATGGCAAAGCTACTCAAAAACTGACACATTTGCTCCTAACGACAAAAAATGTCCCATTGAAAATGCAGTGTTTTTATCCCACATGTGTCTTAACATAATCTTATGTTTTGCTTTTTGTTAAGATTTCATTTTGGACTTCGAGCTTTCAATCTTTAATTTCTATATTTGTCCGTCAAATGGCACTAACTTTTGCCATTCAAAGCGTGCCACAAAATATCACAATTTTTACTGTTTTCTTCAAGGATGCCAGTCTAAAGAATAACAAACAATGATAAAAATCAAATACTCATTGAATTGTATTGTATGGAAATTACTTTAGGGGCTTTTTTGACAAAATACAGTTGATATATGTGAATATACTGTCCTTTAAAGGATTAAATACATTTTTTCTCTTTTATTAAAGGCCATCAAATGCTTTTAAAAGTCTTATTTTAGGTTATGAGAGATTATAAATTTAAATTGTAACTGAGATATGTCTGAATACTTCATCAGTAAATATGATTTTTGAAAAGATCAATCCATCCAAGTACTTTTCCCAAACAAAGCTGGACCCTGCCCCTTTCTCGGGGAAACACTCCATCTAAATGAATGGCAGTAACTAGACACAGCATTTTTAAAGCAACAGAAAAGCTCAAAATAAGAAAGCTGTACCAATAAAAGACCTAAAGGAGCCCAAATCCAGTTAGGTAGTATCTAAAATTAGTACTTTTTGAACATTGACAGTTTTTACTTTGCAAGACTAAAAAATGTATGTGTACTTAACGTGTTTATGAAGTCTTCGCTGTTTAACTGGACAAAGGACTCCATCTTGTGAGCAGAGGAGTATTTGGCCTCATCTCCCCAGTTTATAGTCCCCTTTCTCCTTTATCTAGCTAGTAGTTCCTGACCCATCAAGTTAAGGATCATCCTCAAAACTCTTACTTGCTAACTGAGGAGAGGGCATCAAAGAGAGAGGAGGGAAATCCGAGGATACACAAGTGTTTCCCAGCATTTTGACTGACAGACCTGCTCACTCACTGGATGTCACTCTCTGATAGGATGCTTTTTCAGAACAGACTTTAATGAAATATAACATCAGTGGAGACTGATATAGGAGGAAAAACAGACATTAAAACCAGTGTCAAACAGACTATTAAACAGATTATACACCAGCTGTTTATAAAGAATTTGTTTGTGATGAAGCTTCATTAATTTTAAGTGTGTTTTGCCTGATATTCAGGTATATTAGGCATAACTTTCATTAAAATCTATGTGACTGTGCATTTATCTGGAGCTTTTTAGTTTGTTTTTTGAATCACTTAAAGATATATTTCCTACATTCAGGTCTTCAAATTAAAAGGTCTGCAGTTTTAATAGAAATAGTTTATGGGGATTATTTTCCTTTCATTGTTAATATTATCATAAATTTAATTAAGGAAAAGAGAAGGAGGGTCTGACTTAATTTAGTTTAGTTTCTTATATGGCTGGCCATTAATTTAAGTCAGGGTTTACAGAAATTTTGAGGCACAGCTTGTAAACTTGGCCACCAGGCGGCTTTTTGGTAAACAAAACAACCGCTGATGAGTCGAGACAAAACACTCTCACCCTTATCTGCCTTCACTGTGTACTGTTCTTTAACTGAGGACTGCATTCAGTAAAAACTTCTCTCTTAGAGGTGTGTATACTAAACAGAAAACCAGCTTCATTTTTATTGTAGAAGTTCACATAATGAGAGAGAAAAATGTTTGTGTTTATAGTTTGTGGTATGAACTCAAAGCATTCTGGGGCGCACTTCATGGGAATCAGCAAGTTCAATTAGTTTTTTTCCCTCCTTTTGTGAAATTTATCAGTGAAACAGAAACATTGGTTTGCTGTGTAGTGAATACACCTCATGGAGTGACGTTTGTGTCAATAAGAGTCCTCAATTCTAAAAGAGACGTAACAATGAAGGCGGATGAAGGGGACAGTGGATCACCATTAACCTGGGGGACGTATATTTAGAGGGGGCAGGGAGTGGAGTTATCGGAGGAAGTTTGGGCGACAAAACAGACAGCAGGAAGAGAATAAAGGTGGTCTGTCACAGGTAAGTATGATGGATATGAATGAGGTACAGAAAGGGGACAGCAGCAGTTCTGCTCTCATGGCTACGAAAAACAAACGGTCGCCATTATCCAGCCCGTGTCTTCAATTAAAATTAAGAATTTCTCTTTCTTTGAAAACTTGAGGAAATATTTAAGGACTTAAGGGCTTTCTACAAAGTGTATATAATTTAGAATTGGTTAATTAGTACAAAAACTGAAAAAAATGAATATCAAATTTTAAATATTATACGTTTACAACCTGCTAAAAGTTTTATGTGTATTTAAACATAAACAATCAGCTGCCAAGATGTAGCCATTGGCTGACAATACATACCTATGTGTTAAAATGTTACATGTGCAGTTGTGAATGAGTGAAAAATCTGTTAACAGGCAGGCAGACTACAGCTCAGTCTGTAGGATTACACTATTGCTCTACATTTCAACACAGTCCTACTCTCTATGTCTAGCCCAAAGCCACAGTGCTTTATTTTACACTGCACTATCCTTTAAAGATGAAAGACATGTTGTGGGTTTGATATTAAAGACAGGTGAATCACAAAACACTACAGAATAACTTTGACTCAAGTTGCTGCCCGTGTTTTCTCATCTATCGGTGACACTAGTCAGGGCTTGCATTCACCTCAAACAAGAGGAGGTCACTCAGCCAAGCAAATGTATGAGTATTGTCATCATTTATGCAAGGACTTTTTCTTTTTGTTCGTTTGTGGATTTCCTAAGAAATTTGGCAGTTCAAGGCATTAAAAGCACCGTTGTACTTACCAGAGAGAAACATGAAAAAAGCAAGTATAAGAAAACTTGATTTAAGGTGAAAATATCAGAGAAAGGATTGCAGGGGAGAACAAAGATCATGCAGCATGCAAAACCTTACAACATGGACTTTGAGAAAGAAAGACATTGAGTCCAACATGAAATTCATAAAGCACTGACACATGGCAGTGTTATAAAGTGGTAATATTTCCTTGTTTGGGTCTTAAAACATCTGGAATTGGATTACATAGAATTGGCAGCAACCCTGCAGAAGGACAGGAGTGTTCAGTCTGTTTTGCAAACCTCTGCTTGTATCTGTTTGCCACATTATGTCAAGTCTTCTGAGTGTAGGAATAATGTTTATTTTATTTTGCAGGTCCACATGCATGTACAATAAATATTGCAATCCACAAAAATCAGTTTCTATGTAAAGTGTATGACCAATCCTGCTTCATCACACTGTAATCAACTTGTACTAATGGTGTCTGTAACAGGCTACATTTTCTTGTCTTTTTGTGGTATCTTGCACGTGTGTTCATGCACCTGACGAGCAGTGAACAGCCTGCAGTGTGATGTGATTTGTGTTGCTGGGAACATTTTATTATGCCGCAGGCAATGACTCATAGCCAGGTTATGCTGGCTTGAGAAAGGAACTACAGTAGTTTTTTTAAAAGCCTCCATGAGGACAAGTAGCTGAGCAGCTGAACCTGTGTCTGACTCACCATCGCACATTGTGGTGGTGCAGACACATGAATTTATCTTCGAGAGTCTGTCATTCAAACCAAGAGTGTGTGAGAAACTTGGCGATGACTGAGTCGTCATGTGGTCTCTCTGAAATGATCATGGCTACCCCAGTCATGTTTCTGAGCTTATCCATGTTCAGCACACTTGAGTTTTTTTTTTTTTTTTTTACAGTAGTTAGAGGGGCAAATATTGAATTCCTTTCAAATATTATGTGTGGAAAAAGCTGAAATCTTTTTTTGTGTTTGTGTTTTCAGGGAGTAGAGGACGCTTTTTATACACTGGTTAGAGAGATCAGACAGCATAAGCTGAGGAAGCTGAACCCACCTGACGACAGCAGTCAAGACTGTATGAGCTGCCGCTGTGTAGTATCGTGATGCAGGTAAGACACTTCAAACAGAATCTCTCTTCTGATACAGCTTTAGGTTTTATATCAATTTTAACAAGGGTAAAATTATTTTATTAAAAAATTATGTTGGTATATTTTTTTCCTATTCAACAATTTTTGAGATTCTTTAAAGGGAAATTACACCAGATAAATGTGTGAATCAATTAAGAAATTTGTTATTTTGATCTTGTACTCATGAATTAAAATGAACATTTCCACCCTCTTCTTATTTCCTCACATTCTGCAGCCCACTAACACTCACAGTAGAGACAACTTGCTGAGGGAGACTTTACATGTAAACTTAACACTGGATTTTCATTACTTGTGGACTATGTCATCGGTCATTCCAAGCTATTTTAAAGTTATATTTAGTTCACGTGATCGATCCAATTTTAACTTATAATTAAACAAAAGCTCACTGTCATGAGCTGCCTGTGACTCTCACCATACCTAGTTGTGCAGTGCAGATGTCAAAAATGTTTAAAAGTAAACACTTGTTTTTAAGTAAACACTTGTTATTACAAATTTAAAAAAGGAGTATTCCAACTGAAAGTTCCACAGTCACTCTGTACCAAACCCCCCGTGTATCTGTGATGGGAACCATGTCATCTTAGGCCCTTTTTGACCAAAGTTCCTTGAACTAGGGGTTTTTAGTTCCAGGAACTTTCCTTAAGGGAAGTAATCGGTCCCTGTGGTTCATTGTTCATCGGTTAGTGATTCTACAACGTCCTAAAACCTCAAGAAGATCATGCAAATCAGGAGAGTGACATAAAGCATTTCTGCCAGACCCCTCATGTGCCTGAGTGCTTCACTTTAAACGATCCTTTTCACACGAGCATGTGGATAAAGACTTGTGTTTGTCTTAATAAGCAAAACTGTCCATGGATTTTGGAGTATACTGAAGACTCTGCTTTTTGTCATGGTTTTAATTTGGAGTCACTTCATTAAACTTGTCATCATTTTTAAAGTTGTTTTTAAACTTAAATGAATCTCTAGTTTGTTTTATCAACATTTTACTTATTTTTGTCATTGGTTCCTCAATATTTCTTAATTTATTGAAGTAGCTTTTATGTGTTTATTATTATTATTTATTTTAAAACGTATTTCCTAAAAGTTTTCTTCATTCTCGCTTTAATCCTTTCTTTTTTTACCTTTTGTCGCCTTTTCTGTTTTTATTTCCTGTCTGACTTTCCTCCATGAAGCCCTCTGGGCTGCATTCTTTCCTGTACTGTATGAAAGGTGTGATGTAAACAAGGGGTGGTCCAGCAGAGTTATCTTAAAGGTAACTGTGAGATACTGCTTGGTAAATGAACCTTTTGGGGGTGTTGTTTAGTTGAAAGTAAGATAAACTAAACAGCATCCACATGTTACTATCCAAGTTCTGAATAAATGCTGAAAACTCTCGTCCAGTCAGAGACGTACAGCACTGCAGACCCTGTAGTTCCTGGGCTGCTGGGTAGGACTACCCTCCAAGCAGAGGCTTTTCTGATGTTAAATCAATGACCCCAGTACTAAATTTAGATATTATTGTCAAAACACACAGAGTTCTTTAAAAAGTCCTGCACTCTAAAAGGTTCAGAGTCAGTTCTGTTGACCACAGTGACCACGTGACAGACTTTAATTTCAGATTATTCATGGAAACAAGAACATGTTAGTGACAAGTGTCCATCAAACAACCCAGAGTGAAATAAACTACACATACAAGTAATGCAAAGTAAGAAAAACTATTTAGCCCTAATGATTAAAAAAAACTAAGCTAGTTCCCCCCCCCCCCCCCCCCCCCCCCGTGCTGCATTTTACAACGAACTGACAGTTGTCTCCTTCTTGTGTTATTTCTTCTCCTGCAGACCATCTTGCATTTAGGAGCATTGTGACAGCCCACAGCTGCTGCATGGACTAAAAGAAAGAAAGAAGAAACAACTCTATGATGAATTATAAACTTTTTTCAAAAAGAGGATGATTGAAGCAGAAGCCGTCAAAGGAAACCACCAGAGCTGACTGAACCATGGACCTTTTAGGACTGGAGGATTTGAACTGTCGCCCTATGTGGCCACCTGAACTAGCCTGGTCTTGCCCTTGTCCTTCTTTTGGTCCGCACGTTGTTGACCTGAGAGCAACACCACTAATAACTCTGCATCAGCTCCAGCGGGGTCTCGCTGGGTGGCTCCACAAGTTCCCTGCTAACTTATTGTTTTCAGTCTCTACACTGGTCTTAAACGGGGGTGTCTCTGTCCTCCTCCGACCTTGAAAACCTAACCACACCCTCGTCCCCACAACTCTTGCCTGCCCACTGGAAGGACTGACTAATGGAAAAGACTGGAATGGACTGTCTGTCACCCCAAAATCTCCTTCATGATTAACCTCCTCATCCCACTCTACCTGCCTTTGTTTTCCTTTCAGTCACTTGATGTGAGTGCAGACTGAGGACGCAGCTGACATGGGAATGACTGTTTGTTGATGTTTAATGGTTAGCCTAGCAGTAAAAAAAAAAAAAAAAATCTCTGATTTTGTTTTTGATATGAATCTTAATTTGTGATCACAGAATTTAAAAGTCACTGAGCAATATGTGAGCAAGTTTGATGGAATCTGGTTTGACATTTTTTATTACCTGCCTCATAGATGCTTTTATTTTTAAAATAGAGACTTTAAATGGAGACTTTCAAACAAAATCGATGTCCTGTATGGCGCTGCTTCTCTCCTCTTGTTTCTTGGCTAAGAGCTGTCATTGTGGAATAATAATAGAAAAGCCTTTTGTACGTAGGCTCTGGTGCAATACAAATCTTCTCTGTCAGATTTACCCTCAGTACTAGGATCAAACCACCTTTAGGGAAACCAATTTTCCTGTTAATTTGATGTAGATAGAAGAGGTACCAAGCAGGAAAACTGACGTCAGAAAGACCTGGTAAAAAATACTTTGATCAATGACCTGCTCTAGTTCTCTCTCATTTCTCAGATCATACTAACTTCATGGTGATGACTTCTGTCTTTCTTATTTCAAGAAGCTCTCCTTGTGGTTAATAAGGCTCTGGAATCAGTATCCAAGATGTCTCATGTGCCTAAAGGATGTCACTAGCTTGTTAGCTTTCAGAATGCATCACACATTCCTGCCTCAAACTTCAGTTTCCCCTCACACCATACTACCCTCAAACCTCTTCTCTCCCTCCCTCACCTCAGCTCTTTAGAGAAACAGCAACAGGTCAGGTGCTAATCATTTAAAAAAAAACAGATGTACCGTAAATGTTGGAGTGCACTGCTTGTTTTGTAGAGCGCTCCACGACTGCGTTGTTTTGCTGCCTCAATGGAAAAGACTGCTCTGTGTTGACTTTGCCTTATGTTAGCTAGTTTGTACCTCATGTATGCAGCCAGTTCTACCTGAGACGACTGTGTGTTAAGTTTGGTGCATTGTTTTGTAAGTGTGCAACTATAAAAGATCTAGGAGTGTGTTGAGTTTAGACAAGCGCTGTACAGAGTTTAAATGACAGGGTCCCCAAAAGAACACTACACTGAAATATGAAAGGGTTTTCCTGTGATACCAAGTGTGTCTGATTGTTATCCTGTTTAACAAGACTGAAAAATTCTCCAACCTTTAGAAGCCCAGTGCAAGCTGTCATTTTGCTCTCATGTTCATATGTTTTCCTGTTAAATAGGAACATGTGATGCTGATTTATTGCTTTGAATTTGTTCATTTCACTTAGATTTTACTCCAACTGTTATAGTCGGTCATGTATGATAATCTTTTGAGTTTGGAAAATTGCTGACAAAGTTTGGTGACATTCTTCTAATACAATAAAATCTGAAACATTTTTTACAGGAGACGTCAAATTTGACATGGGGATAGTCCTCCTTTAGAGGAGACTTAGTGAAATTGTATGGGGAGAGGGGGAAAGTGACTTTTTCATGAAATGACTTAAAGAAACATGATCACTGTGTTACGATGTGGTTGGTAATAATAATCAGGATTTTTTTCATTCTTTTTGTGTGTTTGAATATGAGCCGTGAATGTGTTCAAGTCTTTACATCTTTTTTAAGGAAGCATCATGTTACAAATTTAAGATGCTAAATCCATGCACGAGTCTATCATTGATTTGACTTTTGCCTTTTTAATCTTTCTCCCATTACACTTAAACCTTTAAACAGAGAGATAACTGTTTTTAACAATTAAACAGCCCTCGTGGTATCCTTGTCCTCTCCCTGTCAATCTCTGAATATTACATCCTGAAAATTCCTCAAAGCCATGTATCCAAAGTACTATTGCTTTGCATTATCTGCATCATACCGCCACAGGGAAAATCCAGCCAGCAAACTGCAAACATACATGTCGTTAACCTGGTGAGCAAGACCCTGACCAAGACTGTACGGACCATTTGGGAGTTGTTGCACAAGGATACAGTGGGCTCAAGGGCTTGTTTCTGCCCTTGCAAACTGTGGAACTGGGGTGTGGACGAAGGAATTTGTGAAAATGTCAACTGTTTAGCTATTTAAGATGTATTTACTCTTTGAAAAATGTGGAAAATGTATTGCAGGACAGGAATAAAGATGTCAAGATTTACTCGTGTCTTTGATTCTTTCAACTGCTGGAGAAGACAAGCATCAGGCATTGGGGAGAAACATGAGATGGGATTTTTTATTTGTATTTATATTCTTATTATTCATTAATTTCTTTATTTTCTTCTGCATTTTTTACTTTAGGAAATACAAACTGAGAAAAATGGTTTTACAATTAACAACATTAAGCTAGAATGTGGCAAAAAAATGTGGAGAAGTTCATTGTCAAGAAAAAGTAAAAGGTTTTAACAGGAAAGTAACGTGTTAAAGGACAGAAAAAATGTAAATTTAAGATTTGAACAAATAGGAAAAAAATGAAGGTTATATGTTTAAGTACATTCTGCGTAGAGTGTGCCATTAAAAGTTAAAATTGCAAAAAAAAAAAATGAAAGACTTGAACTGTCAAATCAAGGTCAAGTCCAATAGTTCAAAGTAGCCTCTAAGGTAAATGAATGAGTTGAATTGTCCAAAAAACAATTAAGGTTTAAGTTAAAATGTTGAGAAGAAAGTCACATGTACTAAAAAGTTTAAATGTAAATAAAATGTACAAATTAAGAAGAAAATACTGAAGAAAAATATCTACCTGATGAAAAAGAGTTGTCAGTCCTGGCTGAGGGTGGTGATGCCCTCAAGAAGTTGAAACATTCAGAAAAAGGTGAAATGTTTGAAGAAAGGAAAGATACTTCAAATGTTTGGGGAAAAAAGTAAAAATGATAAATAGGGCTCGAAATCCATGTTAAGTTAAAATATAATTTTAAAAAATGATAAAATGTCAAGGAAATGTCAAAATGTAGTAAGAAAGTTCGAATGTGGAGGTAAATGTTTAAAATAAGTCCGAAGGTAAAGCTGAATTGTCAGAAATAAGTTCAAAAGGAAGAAAGAAGTTTGAATGTACTGAAAAGGAGAAAATGTAAAACGTTTGAAATGGTCAAATTTTTTTACAAAAAAAAACCCTAAAATGTGAGACAGTCAATTTTTTTAAAGTTAACTTTTCAAAAATAGTGCAATGAGTTCAGCAGGGGAAAAGTTTTGAATCTGATTTAAGTTGAAAGTAAAAATTAGTACAATAGTAAAAATAGTAGAAATGTACTGAAAAAGTTACCTTTCAAGATTTTTTTTGCAGATGTCCAGAGATCAGTTGATATTCTGAGGGACAAATAAATGCAGAGAAAAAAGCTGAACTTTGATGAAAAAATTGTAAAAATGTTGGAATGGAAAAAAGTCCTTTCCAAAGGTTTGTTTGAACCTCATACTCTGCACTTCGATTTATTTCCGTAATGCATATACTGCATTCTTACTAGAACAACTTGGTAAAACACTATCTTTCTCCTCTTTTAAAGACTTTTATTAATTCAACCCTCAAACCTCCACATCAGGCTCCTGTGGAACTTGAGATTTGCTGTCATCTACAGGCTGCTTTGAGTAATGTTTCATGTTGGCTCAGATTGAGGCTGATGTGGCTGTAAAACGAAATTAATAATTAACCGTAGTTGAAGTGTTATTAACACGGTTGACCCTATTCAGTGTTCTCCTCATTTCTCTCCACTGTTTGCCGGCAGGATTATTGCGCAGTTTAGACCATTTGGGCGGGTACACCTGTGAGGAAAGCTCAAAGGACGGTCATAAAGGGTGAGTCTGAACATCAACAGTGTCACTTCACAGAGGTTTCTGAACACATGGCTGATCTACTGTACTTCATTATAGTCACCACAAAAAGAAGTGAATAAATGTCTAGGGAAAGAAAACAATGTTGAATATTGGTTTGACTCTAGCAAAGATGCTCCTTGCTATACAAATGATGACTAAATAGTTAAAGACAACAAAATCTACTTGAAGTATGTTGGGCATGTTTGAGTTTGGTCACTCACGGCAACTGATAAGGAAAGAAGAACCATGATAATAATTATATGTTCTCTTTTTTTCCCACAAAAATATTTAAATCAATTACAAGAAAAGTAATCAAATCTATGTTTTTAATGTATTTATTAGTGTACTTACATGACCTGAAACCAGAGGAAGCCTTAAGTTTCATGGTTGCATTATTCTGAGTTTCCCTTGCAACATCATGACAGAGCTGCAGTTAAACAAAACAACATACTGATCATTGCTAAAAGACAGAATGTCAACGACTGCTACAGAAGCAACTGGAAACTCTACTGGAAGCCACCATTCTGTTTCTGTATCTCATTTATGTTTGCTTCTCATTTGTTCAGCCATCAGCTAAACTGTCCACAGTCCCAACGCCAAACTGAACTCCTTACCCCAACCCCCTACTCTTTGAGCCAAATGGTATGGCCGAACTAGAGACTCACTGCTCTTGTCAACAAAAAACATATTTATATTAAAAAAAAAAAAAAAAAAATATATATATATATATATATATATATATATATATATATATATATATATATATATATATATATATATATATATATATATATATACATATATATATAAATATATAAATATAAATATGTGTGTGTGTGTGTGTGTGTGTGTACACATACACACACATGCACACGTCATAAACATAAGAATAGATAAAAATAAGTAAAAATAAATAGTATTAAATAATACATTTTTAAAAGGGGGGGGGGGTTGCATTGTTGCAAGGAAAAAAAACCATAAATGGTTGCCATTTATTACAGAATTTATTTTGTGGATTTCCAGTTAAGAAGGAGGTGAAAGCTGTGTAAGATTGCAGGGTGAGCCTCCATGTTTGTCACAAACATCTACCGTAAATCTGTGCCAGCCTTATCTTTGAATGATGACATCTGAAGTTAACTTTAAACTGTATCAAGGTCAAACGGCCACTAAATTTTAGAGCAAACTTACAGGTTTATTTTCACTGCACATATAGTCATTAGAGCTTCCCCTTGTAAAGGTTTTACTACCAGAGTTCAGTTTTTTTATATGATACAAGAGCATAAAGTTATAAAATACGTATTCCCAACCAGCAAAAAAAGGATTTCTGTAAAATGTTATAAAAGGTTCTTAAAGAATTAAGTAATTTCTGGTTCATGATTCATGTTGCACTGCTATTAATGTTATTGCAGTTTGACATGAATACCCTAATTTATATGTATTTTGTAGTGAAATGATTGTAATGATAGATGCTGTACGTCTACATATGTACATTCAGGAATTTATAAACCTCATTCATTATGTTTTCCTTTTTTGGTCTGATTGTCATTGTAATTATGAGTATGTTCTTTATTTTAGCAAATCAATATGTCCAATTAATTGTCAACTTTGTGTCTCTTCAACTTTGTGACATTTTAGCATAATTTAAATGAAGGATTCAAATAAGCTCACTGAGCTTTCTGCTTCCTCCTACACGGCATATTATTTATTATTGTCATTTCTGCATGCCTTGTGGGCAAAATAAACCATAAACCATAAACCATAAATCAATCCCCATTATTAGAGGGCCAACTTTTGGTAATGTAACAGGCACTAAAGGGAATGATCATGTATATATAGCCATCGAAAGAGGTTACTTTATCAACAGTTGTGAATATATACACCCAAACGCAATAGGCAATATTCAATCTATTAAGCTAAAGACAGAATTCAAGCCAGATTCAGCAACTTTTGACACAATAGAGCATTTACAGATTATCAATGTACAATTACTAAAGGGAATTTCAAAGAATTAACTTTACAGCACAAACCTCTGTCAAGGTAGCCCCCAAAATGCTGTCACACCTATAAGCAATAGTTCCATGATGAAATAACCCTCATAATATGATTCATTGGCCCCAAAAAACCTAAAACCTACCCCTGGCACTTGGAATCATGTTGACATCAATATAAGTTTGACAGTCACTGAGCAAAAACAATTGTTCACTCATGCCAGTCATCCAGATCATCACCAAAATCGAATCAGTTTTAAGTTGGGGCATTACCAACATCTCCTGAAAATTTCAGCAACGTCCAACAGGTAGTTTCTGTGTAATCTTGCAAACAAACAAACAAACAGACAAAAACATAATCTCCTTGGCTTAGGTAATTACAGCTAATTATATCTGTATTTTCTTGGAAACATTTCTATTTTTAATGTGGTCATGGCAGACCTCATCAACATGCATTTTTTGATATTTTAAACCAATCAGGAGACTGCAATAAGGGAGTAAGAGGGACACATGCAGCACTCTGGTCCCCAGTTGCCCACCCCTCACTTGAGGTATTCATGAGATATTGCATTCACAAGCTAAGGAAGACCATGAGACATTTGACTATGATTTATGACCTCCAAAATTATTCTTCTATTCTTCAATCCAGACAGATGTTTATTCAAAGGTAAAAGCCACTCCTAAAGACTTCTTAAAAAATACATGTCTTCTCCATAATCTATAAATGGTTTTACATTTCTTACATCTCATTCAGTGTTTACATCTTACAAGCAGTGAAGGGATGTAAAAGAGACAGGCACAATTTAAATCCAAAATAAGCAGAACTAGGCTTCTCCCCGCTTATCTAATCAGCAACAATGTTAATGCTGTCAGTGTCTTAAAGTTGTCTTATTGGGTCAATGATGTTTTCCCGTCTTGTTTGTTTTTACTTTGTAGCCTAGTTTTTGTTGTTTTTTTGAGGGCCGATGATTTGCATAAATGTGAGGCTGCTCTCTTATTGGTTTTCAAGGGTCATAAAAGTGCAGAAGTTATCCATAAACCAGAGGCAGACAGGAAGCTGAGGGCTTGTGAGTGTTATTGATCAATACGATACGCATCGAGAGAGAGAGCTGTTTTTCTCCTCAGACAAACTTTCATCATGACTTACTCCGAGGAAAAGATTAGGAAAATGCTTCCTAAGGTAATAAGAACATCTTAAAATGGCACACAACTCGATCTCTATCAAACAATGTTCACTTCATAGAGTTGATTTAATTGTTTGTATGTTTCTTTGTTTTTGCAGGCATATCTTAGGAAGCATGTGGCTCATGAAATAAGCGTTGCAGTCACTCATTTCAAATACCTTGTGCCAGTGATGGACAGATATGGTAAGAGAAATGTATCTAAATATGTATATAAGTGTGGAACTTACAGACATAAACTATGCTGAATGGACTCATTTACTGTTTAATTATTTACAGTTTACAACGAAGGAACCGCAAAGGACTTGATGAGTCTTACAGGAACCATTCAAGTCAGTTATATGGGTAAGGATGACTGAAACATTAAACTGATTCAATCCTTGACACTGACCTTACATGTAGAGTAAAGAGCACCATTGGTACAGGAGATGAATATGAACTTTTTGTTTGTTTCTTGGCCTGATAACAGCCAGTAAAAGTTTCACAATTCTTAATGTTTCTACAGTCCTGAAAATAGACTTCCTTCTGATGCTGTTTCAAGCGCTACATCAGTTTTCTCAGCTCCACTAATATTGGAAAAATTTGCTGCAGGAAAAAAATGAATGAAGCAAAAGTGCATGATACTGTGTTGTGAAAAGTAGCAGAAGCTCCACCTGTTAAATTAGGGCTACAAAATTTTGTAAAACTCTTTAATTTGAAGTAAATTGTACTATTGAAGTGCAAGCAAACAAACGGAGGAACTATAACAGCCTTTGCTAAATACTTTGAAGAAGAAATGCAGTATGATAACTTAACAACATTAATAACCTCCTTTGGGTGAACATTAAATTAACTCAAAGTCAAATTTATGAAAAATGTTTGTATTAAATTGCATTTTACCTCACTGCAACACATCATAATATAGTGTATCATACCATATTGCATTGTTTCCTATCAAAGTGAACCATATAACATCCCACTGTATCACATCTTATTGTAGAGTATTATTTTCATCAGCTCCAACACTCCTACCTCTTTTCATGAAAAACACAATATTTTCATAATTAGCATTATCTCTCTCTATATATATATATTTAGTTCCCAGTATGTGTCATTAAGTGATAAATATTTAAAGAAAATCGAGGTGAAATGGAGATTCAGGGTTGTGACGCAGCTACATTAGACATGGGTTATTGTCCTCGGTGTTAAAATGACAGAACTGAGTCATAATGTGTCAGCATTATTGTTTATGCTACACAACTATTGTAGCTGTAATTGTGGCTCTTTTTTTTATTTTAGTTTGTTTGTTCATTGTTTTCTTAAAAACTTGAATCTATGATTGTTTTTCATGACTTAGCTTAATGACCAGGGCGATTATCACAGTATCATTTACAGCCAGACGTCTTAAATTGACCCTAAAGCAGCCAGGATTTCCCGACACTCTTGTCCACTCCCAAGAATACTTCTTCATAAAATTGTGACCTTTATGGTCCAGGTGTGTCACAACAGAGAAAATACCATCCTCACGAACAAAATATTTAGTTCTATTAATTTTTTAAAAAATTATTTAATTGTATTATTTAAGTACAACACTCAGTGACCATGTCCAAAACACTGCAAAAAGTCTGATAATTTTGATTGGTTATGAACTGCACTGACATGGGTAGTAACTGACAATTAGCTCTGATTATGTAGAAGTACATAAATAAAGTAAAATCATGAAAACAGGGATGCAAAGCTCTGCCGGCCTGTGAGGACATTGTATTTTTTCCTTTGCTTTTCCATCCTATTCTGCAAACATCATTTCCCATTTTGTTGTATGGCATTGGATTGTATTGCGTTAGTTCAAATGTGATCATATGGTGTCATCATATGGTGTTGCATTGTATAGTATTATATGATATTGTATGGTATAGTTTCCAATTGCATGGTATGAAGCCACATTGAACTGTATTGTATCAGATTGATCAAACTTATTCTACTCTATTCTACCCAGCCCTATTTCCTTCAGTGACAGTGAATCATATTATCATAATGTATAACATTTACTCATTACTGCTGTCTGTCTGTTTCTTCCTTTGTTATAAAGGGGGACAAATCTGTACTGTTGAGTTTCCAAAGCATGTGTGTATTTAATTATCTCTTCTCTGTCCCTACAACAGACAAGACCTACAACATCCCCGTGTGCCTGTGGCTTGAAGAGAGCTACCCCCAAACTGCTCCCATCTGCTACGTGAGACCTACGCGAGAGATGATGGTGGTCCCGAGAGTGTTTGTCTCCAGTAACGGGGAAGTGATGATGCCTTACTTGACTGAGTGGAAATCTGTAAGACCTGACTCTTTGTGTTGCATTTGTTGACAAAGCTGCATGTAAAACAACAAAAAATAAGACATTATATGTTTACGACCTGGTGTTTTGTTCTTACATTTGTCTCAGGGTGAATGTGACCTCGTGAGCCTCCTGCAGGTGATGTGTGCCACGTTTGGAGAGGCCCCTCCTGTTTGCATGCGACCTCATCAAGAGCCAGAGCCAATTACGTGTAAGTAACACACCCATATGTGCCCCATATATTTATTTATCTGATACTCATATCGAGGGCACACGTGGCTGAGAGTAAATTCTATTCTCATAAATCTAGGGCTGAAGATATCTTCCTTTGTCAGCGTGTTTATTACTTGTAGTTGACTCCCACCTGTCCTAAGAGAGAAATATGGTTTTTTTTTTAGGTTGGCAACAGTTCCAGAGACAACCACAGGTGCTGTCAAATTCCGATGGAAGCATGTCTCTGCATTTACCAAATGAAGAGGGTCAATTTTTCCCGCACAAAAATGAAACAAACTGTTAGTCTTTAGTGGAATTTTACATTCAGTTTCTTATAAAGACTTCTGCTGCTGTATCTTTCTGTTTTCTACTGTGCTTAAGTGTCAGATGGTATCCATTGATGAATTTTGTGTGTGAATTGTGAATTTTGTATGGAATTTATATTGATTCAGACTGTAAATCTGAACCTAGGATAGATGAAAAAATGTTTAAAAGAGATGTATTACATTTATTTTGTGTAACATGTTTTTGCATGGTTTTCTCAGAGGGATCATATAATCTGCTTTAACGCATCAGAGCCCTGAATGACTGAAATTTATTGCCCAAATTACTTTACAATCATCTTTCACCACAACGGCAAAGTCATTCTAATCTGATTCATGCTGAAATGTTTTGAACTTTGAACAATGAATAGATAAGGGAATTCTGGTGAACTCATATCAGGACAAATTAGGGCCAATGATGAAAAGTCTAAGGATGCAATTCATTAAATTTTGATAAAGAATATGGATATTAAAAACTGCTTGGGTTGTAATTTGTCAGCTTCTGTGTTTTTAACCGTTGTGATTTCTTGAATAAAATTAGATAATAAAAAAACAGTTGTTTCAGTGAATGTATTTGATACCTCTGGACAGTTAACTTGTATACCTTAACTGTTACCAGTTTTCACTACAGTTTGAAATAAATGTTATATTTGAAAAGTTTCTGCTAATTGTTCCTCAAAATGCTTTGGGTGTGAGTGTCAAATAAAACACATTGTGTTCTGAAGAGAAAGAGGTTAAGAGTTTTATTATCTGTGTTAGAGATAGCTCTTTAGAAATGGGGGTCCGTGTCTCTTTTGGTAATTGGATAAAACGTTTGGAAACAGATATCAAAAATAGAAAAACGACTGGATATTTGATTTTGCTTTTAAAACAGAAACATCAAAATTGAAATACAGCTGATTTTATTTTTTGTTGTCTGAAACGAGTAAAGAAAAGTAAAAAACGGTTTGATTTTCAATTTTAACCTCTAACAAGAAAATACAATATAGCACGAGACACAAATCGAAAAATGGCCTGTGTATTTATTTTGGTTTACCGGAAGTTGTCACGACAAGAATATTGCATATATTGACCAGTAGATGGCTACAGCGTGGTGCCTACACATGCCAACCGTCGGAAACCCCACAGACATCATGGACCTAATACTTTGTACTTCTTATTGTGCATTGAGACAGTACAGTGAGACAGACAGACAAACAACGTGTGAACAACAACATTTGTAGTGATGTGGGTGTGTGTGTGTGCTAAGAATATGATTGGTGATATTTACAGTTGCATTACGATCACAGATATAGATATGATTTTAATGGTGGTTAAGGAAAATGGTAATAACAAGGCTTTCATGATCATAAAATGATAGTAACAACAACAATAACAAAAAAAATAGACAGTCAGAAGGAACAATAAACAAAACTAAAAATAGAATATATATATGTATATATATTTTAGATTTTTTTCACAATATTAATGAAATATACATATGTAAAAGAAATTCACCAGCGTAACACATTTTGTCTTAACAACAACAACAACAACAATAATAATAATAATAATAATAATAATATTAACTGTAGTTAAGATTAATAATAACGATTGCAACATCAGCCACAATAATAGTGAAATTAAATAAAATTATGGTATGGATGCTTATATGAAAAAAACAAAAATAAAAAAATATAATAATAACTAGAACAACAGTAATATTAATAGTTTATTATAAAAGGGAGAAGGGCTGCTTAACCACAGCAGCTGCAGTAATAATGATAGTAATGGTAATGGTAATGCATAAATACATTGTAGTAAAAAGAATCAAAAAAAGAAATAATAAAAGAGTAATAAAAATAAACATTGGAGGGAGTATTAATGAGTAGAAGAGGAACAACAACAGCATTAGCGGCAAGTGACATGACGGTCGGGGAAGGGGGTTGTCATTGGTGTGCCTTTAGGGAGAGAAGATGTAATGGGGGCAGTGAATAAGTAGGTAAATAGATAAAATACAGTAAAATAGAATGAAGAATAGATATTTGAAAAGGAGAAAAAGGAAAGGAACGTTGATAATAAAAAATAAAAATAATAATTACAAAAATATAAGAAGGGGATCAAGAAAATAAATGAACAAATAGATGAGTAAGTCTGATGAGTAAGTAATAATGGTAATGATGGTAATGTTGATAGTAATAACAACAGTAATACTGTTATTTTTATTATTATTATTAATAATAATGATAATAATAATATAATAATAATAATAATAATAATAATAATAACAACAACAATAATAATTACAAGAATAAAAATAATAATAATAATAATAATAATAATAATAATAATAATAATAATAATAATAATAATAATAATAAAACATTCTAAGTAATTGTTTTTAAATTTTATTTTACTTTATTTTTAAATTATCATCGCTGTCATTGTAGTATGTGTTAGTTATGGGTGTATTATGTATTATGCTGTTTGACAAAGACAGATTGTTTGGCATATTAATAAATGTATAAATGAATTAATTGTATATTTTAATAAAGAAAAAGTTTGTTCATTTGAATTTATCTCTCTCTCTCATACACACACACACAATCATGACTCTTCTGTACACACCAATAACAAGAATTTTTTCATATTTTTGTTTTTGTGTGCTGTGAGTATATTCAATGTAACTATTTCAGGCACAGGCAAATGTACCTTGGCTCACACACACACAAACCACACATCTCATATAAATCCTGTTGACATGCGTATTAAACTTTAAATAAGTTTTTTACTCAGTTGTGTTTGAATAAAACTGAAACACGTCATCTGCATTCAATGCTGCGCCGTTTACTGTAACCTTAGGCTGCACAAAATACGGACATAAATGCGTTGACTCCAGGTGTTTCTGGTGCTAGACTGGAGTGCAGAGACCCATCCAATATGGCGGCGACGCTGGATCACGCTCCAGCACGTGACGAGGCATCTACGTATATTATAGGTACCGCTGTCGCCATCTTCTGGTCAATATTAGCAATATTCTTGTCGCGACAACTTCCGGTAAGCCAAAACAATTATACAGGCCATTTTTAGATTTGTGTCTGGTGCTATATTGTATTTTCTTGTTAGAAATTAAAATTGAAAATCAAACCGTTATTTGACTTTTCTTTACTCGTTTCAGACAACAAAAAATAAAATCAAGCTGTATTTCAATTTTGATGTTTCTGTTTTAAAACCAAAATCAAATATCCAGTGTTTTTTCTATTTTTGATATCTATTTCCAAACTTTTTATCCAATTACCAAAAGAGACACGGACCAGAAATGTTCCATCTTATTGATTCTTTAGTTCTAAATGGCTTAAATTGTAAATACGTAGCCTTTCTTCTGTAGCCTGTATTTTCTTCCGTAGTGAAAGAAACTATTTCTAGTCTCACAATGGAGTTTGTATAGCAAGGCATAGACCTGTGCAGTAGCTGTAAGTATTTGAACAAAAAGTGTTGTTCTGCCCATTGGCCTAGGCCTGGTGACTCAGCAAATCCATCAGGTAGCATAAAGAACTCCTCTTGTGCATTTTTGAATGACAATTACACCCATACTGGTATTTTCAGAGAATTATTATTGTCATTTTGTAAAGTTTTAAAACTACATAAAACATCTGTAAATATAGAACACTCACGATAATATGTGATATAGCCTACTGCATAGCGTATGTGCCGTAACGGAAGAAGGTCTCACAAAATGAGTCATATCGTGTACTTAACTTCATTTACCTATATAATCAACACATATGAATAGAATTTTTTTTTTTTTTCGAAATTCTAAAAAAAAAATTTGCACAAAAAGGAAACTGTGGATAGATCCGCATGATTGGAAAGGAAATTATTAATTATTATTCACTACTTTAAATCCATTTAAAGTTCGGGGCGTAAAACAAAACACGATCAAAAATACTGTACCACTGAAACTTCGCCGAAAGTGCTTTGCTTCCCTTAAACTAAAAAAAAAAAAACAACGAGTAAAACAAACCAACATTTTTTTTTTTACCTTTAACCACCAGGATCTCCCAGTGTGACGTAGTTACCGGAAGTTGTCAGGTACATCCCGGAAATTCCTTTCGCTGGCTAGCCGATATTTGTTTTTGGTCTGTTGGACCAACTATTGATTACCTTTTTTGCTCGTTTCATTGAAATTTAGCCGTCAGATCTTGTCTTGTTAAGAAATAGACCGAACATCTGTGGATTTGCAGTGTGTGACTGACACTGGGCTTTGTTTGAATAGCAGTTGGGCCCGAGGCCGGGCTAACATTAGCCTAGCTTTTACTGAGGTCCTCTCTGTTAGCACAGCTTTAGCTTCCGTCGGCCGTCACCATAGTTTGTTTAAAAGTAAATTTTGTACGTATTTAGATAAAGGCTGAACACATTACAATTAAAACCATGGCCGTCGTCAACGAAGGTGCTCTCAAGAAAATGCTGAAGGTAAGTCGACAGCTTAACAGTTTATGTCCTGTTAGCCTGTTAGCTCATGTTGACGATACCTGACATGTTAACATTTGTTAGCTCAGCAGCAAATTTGCATTTCCTGAAAAAGCTAACATACGTATATAAATATTTTCACGTTGCTAAGCTTTGGCATAACATATATTAGGCTATAACCCTCTCTTAATATCCTATTGGTCGATACGTACATCTTTCTGTAAAACCTCACTCTGTATCTTTGAAGACATGTAGTCATTAATCATTTTTAGAGAAACACTGTCATAAATCAGCAGAGTCTAAAACGATTATCAAATCAAAACTACATTAAAAATTGTCCGTGGACACAGTATGTGCCTTTAAACAACCAACATGTTACTGTTGAAAGTAACAATATTACCGGATAAGATGGCGTTTCAACAGTTAATTGAATATTATGGAAAGTATATTGCCACTTTCACCCCTACGTATTGGTGGTCTTATTTGAATAAAGAAGAAAAACAGTACTTCTATATATTTTTTCCTTATAAATTGCAATCCAAACAAAGTCAAAGAATCCTCTTCCAGGAATGCTTCTAAATGGAAAACTGTAAGTTATACTGTGTGAATTTCCCAACTCTAGGCAAGGCAAGGCAAGTTTATTTGTAGAGCACAATTCGTACCCAAGGTAAATCAAAGTGCTTTACAGAACAAGAAAAATGCATTAAAATCACAATACAAAATAAAAACAAAAATAATCATTGTAAAATTAACTTTAAAAGAGAAGAGTGCAGATAAGATATTTCCAGTGCATTAAAGTCATCTATTTGATAGATGACTTTAATGCAATTTTATAAAAAAAATAAAAAATAAAAAACTTTTTGTAGATTGTCCTCATACTACTTTTACTTAATGCTGTGTAATAATCTTAAGACGCATTTGGAGAAGACATAACTCAAACAGACATATTGTATCCCTTATTTTCAACAAATTATTAACCTCAGCAAATATAGTCAGAATAATCCAATTGTTATTGTTTTAGCCTAAGATTGCATTCACAGAATGAAATGTAACCTCCTTTTTAGGAATAAAGCAATTTAGGGTGTTAATAAACTTAAACTTGGGGCTGATCGATAATGGATGAAATTATTACCCCAGTTATTTGGATATACATGAAGATTTACTTATTGAACCTACTTGATCTCATCATTATCACTTCAAACACTAAGGAGAAGCTATTAAAGAGAACAAATTTGATGAAATACAAATGTCGCCACTATACCTGGTGAAGGTCTGATGGATGAAAATGTGATGTAATTCGATTATTTCAGATGTTTTTGGTCATAAAGTGAGGCAGCGCGTGTGAGCTTTTTGCCAGTTGTTTTTAAGTTACATCCAACACAGCTGTCACACATTCAGATTCGCAGATACTTGCTTCATGATTGAAGTTTCAACATTTATGGATATCTGTCCTCATTTCTGTTTTCAATGTCTAGCAATACAAATACAGAGATCTCACTGTGCGTGAGATTACCAATGTCATCTCCCAGTACAAGGACCTGAAGCCTGTAATGGATGCTTATGGTAAGTTAATATTTTTGTGATGTTTTTGGTCACACCTTGCCCTAAATTTATTCCTTTAGATGGTTTGAATGCACACAGCTGTCTTTTTGACATTGGATCTTTTTGTACAACAGTGTTTAATGATGGCTCCACAAGAGACCTGATGAGCCTGACAGGAACTGTGCCAGTGAGCTACAGAGGTAAATAATGTTTGTTCACTCTCTCCAGAGCTAAATATTCCTCTGTTTCAAAAGATGTGTCGTCCAGTTTGAACAGGCAATAGTCAAATCCAGTTTGAGCTGGTTCTATGCATAATTAGACGGTTTAATGGCAGATTTCCATCTAGTTGAGCTTTCACAATCAGCTATGCCCCCTGTGTCAAACGTTATTTTCAGAATACAGCTGTAGCCAATTATTTTGTGCTCTTTCAAACTCAAACTTCACATTTATGAGCTAAAGCAACAGTAAACAAATGCCAGATGCCTCTTGGTGTGAGTCAAGCCTGATCTGAGAAACTCTATTTCAGAACAAGTGCATGTGCAGGAAAACGAACTGGATGCTTTTTGTAAGATTGTGTGTCCTTGATTTGCCAAGTTTTTTACTATTCAAGTCAATTAGCGTTACGATTAATCGATTAATTACATTTTTCATATAACAGAACATATTAAAGTTATGACTCCAAGGCCAAATCCATGTCTTGTGTACTAGCAGGTTTACTGTATTTTTTTTAATCTGTGTACAGTTGCTAAAATCTCACTAGAATTTCTTGAGATGGATTTAAACATGAATGTGATATATTTCATAGACATTGTCTTTTTATTTCTTGCAGGTAATGTCTACAACATCCCAGTATGTCTGTGGCTACTGGACACATATCCCTACAACCCTCCCATATGTTTTGTCAAACCTACAAGTGCCATGATGATCAAAACTGGCAAGCACATTGATGCCAATGGTAAAATCTACCTGCCTTATCTACATGAGTGGAAGCATGTAAGTATGACAACATCTACATCTACAATTTTGGCATAAAAATGATTTTTATACGGTTCTATGTAGATCTGCTTGATTATGGGAAAGTATGATCTTGATTATTTTGATTGCCACTGTGAGCACATTTTTGAGCCCTATTACTCAGTGATTTTACAGCATCTTTATGCAAACAATCTGGGATGATTAAATAAATCATACTGAATTGAGAGCCAACTAAAACAATGTAGCATATTCTGCAAATTGTTTTTCATTGCCTAAGAAATTATTTGATGTTACTGATGCTGTAAGTATAACATAACTAATTCAACACAGAAAATGTTTAAGAGTGAAGTGATCAAGTGATTTATAATTCCAATATGTAATTGACATTAATCACTTTTCATTTTACAGACCTAAAAAATGTGTGACATTATTTTTGTTATATTTGTACCTAAGTGGTTTGAGTTGTTAAGATGGTTTCCAGAAGGTCTTCCTTTAAAAATGGGATCTTGGTTACATTTAAAACATGAGCCCAACTGACATACAGACACAGGCATTTTTTTCACAGTTAAACCAGCGTGTACAATCACCTTTATGGTTTAAAACTAAGGTTTTGTGATGAAGAATGTTTATAAGAGATGAAGGGAAAGCACTAGTTAACTTTGTTAGTGACGTTAATAACTTAACTGCTCTGAAAACCTACTCAAAAAAAGCATTGTGTGAAAATGCAGTAAGTCCAATCCTTAAAAAAAACAGGCAGAGCTTTTACTTTGAAACACATCTCAGTTCTTACTACCTGTTGTATCGGTTTAAGGACATGCCTAGATGCAACATACCTGAGCCCAGATGCAACATACCTGAGCCCAGACACACACATCTTGAAAATTTCTCTCTGGAGTGAATTACACCCATGTCTTGTTCATGTTTTTGTGATCACAGGAGGCTAAAAGCACAGTGACACTCTAGAACTCCCCAACACAAGTGGCATGACAGTAGTGAAATGGGTATCATAAAACAACTTGAAGTTTAACCATTGAATCTACATTACAGTAGCTTAGCTTGTTTTGACACAAAAGTTGAGAGGCGTGAGTGTTGCATTAATAGCTGGTAAATCGAAATAAATCTCATGCTTCTAGATTTTTGTATTAATACATATTGCTGCATATTTATTAAAGGCAGAAGGGCACCTTAACAAGAAAAACAGACTGTCTTGGGGTGATATTTTAACAGATATTGTACAGAATTTTTTTTTAAGAGCACCATTATTTTGATTTTAATTGTCAATAAAACGTGTCCCTCCCTTTATGCTTTTCAGCCTCAGTCAGACTTGTATGGTCTGATTCAAGTGATGATTGTGGTGTTTGGAGAAGAACCTCCAGTTTTCTCTCGTCCCACCACCCAAGCCCCATACCAAGCTTTCCAAGCTGCTGGACCCCCCAACCGTGAGTGACATACATTTTCAACACAGCTTATCTTGGTGTCAATGATCTGTTCTGATTGAAAGTTTTTGCCTCATGTTTTAGTGCTGTAGTTGTTTCCCTAAGCACTAGATGGAGCTCATTTACCATTATAGCTCACAGTGGAAAACTGAAAATTTTGTATGTCTGTGTCTGGGAGAAAAGAAGAATATGTTGAATAATGTGTCCTCAGATCTAATTGCTCAATTATCTCTTTGTGCTTTAGCTTCATACATGCCAGGCATGCCTGCTGTGTCACCATATGGTCCAAATCCAAACCCAGGGTAAGATTTTTACCAAGCAGGTCTCTCCCTTTCCCCAAAGGTTGTCCACAGTGTTTTAAAGAATTTTGTTAGTTGAAAAAACAATTTCTATAAAAAGAAACTGAGGCCTTTGAATTGCATGAATGTTCTTAATGTAAGATTTTAGAGTTTTAATTTAAACTTGCCCTTGATTTTATATTCATGAAGAGATTCTGTTATCCGAAGTTTTTCTGGATTTAAGTAAAATGTTTTGTTTTAATTAGATGAACACACACATCCACAGGACACAGACAATTAGGACAGTTCCCTATAGACGACATCCAGAAAATAAAGAGTCCAAGCTTTGATCGAGAGGGAATGAGGTGGTTTCCAGCGAGTAGCAATCAATTTTTTGGCTGCTGTCAGTCCAGCAAAAATGACACACTTTTTGAGCATGGAAATATTAAGAGCTGATAGGTCATTCAAAACCAACACACACATATTCGCTGGTACTATTTCTTGTATCAGGTCAGATAATTTGGGTGCCTCATTCACCATAGTTGTCCAACAGAAGGACAGTCCCAAAACATGTGGGTAAACGTACTGTGAGCTTTTAAAGAGCACGATTTGCAAAGAGAATCATTAATAATTTTCATACGGTGAAGTTTAACAGGGGTGAGGTATGTTCTGTGAAGAAAATTAAAGTGAATTTGCTGGTGATCTGGGTTGCGTGATGCTTCATGGATACTGGACCACACTTTATTCCAATCAAAATCCTGGGATAGATCTGAGCAATCGCTTCTCCAGACCCTCTTTTTTGGAAGTGTGGGTCTGTTACCAGCAAAAAATTATATAATTTAGAAACCATACCTGAAGTTTTAACCTGTTTGGCAAAGAGTTCCCGGAGTGGGTGTGTGGGTAAAGAACACTGCCAGGGGACACCGTACGCTTTAAGCCCTGACCTCAACTGTAAATAAAAGAAAAAAGAGGAACACGGCAGACTGAATGCATCCTTAATATCAGTAAAAGAAAACAGGCCAAAATAGTTATACATGTCTTTTAAGTAGTGGATACCCCTCCGCTCCCACTGAGGAGCAGAGATAGGTCTACTGCCAATCAGAAGTGCCTTATTATTGAATATTGGGGAGATAGTGTGCCACTTGGAGGAGATATGAGGAATGTGGATTTCTGAATTCCTTTCTCAGCCTTGCATTTGTTAGTCAATCAGTTGATTTTTCTTGCTTTGTTTCAACCCAAAAGTCCAAATGACAAAGCAGTGATAAGGAGTAACCACATTGAAGATACACTGGGCTTAGCATTTGCTTTAAGAAGATCTCGAAAATAGTCTCAAAAGGCTGTAAATTTAACTTTAGATTTGCTGAACAAAGCCCTGTTTTTAAAGCTTAAGCACACATGTCCCCTAAAAGAATTCTTGGAATGTTTGTCGTGTTGTTACACATTTGCACATTTTTAGTGAAGCAGTGCTCCACTGATTCATTTACAGTTAAAGCTATAAGCCAGAGACAAACCTGATATTTTTGGTGATGGATAAAGAGGATTTGCCCTTTAATCAGCATTTGAATATTTTCAGAGGGTATCCAGGATACCAATACCCAGGGGGCAACTCTTACCCGGCCACTACTGGACCAGGGCACTACCCCGGCCAGACCCCAGTTTCCACAGTGGGTATGTATAACAGTTGAAATTCAGGTTGCTGTTTGCCTCGTTACTATGGTTACATTTTCAAATTTTTGTCTTAATACTCCATGAGTCCTTCCTACAAAGGTCAGTTCACCTCTGAAGATACAAAACATTTTCTCCTTTCTGTGGTCTTAAGCTAACCCTGAGCTAAGACACTTGACCTTTTGACTCAAACTCTCTCACCCTCCCTATGACTTCTGTGGCGCGCCGATCTGCCACTGAAAGGTCGTCAGTGTAACCAGAGTGGGGTGCAGTAAAGGCCAAGGGTTTGGATGGACCTGGAGAGAACGGAAGAGCCCCGTCTTTCCAGCCCTCACTCTCTGCTCCTCAGAGGCTCACAGGACTATATTTAAGATGGAAACAGTCACTTCACACAAAGACACACCTACGTTCAGTGGACCTATCTGCTGTACCAACTCTGGATAGCACCAAACAGACCAGCTAGCAGGGGAAGCTTTGGTTGTCTTCTAAATTTAGTGATGGTGAAAAAAATAGGTTTAACTGTACACTACTCAGATCTCAAAGCTGAATCAACTCTGACATTTGCTATGCTGAGTCCAGACTCCTCATCAGGTGCCCTGACTCTGAAAAAATCTATCAGTCTTTTTGATTACGCAATCAAGACAGGCCTTAAGGCTCTAGTTGGTGTTGTTTTTTTTACATTTTACATTTCTGTCATATACTTTATTATTTAGGTCACGAAATGACCTAATTTACTTTAAAGGGTTGGTGCTTTGGAGGTGTAAATGCTTTGGAGCACAGACTTGTTCACAGACAAACAAACATTGCATTTCAGCTTTGGACCCATTTTTTAACACCAAATGTTACTGCTCACCTCAGGAAGGAAAGCAGAAACAAAGGATATTTATGTCTGACGAGAACCTCTTTGCTGAAAAGCATTTAGTTTTCTTGAAAAAAAAAATATTTATGAAGATATAGTTGATATGACTTTGATATTTGTTATAAAATTGCACATTGTATCTGTGTAGTACTTCAGAAATCCTCTGGCTCATCTTCAGCGGCAGGGCCATGCTTGAAGCCCTTACAATCACATGTTGTGTCAGGGACAACTGGCTGAAGACATTTTATTTATTGTGTTTTCATTTTATCTGTCCGTCCAATTCCAAACATGATATCTCCAAAAGACCTACAGGAAATATCTTGTAATTTGGCACAAAGGTCAACCTGAACTCAATGTTTGTGCTGTTTATTGATTCCAGTAACTTTTCCCCTTCAGGCCAGAGCAGAGATGGCACCATTGGAGAGGACACAATCCGTGCATCTCTAATATCAGCTGTGAGTGACAAGCTTCGCTGGAGGATGAAGGAGGAGATGGACAGAGCTCAGGCTGAACTAGATGCCCTGAAAAGAACAGAGGAGGACTTAAAGAAAGGACATCAGAAACTGGAGGAAATGGTGTCCAGACTGGACACAGAAGTGGTGAGAAACCCTCATATGTTTTCCGCTGTTCATTTCATTTTCTTCCTTCTGTTGATGATAATATTTTTGTTTTACTAGGCTGAGGTCGACAGGAATATTGAGCTGCTGAAGAGGAAGGACGAGGAGCTGAGCGAGGCCTTGGAGAAGATGGAGAACCAATCAGAGAATAATGACATCGATGACGTCATTGTGCCCACAGCTCCGCTCTACAAACAGATCCTGAACCTTTATGCAGAAGAAAACGCAATCGAGGACACCATCTTCTACCTGGGAGAGGCACTCCGCAGGGGGGTCATAGACCTGGAGGTTTTTCTAAAGGTGCTCAATCAACACCTCGCTTACAAAGTCGTTACATTATCGCTCATTTACTTGTCTCATTCAAAATTCCACTCCCCTTACAGCATGTACGTCTTCAGTCCAGGAAGCAGTTCCAGCTTCGAGCCCTCATGCAGAAAGCCCGCAAGACAGCAGGCCTCAGTGACCTCTACTGACCCACGATGACTACCTGAAGACATGAATATGTTCATCATCACGTTCTCTCTTCTTCATCTTTTATTCTCTTTTGATATCTTCTTCTATTTATAAAAGCTGCCCTTATTTTTAATATATTTAGGTGTGAATCTGAATGGCAACAACAGGGAATCACTGGCAGTGCAACATTTGTAAGGAGTCGTGTCACACTGTCGTAGGGCAATGAAACCTAAAGCTGTGGCCTCGGTAAATGTAAGGGCGTGGATTGTGTTTTAGTTTGATCAGATGCATCTTTGAAGTCTTTTGCATTGACAGCCAGGGCCTGTTTTTACAATGTGAGAGCTTCATTTTGGTCCTCAGTATAGGAACAAACCACATGAGGTGATGGGAAACCAGGCACTGTGATTACCTGCAGCATGCTTGAACTCACAGTATGCAACATATGCTGCCGGGGGGTCTTAACCTAAACAGCGATAAAAGATGACAAATTGAGGCTGACACGCCATCAGCTCTGCCCACCTCCTATGCTTACTGCTTATTTTGAAGTTAGGATGCTAATCGACCAAATCTAAACTCCATGAAGTGTTTTTACTCAGTAAACCAGCATTCTCATGTATGGATGAAGTTCACATAATGAGGGAGAAAAGCTGTTAGAAGTGGGCTTTGCTGGAAACCAAAAATTCCACTGTAAAAGCTGTTATCCCTCATTCTTCTATATGTGCTTCATCCTAGTTTGCTCAACAGTAAACACTTGTAATAGCGTCGTAAATATTAAAAAAAAGAGTTATGAGTGGAGGAAAGCGGAGGTGACTGCAGATCTCTGATTGACTTACGAATGGGGGGGACATTGGCAAGAGACCATGCAGAGACCCAGAGAGTAATTGTGTCCATACAAGTAGGCTACAGGAAACATCAGCGAGATGTAAAGACAGAGCATCAGAATTGAGTAGCAGGTCCTGCTGCCTTGTTTTGCAGTCTTTGGTGTTAAATGCGATATTTTCCCGGCAACGATAAACATGCCTCGACTGTCATGCTTGCCATCATCAGTGATGATCGTCCCATGAAAACTTGAAAAATCAAGGGTTTCTCTGGCTTTTAGAAGTTGGGATAATATGTGTGATAGTACTGAACTACAAAATAATGATTTCATGATTCATCTTTTTTGTAAAGTCATTCTGTTTTGGATATTTTTCACACCACATATTTAAAGATATTATTTTAGCATTAAGCTCAAGAAATGTCCAGATCCCTCATATTTTTTAACCCAAAGAGTGAAAGCACTGTCTAAATTGCACTGATACACTGGTAATGTTTCCATACCAAGACTTTGTCAACGTATTTCAGCAGTTTCTACAGTGGGCATGGGTTTACAAGCTTCTTTGTGAATTGTAAACAAGAAATGGGCTAAAGCTGAGTGAGGTCCTGTTCTTGTTGTTTAAATCAAAATAATATTTTTGCTGAAAATTCTGGTATCCTGACAACCCTATGCATACTGCCATCATACTTTTTCAGTGGATCCATACCCCATGTAGTTTGCTAACTTCAAGTTATTGTCTTTACCTGTGTGTTTGTGTATGTGTTTGTGTGTTTGTGTCACTGTTCGGTAGCTCACAGGTTCTGCAGGGACCCCTCTTGCAAAACAAAGTCATCTGACTACTAAGCACAAATTGTCGGGGGCAAGTACAGAGGGGGCTTTGTAGAGGGCCCCATGTGTCCTTTTCATCATTAAGAGAAGATTGAGCTGTGATAGAAGTGCTTGGGGGAATCATCCTTACAGGTTTTTATGAGGTTGGGGTCATGTTCAGTAGCCACGGAGTCGTATTTGAGTGTTAATAAGCTTTATTTTGTAGCTTCATCAACACGTGTCCCCACAACTCTGTGTTTTCCCTGTTTTGTGTGATTGGTGACAATGGTGTGAGTGAGTCTCTCATTGTATGTCTGCCCTCCTGTCTGACCTCATGCACCAGCCAACCGTGCAGCAGTGGCTCACTAGGTGTAGTGTCTCTGTTAAAGGTGGACTGCCTGATTTGGGGGTGTAATAGAAATCTTTTAAATTGACTTTTCTGTTTTTCCTTGTTCTATCCACTCACCTTCACTCTTTATCGTATGGGGAAAATTGTGAATACAGCCGGAGTTATGGAGGGTAAAGGAAAAAAAAAAACTATTGTACTAATCACAAAGATAAGTTGTGTAAAGTTTGAAGATAGGTCTCATTTAAATTAGCCTTTTACTAAATGCACTTTGAATTGTATGATAGTTTATCTACTGCTATTTTTTTCTTGTTTCCAAATCAACCATAGACCCCCTGTTCTTTTATATATCTGTAGATTTATGTAAATCAGAATAAATAAGAGAAATCTGATTAAATGGGTGTATTCTTGAGGATTATTTTCTTATTGTTTCTATTTAATTGGTTAATGTTTTTTGAGTGTTACACAGAAAAGCAAAATTTTTTGAACCCAAATACCTGCCAAAAGATGGAATGTTGTATAGAGTGAGTAAAATGGAAAACAGTGATTTGCAGTTTTTTCAACCTGCATTCATTCTTTTTTTTTTTGTTGAAACATTTTATTGATGCTTATGAAACAAGAGCAAGATACAAGCCTGTTGACAGCACCAGACATTTCTTTTTAAACAATTTGAACCCCCCCAACCTACACCCATCCTAAAAATAATAATACAATAAATAACTTAAAATAATAATGATAATTTATTTAAAAAGGGGGTTATATCACTCTAACATCAGGAATAAAGGTTGCAAGTACACAAGGACATGTGAAGAGGGAATTCTGACAATCCAAAAGTCCAAAACACAGCTGGGAAGAGTCTTGTTGGTCCAGGTAATTAGATATAGTTCAACGTCCAACTGTATTGTTGATGTTAATCTGGTGGCAAACCTACATTCATTCTTATAAAATATGAAGATGCAATATTTATTATTCTAATATTTATTTATATTTCCAAAACAGTTGGGACAGGACCATGTGTTAACCACTATCTTACCACAATTCCTGCTAACAACACATTTAGCACCAGGACAGAAGACAGTACTTTAAGTATTCTTGGTGTACTTTTTTCAGCATTGTAGGATTTCTGTAATTTTCCCCTCAGTACAACATAGATTTTCCATAGTCTAGTAAATGCACCTTTACAGTAAAACAGTGCTGTTGTAAGTCATGCAAATTCGGCTTGACATTGTCTTGCTGAAATCAGTAGAGACATTAAAAAGATGTCAACTGGACAGAGACATATGTTGCTCCAAATCCTGAACATACATCGTAGAATTTATGGTGCAAGTAACCCATGCCATAGGCACTAATAATACCACCAGTGTACTGCTGATACAGGCTTTTGATCCTTGTTTTAGTAACAATCTTAATCAAAAACTTTTCGACATCAACTCTAGACTTGAGAGACCACAGCTTACTTTAACACTTCAGCTCAGTCCATCTCAAACAAGCTTGGCTAAGAGAACAGTGCCTCTGGATGTTTTTAATATGTGGCTCTCACTTTGCATAGCAGAGTTTTACATATTTGTAGATGGAGGTGTGTGCTCAGCAGCAGCATTTTCCTCAGAGTTCATGAGCCCACATTGTATTAATCATCAGAATGATGTCTGTTTTTATTTCAGAGCTGCCTAAAGGATTGAAGGTCACAGGCATTCACTGTTAATTTTTGGTCTTGCCCTTTGCATGCAAGATTTCTCCCGGTTCTCTAAATTTTATGATGGTATGAATTTAAAATAGAGAAATCTCTCACTACATTGCAGATTCATGTTAAGGTATCAAACTTTTGGACTTTTTACCCACAGTTTTCACAGACTGAAAAACTTTGAACTGTCATTGTGAGCAAATGAGCCTTTCAGCTGCTATTGAACCAACTATCAGTACTATCACTTGTTACTGAATTCACTACGTCTTCTTACCTGTGGATTGTTCAAGGTATTTTTTTTTTTTGTAGGTTTTTCAACATTCAAAAACATCCCCAGTCTTTTGTTGCCCCATCCCAATTTTTTTGGAGCATGTTAAAAGTGTCAAACTCTAAAATATATATATATATATATATTTAAAGAAGAATAAATAAGTAAATCCAAGTTTAAATATTAAATCTTGTCTTCAAGTTGTAAAAGAAGGTCAAAAACAATGTTTTGTAAATAATTGTATTCTGCTTTTATTTTTTTTACACAAGGTTTCATCTTTTTTGGAATTGAACTTTAAATATTTACCGTCATTATTTATCCAGTTGTTGTACTGGCGTTTCTAATATTAGCATTTACAATCAGGTCCATAACCTTTGTGTACACTTTCATAACAGTGTACCCACAGAGTGACGAGTGACCACACTGTGATCTCCTGCATAAAAACCTCTCTGCCACGTGATGACCCATCGCTGTGGACTCAAAGCAGCTGACTCAGCTGCTCTGTTGACACATACAAACAGCATTTTTGTGAGGTAGAGTGACAAACACATGAAAGGACAAAGAACAGGTTTTTCCACTATCCTGGCAGATTTATTTGATGTAACAGCAAATGAAAATCAATATCCAGCTGCCATGACAGGCGTTGATCTTTATTGAGTCAGGTGGTTAATAGACCTCTGCTAATGTAACAGTAATACATAAATAGATCTTAACAGTATTAACAGTTATAAATAAAACTATCTTCAATTCTCTTGATGTATCCAGAGTCAGGTGAAGTAAAATAAATACAAAACCCTTTAAGGGCATTTAGGGTGCACAGACAGATAACACCATCCTAAGGATTGTTACCTTCCTTTAGATAATCTGATTGGTCGTGATTAGAGCTGACTCTTTCCCACTGGGTCTCTGTGATCGCTTTACAGTCCTCCACTTAAACATTCTCAAATGTAACATGTTCCTCGACATTGACATTTAGATAGTTTATTTCTGTCAGTGCACTTGTGGTTCAGATGTTTACAAAAGGCTTCAGTTCCAACATGTAGAGACAGCATTGCTTTTCTCAAATAGTAAGGTACTCTGGTATCACAGGGTTTTGGCCTTGTGATATATGCAGCAGTGTTGTTATGGCTGTTGGTTTGGTAGGAAGCCCTCCTCACAAAGAAATGGAATGTCTCCATTATAATCCAAACAAAAAATCAACAGAGATAACCAGGTGGAAAAAATACAACCGGTAACAATCACAGAATACAGGGACTACAGACAGGGAGTGTGCAGCAACAGACACATACAGTACATGGAGTAGACACGCTCAGTATGCTAAGGCTTTCCTGTGTGGAAAGGACAACATGAAGGTAACCCCTCTCTCCGACACCGGCTGAAGGCTAAAGGTTTGAGATGTGTTTCTGACAATTCAGTCATGGAGGGAGGAGGACGTGTGGGAGGCAGCAGAGGAAAATGACACCTATCAGTGAATACCTGAAGGTAAAATCAACATTTTTGCCTTTTTGATACTCTGAGGTTTTATCCCTGTTGCCGTATGGGACACAGAAGGAAGTCAGAAGGAGGACGTCGACCACACAGTGCTGGATATGGTTCCAGGGTGAGGATTCAGAGGAGAGCTTTTCACAGGGTGAGCTCCTTCTGCACGCCCCACAGGGTCTCAGCACTCTTCTGCACCTGCTTCTCTTCGTCGGGCTTCAGAGTCATGTGGATCACGTCCGTCAGACCGCTGTTACCCAGGACGCACGGGACACTCAGGAAGACCTCATCCTTCACTCCATGCATGCCCTACGGAGATGATGATGGCGGAGAATAATCATAGTCAGGAGGATGTGTTAGAATGTTGGTAGAGAGCAGAAATTAACAAAGAGGTGCATGTGAGGCTCTAAATGACTGTACCTTGACCAGTGTGGACACAGGGTGCACCTTGTGGAGGTTCTTCAAGATGCTCTCAACAAGGTCAGCCACGGACATACCGATGGCCCAGGAAGTGTAGCCCTTCAGCTTGATAACCTCATAGGCTCTGCAACATGAAAACATAGCAGGAAAATAAAAATGAGAACAGCATGACTCTGACAGAAGAGAAACCGAACTGTTGCTCCGCTTCTGTATTGAAGATGGCATGCTTGTGTTGTCTTTTTCCGCTAATGTCCCTTTTTCTTTATATCTTTGTGCAGTTCGTCACCATTGCAGAAGCACTAAATTGATAGATTCCCAGGTTTTTTTTTGTAGGTTAGTGGGTGATGTCATTTTTACACACCAACAGGAGCTATAGGTAGTAGTGATACTATACTGTTTTTTCAAAGACTATTCACACTTAAATAAATTAACAGCTGCTGTTACTCCAACAGAGGAAAAAAAAGATCTCACTGGTGAGGATTGTGACCAGTCCATGATACTGAATAATTTAGATCAGTTAAGTTTAATATTTTTAATTTAACTGGAACAGTTAAATGTCTTAGATAATGTTGTGGTGTTACATGGGCTAAAGTGCTATAAATCCTCTGCAAACACATCAAGTTATTTAAAGAGGTATTTGTACAGTATAAACTAATATGTAATTTATAATTATTTTCCAAATGTAAAATGGTTACACATGTTGAACCTCAAGATTTTCTTTCAGGCCACTACTATTTTTTCTATCACTTATTTTCCTCTGATTTCAAATCAAGGTAGAGCGACGCTGTATGCTGATGATGCATTTTATTCACCATTAGCAACTCTCGAGAGGGAACAACTGAGCATGGACTCAAATGCCAGCTCTTTTGTCTCAAAGCAACTTCTACTCACAAATACTAATGCAAGACAACAGACGGTTAAGCAGAGGTATAAAATGCGGAATATTCTTCCATCAGACATCATGAGTTTAACCATTCAATCTTTCATTTTTGTGAAAGAAACATCTGATGCATCATTTAGTACAAGCTCATGACTGCATGTCTTGATGGTACATCAGGAACACGTTTATTTCACGGTTAAGCCAATGAGAGCTGTTTTAAGAAGAAACATTATTTCTAAGAGGTACATCAAATTCATTTATTGACTGGATAGACATAAAAAGGCACATAAGAGATTACCTTTACAAACGCCAATGGTTTACGTTGGGGTTTTCTTTGTCTGTGCGATGAAATTATCATTACATTTTTCTTTGTTAGTTTTCTTGTCTTTTTTTATTTTGCCTGAGAGTGTTCATGTCATATGTGTGAATTTTTACTGTTTGTAAAAGAGGACCCCAGGAATATGATTTGCTTCTTCGATAATGGTTCAAGAGGATCAGGTTGAATAACTGAGAATGGAGAGGGTACATTTATTTAACCCAGGTGCTGAGCAGATGTGTGAACAGTTGTGCACACTCTGTGCACTTTGGGGCCGTTTCTATGAGAAAGAACCGAGCTGTTAACAGACTGCAGTCTGAAGGGTTGTTCCCACACTTCAGTGATAAACTGAGTTACAGTGGGTCATATGGTAAAATGAAAACTTTCTCTTTTCTCTCATGATCCCTCACTTGAATCATCCTTACGAGCTCGGTTTCTCACTTTCTTTTGGAATTTTTTCCACACAATGTTACAAGGATATGCAACTAAAACTCAAAATGCAAGAGAAACATCTATTTGTTTTTCTTTGTCTGGCAGGATAACTGGACATGTTCAATTACTTTATTTTAACCTAAGTTTGAAAAGTTTGGTTCTGCTGTAAATTGCATCACTTGTATTACTGAACAGAAAGTTGTGAATCAAGCTACAAACAACTTGAGCAGTCAGACACATTTTTTTCACTAAAGCATAAGTGTACTACAGTAACATAGCTTGCAATGGGTACATTTGAATATTTTCTCTGTGATTGTTTAAAATATTCCTGGTTTTAGCATCCTCAGGACCTCACCTCATCCTTTCCCCCTCTTATGTGCCATCACTGTTCAGCACATTTTACCACTTTACAAACTATGTAGCCAATAATACAAACTTAAGATGAAATGACAGTAGTGCATTTTAAATTAACTTTGGAAATGTCTATGAAAAAGCCTTCGATACAGACTGAAGTTGGTGAACCTTCTCATTCCTTTCTCTGTTCACACATCAATTGTCTTTTTTATCTGTTATATTTGTCCCACTTTTGAAATCTTCCATTCAACAACCAAACCCGAGTCAACCTCTCAGATAATCGGCCACTGTGTTGAACATGCCTGACCTCCTTCAACAATCAGGGATTGAGACACAAATCAGTCTGACACTTAAAATAAATAATGAAACTTCATGTGAGTTTACCTTCCAAGCTCTTGCAACTTTTAAAGGAACGCCACAACTACCTGTTACAAAACCCAGCACCAGGTAAAGCCCCAGATAAAGAGAGGCTGATTAGTCAACATGGACAGGTTTTTCAAAAAGCAGACCTGCAAGTGAGAGTTGGGTCATGAACACTACAGTAAAGAATCATGCAGCAGAGCTATTGTGTATGATCCGGCTGCCAGGCTGTGGTGAACTCTTAACACACAGCTGTGCTGTATGCATGGACTCGCCTCAGCCTGCCCTTTGGCTCAAAGCCATGGTCAAATTCCTCTTCAGGGCTAGTCACAGTCACCGGATTCAAACATGCCTGCTGGGATTTTTTTTAAGTCATGTGTACAGGTAACACTGAGTCTAAGATAATGAACCCTTGCATTTGTTTCACTATATCTAAATATTAATTGACCTCTATGCCCACATGTTTAATGATTTTAGAAATTTTGTTATGTTGTGGTACAAGTTCAGTAGTTCAGGGGTTGGCTTTAACTATAAGCTAGTATAAACAGTAGATTTACCACACTTGGCTTCAACCTACATTTTTTTTCGTCCATTTAATCCCTGAATGTTTTTGTTTAAGTATATGCCGTCAATGTTTTATTTATGGAGATAAAAAAATCAATGCTAATGAAAAAAAAATGCTAGTACTATTACTGCTACTTATCACATACCCAAACAGATAACTGGTTGATTTATCCCACGCCTGCTGTTGTTCCTTTTAGCATGATGCAGAGAGGTGTGCTGAAAATTCTCAGTACCCTGAGAAAAATACACATTTAATACCTTTCATTTTTACTTGAGTATTTTCATAGAGTACTACTTTTAATTACAGTTAAGAAAAATACTCAAAGTAATTGTGCTTTTACTTGAAAACATTTTTTTCAATTCTTCCACGTCTGGTTCCAAAACCTAGATGCATATAGCAACATTTTTGGGGCAGAAACACCCCTCAACCACACTTTTCTCTGTTGCCATGAATTTAAAGATTACCATTTCTTAAACTTTTGTTCAAGTTGCACTGAGTGCCCCTATGTCCAATCCTCTTTCGGTGTTTCCTCATTATTTCCCCCGATCTGTAGGAACCCAAGAGCTTCAACAGATCCTTTGAAAATTCTTCCAAAATCGATGTTGGCAACACATTTAACATAACCCATATCTGAACTGTCCTTCCAATATCACTAATAAAAAGTCACCAAATTGCTTCATGTCAATGCTGTGGTCCTCACTAGTGAATGTTATCTTACAGAAAAGTGGATTACTAGGAAATAACTTGCACTTACCCATCAACAACCATCTTATGGACCTCCTTCCAGTTTTCACTGTCACCATCACCACCCATCTGTGGGTTCAGGCCCTGCAGGGACACTCCAGCAACATTCACTCCACTCCATACAGGTACTAAAAAAACAATCACAGAAACAAAATTCCCTCATCTTAGATAATATGTTTAAAAAAATATTGTTATTATTGTGCACTTTTTAAGATGTAGATAAAGTAGCTTGATTTAATGTTAAGCTCAAGTCCAATAAGTCCAGTGAAAGTCTAGCTGAGCCTTTATTTTTAGCAAGAGCTGCATACCACTGGAGTCTCCGTGCTCTCCAATGATCCAGCCGTGGCAGCTGGAAGGATGGAGGTGGAGTTTCTCTCCCATGAGGTGGCGGAAACGGGCAGAATCCAGGTTGGTGCCGGAGCCAATAACGCGGTTACGAGGGAAACCGCTCAGCTTCCAGGCCACATAGGTCAGGATGTCCACTAGAGGGGAAACAATCAGAGGAGGTTATTAATTTGGTTTTGTTACATTTTCTCAAGTATTTTGAACCCTGTTTCAAAGCATGCAAACCTGGGTTTGAGACCACCATCAGGATACAGTTGGGGCTGTACTTGACAATGTTTGGGATGATGAACTTGAAGATGTTGACGTTACGCTGGACCAGGTTCAGACGGCTTTCGCCCTCCTGCTGGCGGGCACCAGCGGTCACCACCACCACTTTGGAGTTGGCTGTCACACTGTAGTCTGACAAAGTGACACAAAGGAGAGGTTTTCTTACGGTACAACAGATAAATAGTTTCTATCACTAATCACAAGATTAAAAAACAAATGTTGTGGTTCCTTTACGTTTTTTTCTCACCTTTGTCAGCCACAATTTTGTGTGTCTTCAGGAAGAGCGATCCATGCTGCAGGTCCATGGCCTCACCCTTCAGCTTGTCCTCCATCACGTCAACCAGGGCCAGCTCATCACACAGGTCCTTTTTAAAATACACACTCATAAGTCATTTTGGTTCACTATATACAGGATGTCTTTCACAAGAACTATTTTATGTATTAAGCAGCAACATTTCAGGCCAAACTTTTTGTTATTTCCAAAGACTGAAATGGACAAAAATTGACAAAAAATTATATTTTTTGTCTCTGCATATATTTCTCTAAAGCTGCATTTTCAGTTCAAGAAGCTTTTGTTTCACTTCACCCTTGTTGCTCCAGTTGGCTATGACCCAGCAACATAGTTGAGATTGGAAGAAGACAATATAAGGAAATGTTTTTGTCAGGTTTGTAGAATAATGTAGCCTGTTGTTTTTCCTCTCGACAAAGAAAAAAAACTAGCTGATGAGTCAGTAAACTCTAACAGTCTGTTTAAATGCAGCATTTGATAGCTTCTTAGTATAAATATCATATATTTGGATCTATTATTATTATTACCTCTGCCGAGGAATTTGTTTTTGCCTGAGTTTTTTTAGTTTGCTAGTTTGTGAACAGAATAACTTAAAAAGTTATGAATGGATTTTGATTAAAGAAAGGTTTGTCATGGCATAAGGAAAAAGTGATTAGATTTTTGTGGCGATCCGAATCCAGGATATTTTACTCTTAATGTTTCCAGATAGGTCAGACGGTGTCAGAAAAGCCTTGGCTCAGGTCTGTGTTGTCAGGGAAAGTCTAGTTTAAATATGAAATGAAACACTAAACACACACTCATAAAAACAATCAATAAAAAGGTAGTACTTGAAAAAATATCTTATTTGCTGTCATTAACAGGATGAAAAAAAATGAAGATAAAGATGAAGATTAGCAAGAGTATAGTTTGCCTTAACTTGTTTATATATATTTAATTTTAAAGACTGCTAGAGTAGGTTCACAATCACCAAAGTCCAAAAAAATCTTAGTTTCATATACCGAGTACCCCTGATCCAGCTGTTTTTCAGTCTATCTGAGATCATCTGTGTGAGTTTAAAGCCTCCGTCCTAATGTGGGCCCAATACGCTCTGATTGGATGACTAGTCTTCTCTGGGGGAATTGGTCAGCTCCATGCTGTCAGCAGCTCTGCATCCATTCTACCCTCTCTGCTCTGGGCTTGCCACTCTGAGCCAATGAGTTTAAACTGCTGATGAAACAATGGTAGGATGTCACACTGGAGGGTCTAATAAAGGGGTCATGGGAACTACTGGTGCCTTTAAGAGGAGTTGAGGGGGAAATCCTGCTGCTGCAGACTTTTTGTTATGTGCATAGAAATGCTCTTTCATGTGGAGGCAGCATGTAAAACATTACTGGACCTATAAAACTAAAAAAAAAAAAAAAGAAAATGGGCTCTGTAAAGCTGGTCAACATAAAAAGTAGACTTGATAAATATCCTAAACTATTGCTCTCACCATATTTCATTTTAATTTATGTAATTATCGTTATTATTACTTTTATCATAATTGTACTTTTTATTTACCTCTTGATTATTTTGAAGTTATTTTGACCTGTAATTGCACTGAACATTTGGTTATTGTATCTATAAAGCACCTTGTAAATGTTTTATAAGGAAAGTTGAGACATAATTTTTTTAACAACAACAATAATAATAACAATAGTAGTTATAATAATAATTCCTAATGTTATAATCATTATAATTAAATTAACTTATACCTTGATTTACTAATCTAGCCCTTGTGCATCTTTATCTTCTTGTGCTGTCCAATTCAGCTGATTAAAAAAAATAATAATAATAATCATAATTTTTTAGAATTTTGTCACTTTTCTGATTGGGCCATCATTGTACATTTTGTTTTTTCTCTCTAACAGATAAACCTGAAAACACTGATCAAAGGACAACAAAAACCGATTAAAGGGTTTTGGATAGGTATTGATCAGATTTTTTGCTTCATCTGCATTTACAGTTTATGTTCTAGAAATTCTTAGGTAGTCTCCTATATACTGTAACAAGAGCACAAGACTTTGGAAATTTGTAAAATAACCTTTGATTTAGTTTATTTGAAAATTTCTATGAATGTACCTTGGTCTCTAATGAAAGACTGTCATGGGAAAGCATGGGTCAATAATCAATCGCTAATCAATCATCTAAAAGATTAGGGAAGCCCCATCAGCCACCCTCCAGCTCTCCCTATGACAATGACATTCACTCAGTTTTCCCCCTTCATCCCTTTCACACTCTCTCTCTCACTTTCTTACTCACCTTGAGCAGTATGCTGATGGCGGACGCCATGCCCACCATGCCCACACCCACCACTGTCACCTTGTTCCTGCTGCCAACAGGCTCATCCTTCATCACATGGCTGATCAGCTTCTCCTTTGTCGACATCTGTGGAAAGAGAGGAGATAATGTGAAAAAAGAGAGAAAAAGGAGAGGGTGGTTATCCTCTTTTCTTTCAGTGACTGATGTAAGTCTGAATTTCCCTGTTTGAGCTCAGTTACACAATTAAAACTGTGACCCTTCGTCTTTCTAAAAATCAAACCATCAAGCAGCCACAAGTTCCTGTTTTTACCTCCATCTCTCTGTCTCAAGTTCACTTCCCTCAAAGGCTCACAGACACCAGCTCTGCCCTAAAGCGCCACTCTGACTCTCCATAGCAACCAATGAATGAGAGAGCACTGCAGCCTGCCTCCGTGCAGCACGCACCATCCCCAGATGACGTCACACACTACCTACCATTAATGTTTTCCTGCTCGGGCAGACAGGGCTCACGCTTTCAGGCATTTACATCACCAGCATGACTCGGCTGCTTCTCTGTGATGTGGAGACGAGCACGTACATGAGCCCCTACCGGATTAATGCTCTGTAAAACCTTCCGAGAGGGTGTTTAAGACCTCTGCAGGGCTGCTTTGCACACAATTGTAGGATGTAGAAAGTGGGACAGACATACCTAATATCCTTTTATCCAATTATCTGTCACTCAGAGGTGAACTGGAAGCTTGTAATGAGCTGACTGTGAAGAGGGCAAGGTCTGGGCTTTATTTCATAGGATAAAATAAGAGTTAAACACTGTTAAGTTATACTCCTCAAATAAGACATATTTAACATGTGGAGCATGACTGAGTGAGGATTACAAGGGGATTATTAGCAGCAAAAAGAACTTAATGCTACATGGTTTGAAAGAAAATGGTAAGAGGATGTTTTGTGTCAAACTCTGGATTAGATGAATTTCTGGGACTTAAAATAAGTAGGTACCACACACAGCTGGACAACTGTAGCTGTGTTATGTATGATTACATAACCTCAGGCCAAGTACATGATCCCTTACAGTCCAGTGGGGTCTCAGCTGAAATAGGGTGTTAGGTATCACTGTCACTATTTGTCTGTCTTTTTTGGAGAAAATGGCAGCAGTTTTATTCCCCACTGTTTGGACCATTTTCTGCTAACAAGCTAAAATAACACATTTTCATCCTCAACACTGTGCAGAGTACAACAAACCAAAATTAAAGTCCATCTGATCAGTGTATGCACATGTTTTCCTGCTGAATGTTGCTGATTGGGAAATCATTTTCTTTCATGCTTGTTTTTCATTAATTGAGTGAAACTTCTTTTGTGTCTGTCTTAGCCATTGCTCCCTTGTAAAAGACACCTTTTGTATCTCAATGGGAATGTTCCTGGATGAACAAAGTTTAGATCAAATGTGTAACTGTTAAGAAAATCTATGCTTCGGAAAGCTTTCTTTTAATTAGAGCATATGATATATCCATAAGAGAGCTATAAATGCATGAAGGGCACCTACAAAGCATTGGTAGAGTATTTGCAGCCATATCTGCATCCCCATGTGCCCACGTGTGATATACTGCATTTCCTGTACAAGATGTTCATTTCTGTCTCAGGCTGCTGTCTGGATGATGGTCACCACGGGGGGCATGCGTGAGGACTTGTGTAACACTGCGTATATTACATCAACAAAAATACGAAAATCTGGCTCACACCCTTTTAGCAAAGCCATGCTGTTTCTCTACAGGAATAAAACTATATTGTTTCTCCTTGCAAAAGCCTGCATTTAAATGTAACAAATTTAACTGTGTGGCTGTGATAACCCATAAGCTTATTTAAAACATTATGCATAAAGCCTTCCACTGTAACAACTACCAAAGCCACTCCAACAAGTGGAAAACAACGTACAGAAGGCAACATCCTGTTGCTTCTTCTAGTGTATTTCACATAAATGATACTATTGCTCAATTTTCACGCCTGACAAAAGAAACCTGTCACAAGCGGAAGCAGATGGCACCCTCCTTCAGGAAAATCATCACTACCGATTCCGTCTACAGCGACACGCCCCTCACAGTATCATCTCAACTGCGCATCAGGTTGCCGAGGTCCCCTCTAATCAAACCCACTGAATGGTAAAGTCGTGAATGAAAAAGTCCAATTTTCCGGAAACACCTGAAGTAAACAGACGACTTGCTTTTAAAAATAAAAGTGTGACAGATTTTCTTACCTTGGGGGTTCAGTTATTAAGGTGGAAACACGGACTGGAATGTGTCTGCTCCTCCTGAGTTCAGCTTTCCGCAAAAGTGGTGCTGTGGAGGCGGTGTTTCCCGGTATTTAAAGACAGCCCCAACCGCGTGCACGTTACGTTACGTTACGTACGTGCATAGTAATGAGGGCGGGGCGGCCTGCGCGTGTTGCATGTCACGTCCCTGACAGGATGCGGCAGAGACACTCACCGCTTTTTCCCTATAACTCAAACTAGTGTGGTCTGAAGGCGGCGTTTGGGTTTAATGACTGGAGGCAACACTTTTTTATTTTTTGTTGGTTTGTGTTTTACTCATGTGGTAGTTTTGTTATCATTTAAACCGGAGGATTTACTGACAATAAGATGTAGGATGTAGAAGGATGTAGAAAATTTGATTATTTATTACACCACCTTTGAACAATTCAGACTACCATACACTATGCATAACTATTATTATTATTATTATTATTATTATTATTATTATTACCGGTATTGTTATTATTATATCTTTCTCAAAACCATGTTATGTAGGCCTAGGCCGATATTTCTAATATTTCTACAGTTTGGTTGATAGCATATGAAGAAATCGTGTAATAATCCACGTGTAGCGGGGAATTCCTTATAGAGAAGTCTTTATATGACTCACCGGTTGCTGCGTACACTTGGACATTGTGTTCAAAATCATTGTGGTGTCTAATATTTGCTTTATTTTGAAAAAATAAGAACAGCTTAGTGTCTTTACAAAAGTCTTGTAATTTTAAGTAATAGTGATACGCTGTTTGAAATGAAAACAATAACAACAAATAGTTTATCTTGAGATCTATGTGGTATCTGACTTAAAGATGGCTTAATATCTACATTCTCTCAGACCAGGCATCTGAGCGCCCTCTCCTGTCTGATGAACAGTATTGCAATAGAAACACATTTCACTCCATCTTTAGTGTTGCCTGGATGATGAAATGTATTGACTTATTCTGATACCATACACAGCCTGGAGGTTACAACATAACTTTTGTATTGGTACAGAGCAACAATGAACTGTTCTTTTCTTCTTCTTTTTTCTGCCCAATTGAACCAATGTCATGTATTGTTCTGATAATCCCATTTCATAGATCCAGGGAGTTATGTGACTTTATGAAATGTCCTCATTGAGTTATTGAGCAGCTTTGGCAACATCAGGTTCTTTGACTTGACTTGCATTTCAGATGAAACATAAGTTTTGTGTTTTGTTTTGTGCTGTGTATCTTTTTGAAATTATTAAACATATTATTCATGATGTAAGTCAAAGTTCAGAGGAGAGCAGAAGTGCGGAGTAGGAATAAATTATCAATATGGTTGAAGAGGTAGTAGAACTAATAGAGACCCACATCAAAGCCACAGATGATTATATATATATAGATATAGATATAGATATAGATATAGATATAGTGGCCAATATACTGTGTTTTATTATGTTTATTCTGCTTGATATTTGTTTGTTTTCCTTTTGTTCCCTTTCCTCACCTAAACTACATTTATCACTAACTTTCCTTGTTCCATCATTTTGTCGGCAACATGTATTTCGTCATGCTAATATTTGCTGACGTTGAGGATGGCTGCAAAGGTTTTCTCTGTTATGTATTTTATTGTAAACTAAATAACTCAACCTCAGCTTGTAAGTCAGTTAAGGTAAACTTTTTTGGTATAATTGACTGATTGATGAAATACACCATGTGTAACATAAAAGACTGTAGAGTGAAAAGGGTTGCTGACAGGAATTGTAAGCCACAAGAAAATAAACAACATCGGGCCCCCATATTCACAGTCCAAACCATCCCCTGCGCCAGTGCTAAAATAAAACCACATTTACCACATTCTCATAATACAAAATAACAACAAAAACATACAAAAGACAATTTACTGATTGCGTACACTCTGCTTATTTGTAAAACACTCTATTAATAAACATGTTGTGAAATCATTTCATACTCATTTTACATCCCGTGCTGCTTCTTCTGCTGCGCCCTCTCCGCCTGCTGTTGCAGCACACCCTGAAAACAACATCAAGCAAAAAATTGTTATTGTATTGTTTTTACTGTTGTCGGGAAATGTTGAATCCAAACCTGGTCCAGACATGCCCTCACAATGTTTTACACCGACTGATTTCAAATCAAGATCTGGTCTTGGAATTATACATATCAATGCAAGGAGCATGCTTTCCAAAATGGACATGATAAAAATTTGGATCACCTCAACAAATGCAGACATTGTTGTTGTATCTGAAGCATGGCTTAATAAGTCTGTGCCTGATAAAGATATTTCTGTTGATGGTTTCAATGTGTTTCGTGCAGACCGCCAAAGAAAAGGTGGTGGGGTGGCGATTTTTATTAAGTCTAACTTTGGTGTTCAATTGTTGCTTTCCCAGTCAGTGAGTAAAGAGCTTGAGCTGTTGGCTCTTAATGTGGAGGTGTCACCACATTATTCTGGTAGGTCGCTATCGCCCCCCATCTACACTCTTGTCTAAACTGAAGTTCAATGAACTTGTACTGGTTGGTGATTTGAATTTGGACTGGCTCTCAAAAGCTTCTTAGGTTTTCAAAGCCCAGTGTGATGTTTTAAACCTGACACAATTAATCCAGTCTCCCACAAGGCCAAACTTAAAATACCCACAGAAATCTACACTGATTGATTTAGTGCTGACCAATATGCTGTGTAAATATGTTTGTTCCTGTGTTTTTCCAAATTACATCAGTGATCATTGTGTAGATTTTGTTGAACAAGCTTTTCTGCATGACCTTTGTAGTTTTTGGTGGGACAGAGTTGCCCTCTTTGATGACGTTGAACTTGCTTGGAACTATTTTCATACTGCTTTTATTGAGATTGTCAATAGACATGCGCCCATTCGTAGGTATAGAATCAAAGGGCGTGAAAACCCATGGTTTTCTAGCGAGCTTTCAGACCTTCCTCATGAGGGTAGCTCTGCCTGGGCCAGAGCACGAAAGTCAGGAAAAGACTCCGATTTGCTCTCTTTTAGACAGCTTAGAAATAAATGTATGTCTTTAGTTTGAAAAACCAAGGCTGACTTTTTCTTGTCTTCAACAACAGATGGTCTCAAAAATCCAAAGAAGTTCTGGAGGACAATGTGTGTGTGTGTCTAATAATTGTAAAACTGTCAACTTCCCAACTAGTGTCATTGCGGATGGACACAGAGTGTCGAATAAATTAGATATTTTAAATTCCTTTAATAAGCATTTTTTTCATCAGGACTTGTATTTAAAAAAGACCATTTGGTATCTCCATTTAAGGAGGATATCAAATGTGAGATTCCTGCTTTTAACTTTGTTCCTTTTAAAACTTAAGAGGTTTTAACAGCTCTAAAAAATCTGAACCCCCGCAAACCAGCAGGTCCAGACAAGTTAGAACCCTCATTTTAAAAATTGCATCTGATTTTATAGCCGAACCACTGTGTCACAAATTTAATCTCTCTATAAGTGGCAATAAGATCCCTGATGTTTGGAAGTCAGCCTTTGTAATCCCCCTTTTCAAAGGAGGTGATTCAGCAGTGTTGAACAATGATAGACCAATATCAAAACTTTCTGTATTGTCCAAAGTGCTTGAGTCACTGGTCAGCGACCGGGTGAAAGACTTCTTGGCTTCTAATTCCGTTCTGTCTCCATTTCAATCAGGTTTTTGGAAAAAACACAACACTACTACTGCTGCTATGAAGGTAGTGAATGACATCCTGGAGGCTTTAGACAACAAACAGTGTTGCCTTTCTCTTTTTATCGATTTCTCTAAGGCTTTCGACACTGTGGATCACAGTATCCTTTTAGACCGCCTAAAAGCCTCAGGGTTCTCAGAGCATGCAGTCAGATGGTTTGCAAACTATCTCACTGGCAGAACCCAGGCTGTTCAGTCAGAGGGTTTCACATCTGAGGTACTACAAATCCACAAGGGGGTACCTCAAGGTTCAGTTTTGGGACCACTCTTATTCATTATTTATATCAACTGCCTTGGACAGAATGTTCCAAATGCAAATTTTCATTTCTATGCTGATGATACTGTTATTTATTGCTGTGCACCTTTGCCTGCACTAGCTTTTACAAATCTTCAGCATGCTTTCGATTTAGTCCAAGAACAGCTTAGCCAGCTGAAGCTTGTTTGCATCTACAAGAGCAATAAAGGAACACTTCTGAGAAAATTGTTAGTAAGGATGGTCAAGACATTGAGGTGGTATCTACTTTTAAGTACTTGGGGTTTTCACTTGATGAAAACTTGTCTTTTAAAGAGCACATTCAATATGCTGCTTAAAAGCCAAAAGTTTTATTTGTTTTTGTACTACAGAAACAAGTCCTGTTTCTCTTTTAATGTCAAAAAGAGACGAGTCAAGTCTATGTTTTTACCTCTTCTTGATTATGATGATGTTTTATACATGAATGCCTCTGCTCAGAGTCTGCAGATGTTGGACAGTGTGTACCATGGAGCTCTGAGATTTATCACAAAAATTGTGGATTTCTGACTCATCACTGTACTTTATACTCCAAAGTCAGTTGGACTTCTTTAAGTACATGTCGTCGTGGACATTGGTACGTGTTCAATTGCAAAGCCATTCTTGGCCAAATTCCTGATTATCTCTCCTCTTTTTTAATCTCGAAGGATGGATTACACAACCTGAGATCACTGAGCTTTGTGATTTTGTTTTTCCCAGAGTCCGAACCGAAGTGGGAAAGAAGGCCTTTAGGCTCCCTGCACCTTCTACTTGGAATAATCTGCAGGCTGAATTTAGAGATGCAAAACTTGGTGTCTCTTAATGTTTTTAAATCTGCAGTGAAAACTTTGGAAGCCAGACTTTCTGAATGTCATTGTTTTAACTGATGACTTACTGAAAAGTGTTTCCTCACTTCTTCTGCTACTTTGAGTATGAGTGTAATGTTTGATAAAATTATGTGATGCTGCCATTCTTGTTCAGGTCGCCCTTGCAAAGGAGATCTGTTGATCTCAATGGGAAAAACCTGGTTAAATAAAGGTTAAATAAAATAAATAATCATAACTGCTAAATTATGTTGTTTGAAGACATTGAAACGGCTTTAAAATGTTGCGAAAACATGTGGACTAGACTCAAGTTTAAATCACATAAACAAGAAGAAATATGCTTTAAAGTCTGTCATCTTCCAAATTTTGTGGTTATTCATTGTTATGGGTTTTTAAAAAAATTTCACGAGATATAATCTGTCCTTATGAATTTTTTATCCCTGAACCCTGTCTTATATATATATATATATATATATATATATATATATATATATATATATATATATATATATATATATATATATATGTGTGTGTGTGCACATACTGTTCATTTATGTTGGAAAAAGAGGCATCTTTGAGGCAATGTCAATGCAAAACTCCTTTATTTCACACTTTTGATGCTAAAAGGAAATAGGAACATGATGAAGTCGCTCAGCCTGTCTGTCATCCCCCTCTCACTCGGCACAGAGCATTTACCATAAAGGTTCAAATACATGAGCACTTCAAATTTTGGAGCGGCTGGCTCGACCGCAGTCTCTCTCGTCCGTCTATCCTTCACACATACCCTACTCCAGGCCCTTATCCTGGCCTGGAGCACTTCTGTTGTACTTGGATATGCTGCATTTCTGCTCTTGCAGGTGTTGGGATCATTTTGGACATGGTTTTGTTTCTAGCTTGCAGTGCGTTTCTGCTCTGTTATTGAACTGCATCGTTGCCCTTGTGGACCACCATACATTACAAACTCAGTATCCACTTTCTATTTGGAGGAATTTGGATCTAAAAGCAGAGAGTCAGTACTTTGTGACTTCTGTTTGAGGTAAACTATGTGTATCTTATTAGAGTCATGTGTACTGAGGCAGCAAAAGTATATTGTCTGTGTTTCCTGCACAGGCAACATTTACCAAAGCATGTGAATTTGCTGACTGTTCTATCAGTGAGTTTTATTGTCTGCATGATTGCCATCAATGGGGTGGTGGGCATTCTGTTTTTAAGTGTCCACTTCAACAAAAGGAAGAACTGACTGCATTTTGGGGGTTATAGGTCAGAGGTCAAATACACTGGATATCATGTTCATCCCTAACTCATGAATACAAATCCCAAGAATGCTTTGAGAGATTTTGTTAATATTTTGCAGAAATGTCTACCCTGAGGAATTATTAAGTCTGGTGGTCAAGGCCCCTCAGCTGTGATTATAACATCTCAAGAATACTTTGAGTAATTTTCTCTAGACTTTTTAGGAAGTGTGAGTGTGCAAATGGTTCTCTGTCTTATATATGTAGCTCTGAGACTGTGTGGCCACCAGTCGCGGGTGTACCTTGCCTCTCGCTCAGAATCACATGGGATAGGTCCTTGCCCCGGAGACCCTGGATGGATAGAACTGATTTTATTTTGGAAACAAAATTCATAGTGACCTGAAATCTTGTCAACATATAATTAAAATGATGCATTTAGAGATTTTGGACTTTGGGATGATCTGGCTAGAGTTTGTGGAGGTCGAAGGTCACTGTAACATCACATTAACACAGACACCACCCAGCCCCCTTCGTGACCAACTTTACTTTCACTGTCCAGCAGTTCTATACCTCAAAGGTGGTAGTTCCTCTTCTTTAAAAAAAAAAAAAACATAGAAAACTTAAGATCAAAACTAATCCTTGGATATTGTAATTCTGTAATTATTATTGTGCATTCCCTTCAGTCAGAAACATTAGAAGAGGAAACATAAGTCTGTCAAATGTGAGCATATTTTTATGCTTCTTTGACTAGTTTATTTCAGTACTTAATGGTTAAATGTTCTTGTTGGAGGATTTTTATGACTGTCCCCATCTGTTTGATCAATCTCTTCCCTGGCACAAATTATTACCAGCAGGAGGCGCTGTTATAAAGGCACAAAAACAGACCCATCCCTTCATCTTCATAATCACAAAATGACCTTGAATCAAAATAACAGGAAATCTCCATAAAACATAAAGTACAACTGACAGAGGAAGTTAACAATATTCAGAGACAATCTCTTAATGTTTTAAATAATATTTACAATCAGCTGAAGCTCTGATTATGGCTTGCCTAGTATAAATAGCGGTTAAATGTTATGCCATCCCACCAATTTAAATGCAGATTTTTTAAAGTCTATTAATTATCTTAGTTGTGTTAAAAGAGTTATCTTAGAAGATCAAAATTAAAAAATGGGTCTACTCAGACTTATACCAGAGTCAGGTCAAAAATACAGAAACTCAGTTGTTTATCAGTGTGAAAACCTCCTTATATTTCCACGTTTTACTATGCTGCTTACTTTTTGATCTATGATGCTGATTGTATTTCTTTTGTAAAGATATGTATACAAATGTGAAACTTTTTTATACATATCTTCACACATACATTTTTACACATGTTAACTAAGTGTTCAATGTCTACAATTCTTAGAAAGACCCATTCATAAATGGATCCAAAAAGTGTAAACAGACTCACATATGTAAAATGTTGATCCTCTAATGGATAAATAGATCAGAAAAACTAAAGTACAAACCATAGATGTGTAAATAAATCCACTAATGTGTACAGATTCACAAATGTGTACAAAGATCCACAGTTGTTTACACTGATCTGTGACTGTGTACAAAGATCCACATATTTGAACAAAATTTTACAAATACATACAAAGACTCCCAAGTGTGTACAAAGATCTTTTAATGTTTACAAAGATCTACAGATGTGGACAGAGATTCACCAATGTGTAAAAAGATCTACAGTTGTTTACTCTGATCTTCAAATGTGTACAAAGATCTACTAATGTGTGCATTGATCTACAAATATGTTCAAAGATCCACAAATGATCACAAAGATCTATACATGTTCACAATGCTTTGTAATTGTGTGCAAAGTTCTACAATTGTGTGAAAAATCTGCATATATGTACAAAGATCTATATGTTAATTGCAAATGTGATCAAATATCCACATTTTTGAACACAGACCTATGGATGTGTACAATGACATGCAGTTGTTAACAAAAATCTAGAAATGGAATCATAGATACACAAATCAGTACACACATTCACAAATATGTACATAGATAAAACAATATTTAAAGATCTACAAATTAATAATCGATGCAAGCATGTGTACACAGATCCAAGGTGTGAATACACAGACAAATGTGTATGTTTGCTATGTTACTGGTTTTGGAATTAAAGGAGCCATATGACCAGTAGCAACCATGACTGGCCTCTTGATTGGCTCTCTGTTTACATGTGACTTTGGCAACGCCTGTGCCATGATGCTACCCCTTTGTATAATTTTATGGATCCTGGTTTATGCTCATGAATCTGTGTACAAATTCATAAATGCATTGGTAAATAGTAGCAGCAATAATGGAATCATTATTTGTTAAAAAGTTAATTGTTCAAGAAATTCAGAAATGTGGGAAATGCGTTCTCATTCACTGGTTAAAAGTGGGTCATCTGTCAGATTTACAAAAAGGAGGACCCAAGTGCAGTAAAAAGAAACTAAAGATATTTATTAACAAAACAATTTTTAACAAAAAGCCAGGATCAAAAGTTACTTCATTAGCAAAATGTCCAAAAACCAAAACCCATCAGGAAAACCTACAAAAACGTGAGAAGAGTATGAGGAGGATTTTCAGGGGAGCGCAATAGGGAAACGCACAGGGAGCCAACAGGAAACACGCAGGCAACACGCAAGACAGCCACATAACAACCTTACAAAGAGCAGCAGACACACAGAGACCTTACGCACACACAGGGGTGTCATGGTAATTGTAGTTATGTTTTATTTTATATTGTGTTCCTTGTTTAGACTTCTTGCGTTTCCTTTTTGCTGCTTTGACTCTGTTCCTGGTTTTAGTTAAGTTACCAGTTTTGTATTCATGTTGTGTCTTGTTGTGTGTTTCCTGTTTTATTTTGAAATCCCTGTGTTTCTTGTGGTGTTCTCCTGCCCTCCCTTCTGTGTGCCTCTGATGATGTTTCCCTCCACCTGTGTGATTGTCTCGCTTGTGCTTGATCTTTCCTCAGTGTATTTAGTCTCTGTGTTCCCTGTTCTCTGTGTTGAGTCATTCGTATCACTCATCACGCTCCCTGAGCAAGTCTTTTGTCTCCAGTGTCCTCCAGCTGGTAATTCGTGTTCCTCCAGTGTTCCTCCTTGTTTGTTGGTTTCTTTTTTTTGTACTTTGAAGTGATTTTGATTTATACTTTGAGTTTCGTTTCTAGTGTTTGTCTTCCTTTGTTTGAGCCTGTTTTCTTTAAAACTTTGTAGAATTTTTTGTTTTGTAGTTTAGTACTTTTTACCTCCGCCAAGGAGGTTATGTTTTTGCCGGCGTTTATCTGTCTGTTTGTCTGTGTTCAAAATAACTTGAAAAGTTCTGAACGGATTTGGATGAAATTTTCAGGAATTGGGATATGGAAGAACTGATTAAATTTTGGGGGTGATCTGTGACCGTCTGGATCCAGGAATGTTTTAAAGGATTCTCTAACATTGGGAGATAGGACCATTTTCAGCATTTGTGCGTATAACTCCACAAAAACCTACCTTGGCGTAGGTTTGCGCTCTCCAAGTGCTTTCTAGTTTGTAAAAGATTTGTTGTGTTTACTTTGTTAGAGCTTTTTGTTTCTTTATTAATTTGTCATTTTGTAGAGGAGTAGTTTTTGGTTTTAGATCCTGTTTCAGTTGTTTGATAAAACCTTTTTTTAATCTGCATTTTGGATCTTCACCTTTGTTTTTTGTTAGTTTATATTTGAGTTTCAAAGCCTGACATATATATTGCAACAAACCAACGTCTTTATCAGGCCCATTGTCAGCAGTGAAGTTTGTACCTCTGCCAAGGAGATTATGTTTTTGCCAGCATTTGTCTGTTTGTCTGCCTGTTAACAAGATAACTCGAAAGGTTATGAATTGATTTAGATGAAATTTTAAGGGAATGTTGGTCACGGCACAAGGAAAACACCACAAGGAACACAGGGATTTCAAAATAAAACGGGAAACACACAACAAGACACAACATGAACGCAAAATGGGTAACTTAACTAAAACCAGGAACAGAGTCAAAGCAGCAAAAGGGACACACAAGAAGTCTAAACAAGGAACACAATATAAAATAAAACAGAACTACAAGTACCATGACACAGGGGTAACAAACACAGGTGACACTGACAAGAGAGGTGAGACAATGGCACAGGTGGACACATTTAGGATAACCAAGCCAACATACACAAAGAACCAGGGAGGGAACAAAATGAAACATGAGGAATGTAACAAGAAAAAAGAGGTTAAAACATGAGAATTAAAACAAAACTATTGTAACCAGGACATGCTAAAGATAAACCAGGTAGGAATCATTGCTCCAGGTGACATTTATCACTAGGCCATTACCTTCAACTATGACAAAAAACTCAGCTAAACTGTCTTTTGGTGCCTCAGTGTTTGACTTTGACAGTTTTAAACTTTGCAGAAGAAGGATGAAGTTTCATTAGAAGTATGTGAAATCATACTTTATCTCCACTTGCTTAATGATCTCATTTTGCCCGCAGCAATGTTTTCCAAACTTTGCCTCTGACTCTGAGCAACTTCTTCCTCGTCCTTGCAGCTGAATTACCCGTCTTTGTCTCCGTCTTCCAATCCCTTTTTCCCACATTCTTTGGGGCGAGTGCCAATCTAATCACATCTCTCCTTCCCATTGGAATACAGAAACACCAGTTTGTCATGTTGCCTTCCCTCTCACACTACAGGGTCAGTTTGCCAACACGTTGTTATTGGTGTGGGGCACTGGGACCGAGGTGTGTCTGCTGTGGGTGATATCCTACCTGCCTCAGCCTGCCTCGTATTAGAGATGGTATCTAATCACCCGACCACAGCTTCCTCCTCTTTCTTCTGTTTGGAAATAGAACTGAGGCAGAGGAACAAGGCCACATCAATCATAAAAGGATCTCCAGGGAGCAGGATCACTCTCAAAACGCTGTCAGAACAACATCCAGCCCCACTGATGCTGCACCTTACATCCTGAAACACAAACATTTAAACACACAATCCTGTCTGATTTCTCTGAACTTCTCCTCCCCTCTTGCTAATTTGTCCTTCCTTGTCTTTCAACGTGAATCAAACAACTCTTTTTCCTCTTCCTCTTTCATCCTGAAGTCACCTTCCTCTTCATCGTGTCTTTTTTTCCCTCCCTTTCTCTACCTTCTAGTTTCGCTCCACGTACACCTTCTGTCTCCAATTGATAACATCCCTGATGGAGCTCCTTTATTAGCCACCCACAGGCAGATTAACCAGAGCAATAATACACCAATCAGCAGCAATTGCGCCCTGATAAGCCCAGGGAGAGCTCTGCAGGGTGCAGGGGAGAGGATGTAGTACTTGTAGAGTGATCGGGAGTGCAGAATGAAAGGTTGTGTGTCTGTGCATACACTTACCCGTGTTATGTGAGTAAATTTAATTGAGTGTACTTTGGTTTTTTTTTGCCTGCATTCTTAATCCCTTCATAGGGCAAATAATTATAATCAGATGTGGAGTCAGTCCCACTCCTCTGGTCCTTATCAGGTGTTAATTGAACTCATGATCAGACAGGCTGTGTTCTCATCTGTGCAGCCTCAGATTGAAAATATGAGCATGAGTGCAGCAAACCAGCAGAATCAAAAGAGGTTTGGAATCAATATGGTGCATCATTACGCTCCCACTGTGTTATTATGGTTGAAGACATCCCTTGTCCCATCATTATAGCATATTAAAACACTTTATTTTTTGGCTCCTGTGAGTTTTTAGGTCTTGCTGCCTGGCATTGTTTTAGAGCAGCTAAATGATGATGATGAAAATGAGTGGAAGGGTAGATATGAGTTTCCTGCCTGCAGGCAAGCAAAACACCAGCCAAACGTAATTTCTGGAACAGCTGTGAGGATTTAACACCCCCTTCCTCCCCCCTCTACCCCACCTTTGCACCAATAATGGGTATTCTGGCTCTTTTACTGAATTTTCATCATTTGGCTCAGGTCAACAGCTCTTTTGGCTCCCAAATGGCTTTTCATTTGGTATCATTTTAGTTTTAATTCTTCATTTTTATGTCTACACTTTGGCAACAGCCGAAGCCAGAAGCATAGTTTTTTGGGGTTGTCAGTGCGTGGCATGTATGTCCAGGTTGAAATTTTGAATGCTATATTTTGAAAGTCTTTGGGGATTTTCGTGACCACATTTTCACCCGAATAGAGTGGTGCAAGGATGACCAACATGTAAGTTAGCATAGCGCTGGTTCAATCAACTTAGAGCCTTTTTCACTGTGGTCTTGGATCATTGCTAATAATGAGGTCTGTGGCAGGAGAAAATCACGAAACTTACACGTCATATATAATGATATTTTTACAAATGAACCCAACTTTCATTAGTTATTGAGCTTAAATGTAATCATTGGGAGTTAAAAGCACTCGTTAAACTATCATGACTACAAAATGGAGGATCAACCTAGAAGCAGCTACCACAGTTCCAACGTATACTGTCATGTTTTGACCTTGTGTCGGAGAATTTCGTCTTAAACTGATGACCTGATCAAGTTGGTGCCCATGATTGTAGCTATCCTGTATATTGTTACTGTTTATTAAAAATTTAGAGAAATAATTGCAACAGGGTTTATAGTCCTATAGCAGTTTGCTAGCAATTATCCTTTTAAAAACGTAATAAAAGCTTTAAAATTCAAATGTGAGTAAATATCAGATAAATAACCTTGATCCACACTTGTGCATGTGCACACTAAATTAGCATTTGTTGGTCTGAACAGGGTTTACTTTTTAAAAGACAAACCAAAGTCCCCTGGGAGCTGTTTACTGCTGTACAACCGAGAGTCTCACCAATCTACCAATTCCAGATTCTCTTTGCACCCTGAAAAATGCCAGACTGTGTGTGTGTATGGTGCATCACATTAGTCTCCCCCCCAGCCGGCTTCAGAAACAATGATCCAACTCTTGTATCAAAGTCGTTTTCCAATTAGACTTTGCATATTTCATTTTGGCTTCCTCAGATTCAGCTGCCACAGATTTTGATTAATTCTTGCTGTTTCAATGTCAAAAAAGGGGGCTGGGGTGTAATTCTGGAAATTGGCACAGAGACACTCCAAGTGTGTGTGATCTTCTCTTCACCTTATTTTCCATGAGTGTGTACATTGCCCTTCAACCTTGGGATGTCTCCGCTCTCCCTGACCTTCAAAAAGTTAATCCTGGAGCAGACAATGAAGCACACATTTAACATTTCTTCGAGCATGAAATTAAATACATTTCCTTTGGCTGTCCCTGGTCTAATTATTTCTGAGGATTCATAACAGTGTGGCTGGTGTTTGTTTAAGGACAGTGTGTGCACACTGTGTTGTAGGCTGAGTCAGGTGGTCTCACATTCTTTTACATGTCACGGGGGGAGCTTCTGTCTCCCAGTCCAGTGACCCCCAACACCTGTGATTGATACTGGGAGGGGAGATGTGTGTGTATGTGTGTGTGTGCATGTGTGTGTGAAAGGGTAAGGTTAATTGAAGTTGTTAGAGTGAAAATGATTCCCTCAGGGGGACTGACATTGCAGGTGGAGGCGTTGGATGGGGTGAGATCAGCAGTGGGTGACGGGGGAGAAGGAGAAGAAGTGGAATGGGGGAGGGGTATTGGGGGTCAAAGGGATTGCTCCACAACCCCATGGTGCTCAAAGGCAGTGATACATGAGGACGGAGAGATGAAGTGATTCATCTAAAGGTCAGATGTGTCATCCTTCTCACCATCTGACCTCTTCACCAATCCCTGGTGTTATCGTTGACCATCTTGTGTTCTTTAAAGCTCCTGTGAGTTTTTACATATTTATAAAACACACTGAGGTAATTATTAGTGTATCTGCATGAGATACACAAGCAAATAGTGCAAAGAATTCAGATAATTGTAGTTGTCACATACATTCAACTCATACAACTCTTCCAAACAATCTAAAGTGAAAACTACATAATGCCCTTTTCACACATGCAACCCTGATATTATCAAGTTCATGTCCAGGTTGCCCCCCTGTGTAATTTCTCAATATGGTTGGTCAAACTTGCTCCTCTCAGCAGGGAGTAGTGGTGGAGGGGGAGCAGGGGTTGCTGGTAGGCTGGACACAACGGCAAAAATACTTGGCGGAAGTCAGTGTTCATAATATAGTAGATGACACAGCAGACCTTAATGCTGTGTTCACAAATTGTATCCTTACTTCAGGAAGTTACCGGGTATAGTCTGGGTAAAAAACTCAGATTTTAGGTTGTTTTTTTTGCAAGTATGAATTGGGTTTAAGGTTACCATTAAAGGGCCCAAGTAAGTCATTATCACTGATAACATTGCACCTTGTTTTTGTTGTACACATGGACAGCTTCTCTTGCCTACACCAAAGCCTGCCAATGCATGATTGGTCAATGCAGCTAGAAAATAAAATGTTTCACAAATAAAATCCTTAAAAATTCAGATGCTTAATCCAGACCTGTGTGATTCTATATATCTGTGTAGATAGGGCATAGTGCAACCTACTACTCTATGTTTAACAATAACTTTTATTATGCTCTAGTGCAAGAACAGAAGTCCAATTATTTGGCTTAGAGGTAGCCCTGGCTGAACTGAACAGTGCATTTAAAGGTACTGACTGTTTCCTTGTCTGTCTCCCGTGCTGTCCGTCCCCTCCTGTGGCCTTTCTCCTCTCCTTCCACCCCAGCCCTCATTTCACAGATGACAGGTTGGCGGACTGTAATCCAGCAGATGCCGGGGCGGGGAGGATTGACCAACTGTTTTAACTCCAATCAGCTTTTATTGCTCTCCAGAGGAGTCCCGCACAACCCCCTGCTAGCCTGACATTTCAGCCAGTGGGAGAGGGGACAGAGAAAATAGCACCTTAATACAGAATGTATGTGTGACTATATGTGTTTGTGCTGATTAAAGTAGGGAGGGGGCTGATGGGGAAAAAAGGGGAGACAGTCATTACCCCCTGTGCCTGGTGTGGGGCCAAACCGCTGGTTTCAATCAACTTGGACGTGTGTGTTTGTGTGTGTGTCAGAGAGAGTCCAGCATCAGCAGGGATGAAGATGTCGCTGGTAATGCATCTGCCACTGTCGCTCGTCCTCTGACAGTTTGAGCCACCCCTGCATCGCCCACGTCTGTCGCCTCCTTCCAATTCTCTATCCATCTCTCTCTCCTTTCTCTCGACACCCCTACCTCCATTCTCCATCTGTATCCTCCCTCCATCCCTCCCTCTGACACAAAGACAAAAGCATCTGCAAGTTTCTACAGTGTGACTTTGAGGCTGTTGCTTCAACAAAATTATGCTGTTTTGGAATTTTGGTGCATCTGTGCAATCTATTATAAAATAGTTTGCTAACCTGCCAAATTATCAGACATTAGTTTTTTTTTTCCCATTGCAGGGAGTCATATGGCAAAGTTGGACCACAAATTGTCATTAGTTTTATCATGACGGTCACTGTTTCAAAATAGGTGATCAGAGAGCTAATGTCTTAATTCGGCCGATATGACCAAACAGAACTACACAGTGGTAACCAACCAGTCATCATATCTTACTTGAACCTTACAACTCCAAGGCCTTTTCATATCACTTTAGGTGGGCCTGGACTTTTTTGTAATCATGGAAACCAGAAAACCTTTTCCCTGTCAAGCACAATCAAGCTAAAGCTATGTTTTTTTAGGACAACCTTGGCTATCAGAATATTTGTGCTGTATTGATGTCAGATGTTGTAAGATATAAAAAAAAATATATCAAAACAGGATTCAAATCTCAGAGAACTTGATACAAATCACATGCAGATTATTTATGAAAAAACCTTTTCACATCTGGATATATTCACTGAAACCTTATCTGAAATGAAAGTATGCAGAAAGACTCATATCAAAAACTCTTCACATATTTACAATTATTTCTCCATTGTTTTTTTTTTTTTTGCCTCAAAGAGGTATTAGTGCCACTCTTGGTTGGAATTTCTGTCTCAGATATCTCAACTACCACATAGCATTACTCACACTTCCTTCATGATGATTTTGGGAAGTGACAGGTATTCATGTTTTCTCTCTTTGACCTTTGGTTGCTCCTGATTGGAAGCTGTGGTCAAGAAAACAAGAGAAAAAGAAAATAGGTGCATCCAGGTGGTTTATAAGACTGGAAGTTGTCAGCTTCTCTGAGGGCCAAAACAGAGGTCTAATAACTCAATATTACATTTTCATTGCAGACAATGTGATAAAAAAAGTCACTGATTATGGATTTTTCAGCTGTGGACGCACAAAAACATTTTTTATGATAGAACACTGCACCTCAAGGCTGAATTAGAACTTTTGGTAGGGACACATTTTAGCTGAAGTCATTTTTGAAATTAAAAAAAGTTTATGTTGCTGTAGTTTGTTTTAACCTTGTTATGTTTCTCATGTTTTACTTCATTCCCTCCCTGATCCTCAGTGTTTCATGTTCAGCCCTTGTTACCCTGATTGTGTCCAGCTGTGTCATTGTCTCACCTGTCTCTCGTCAGTGTCACCTGTGTTTGATCAACCCTGTGTGTATTAAGTCTCTGTGTGCCTGCTGCCCTTTGACTGTTCCTCCTGCGTGTAGCCTGATTGTTTCACGTGGTTTCTTGTGATTCTTTCCTGCCATGTCCTCTGCTGCCTTGTGTTTCCAGTAAGTAAGTTTAAGCTTTTTTTTATTTGTTTTGGGTTGAGTTGTTTTTTTCCTGCAATTGGGTCCTCTTTTTTTGAAAACCATCACAAAAAATTGGGATCTCCCAAAAACATTTGTGCCCATAAAGATCATAAAGACCTTCAGAGATAAATAAACAAGTAGATGTTACCACTTTGGGGCACCAACAAGCTCATGGATTTGGGAGGGTTAATGATATAGGAGGGCTGAGGGGCTGGGAACGAGAACATCTGAAAGCCTATACAGTATATTGTATTTAATGCACATCAGCACTGTGTTTGTGCTAATGTCCAGCACATACATGCACTCTCATCTTTAAATGACAGCACTATCACTTGTTGAATTTCCAATGCATTCAAAATGTGTGTTCATTTTTTTGCATCATGACAACCTCAGTTACATCCATGACCTACAAGGTATGACTATTAAATAGTCGGCAAACATTTTCAACTATTATTTAATTTGTTGAATGTTTTCTTGAATTTTTGATTTACATGAATGTCCAGGATGTTCTGTGTCTTGACCATCCTCCTCTGCCTTTACAAAATCTTTTGTGCCATTCAAACACACATGCATGTGACATTATGTGTTCCTCATACACCCCGGTAAATGTACAAAAAGTTAGCTGCTGTTTTGTTCAATTTCACAAAAATTTTTAAGTTAATGCATTGTTTATTTTTTAAACTAATCATTTTTCAAAAAACATGTGCACTTTAAATACCAGCTAGCAGTAAATTAAAGACATTACCTATTGGAAACTTAACACAGTTGTTTGTGAATACCCAATCTCACAGGGCTTACATATAGAGACAAACAACTAACAACCAGGTACACTCAAAAGTAACAATTTAGTGCCACCAGTCAACCAAATGAGCATGTTTTTGGCTTGTTGGAGGGTGGTGAAGTGCCAGTTAACCCACCCATGCAAGCGAAGAAAATGCAAACTCCACACAGACACCACAGTGCAAGGGATAAGATTGAGCTCAGATCATGCTCAGTCTGACCATGGCATAATTTCCTTCATATCAATAGTCAAACTTTATGTCATCATCTCTTTGTGCACTCTCTTGATATTGGAGCTTTTCCATTGAGCACTGAATATAAATACTGTTACAGTATGAGACACTGCAGACACAATCAAAGGCTCTATTATACTTCTACTCAGTGGTGTTCAAATGGCACCTGGCTTTCTGACTGTCAAAACACCTACAAATCTTCATTTTGTTCAGCTCAACGGCACAATAGCAGACATCCAGAAGTCATCAGTCACTTGTTAAAGGGTTACCTCCACTGAGGATTAATTAGAGCTTTTGTACCCTCTGTCAAGCCATGAAGCACTTAAACTCGGCAGCCTGACCTGTCGGTTATTAAGGCCTGCAAACACCATGGAAACGATAAAGGGTTGGTATAGGATCTTTTCACTTTTCAAATTTGTCACTGCCTCAGCAAAAAGCCAACAGTGTAATGAACTTTGCCATGATGGTGAGGTAAATGAAATCTTGTGAACTCATATGTTCATCTCACATCCTTTATCATTTGGCTTGGTTTTTATGTATTTTTAGGTCTACTGATGTTTTTAACTTATCCTGTTTTTTATCTTGGGGCCATCCTCTTTGTTCTTTTAGCCCAAGCACTGTCGTCACTTTGTCTTGTCTTGTGTTTGTTCTGTGTGTTTACAATTACGAGAGAACTCACTCACTGTAAACCGAATTTACCCAAGGGTAGAATAAATATTCTGAATCTGAATCAGTGAGAGGTAGTACAGCAAGTTGGTTAAATTTAGGCATCCATTACATTGACCTGTTCTGCCTCTCTTGGCAGTAAACTATGCAAACAAAATTGCTGATTTAAAAAACGTATTTATGTTCTCATAAAACATCCTAATCAGTGAGAACTTTAAAAGTAACACCTTCCACATCTTAACACAGTCCACTATGGTCTAAATATATGGTAGAAATACAACACAGATTATGCTCCAGAAGACACATTTGACTGCCCTCTGATAGATTGACCAAAAGGGTAGGTAAAGACATCATTCCCAACATGGCAACTGTAATTTTTGGCTTCAAATCACCCTTTTAGGGACCAATGGTTTTTCCACAGTCTATGGACTACTGATAAGAAGCCATAAACTGGCAACAAAATCAAAACTTTCAGTCACTAGTCCAGTTAAATGACAACTTAGGTCACCAATTTAGGTACTGTCCACACGGAGAGGGAAAAATGATTTAGTTTTTAAAACATTCTCTGTAAAGACTGAAAACACTGCAGTATATATGCCAGGCCTCTAAGTGAGGCTGTAACACTGCCGCAGTCATACAACAAAACCAGAGAAGACATGGAGCATGTGCATACATCATGAGAAATGTCAACAAACACTGGCCTATGCTCTTCTTCGTGCTCTCTCGTTGCTCACGGTGGTCATAAAGGAGGAATAGATTTTGCTGTAAAAGTCATAACAACCTCAGTAGCTACTGTAGCACGAACGCGATACTGTATTTCACCATTTTTCTGTTGTCAGTGTTTGCGAATGTGGTTTAAGAGAGGTGAGGGGTTATGATGTCATCGTTTCTGAAAATATCCATATTTGTTGGACAGACAGAAACACAAGGCAGGCATTTTTAGATTTATCCACTCTGGGACTTATTTTCAAAAATGTGCTTTTTCAGGCAGATACGCCTAAATTCGCGTGGATGGCCCCTTAAACACAAGGTACTTAAAAAGATGTATACAATTGCCCTTACACACAGAGAGCTCCATTTGGTGGGCTCAAGCATCCATCTTCATCTCAGCTCTACCTTAAATTATATTTTGCAAGATTATCATGTCAGCAATTACAAGACGGTTAATATCCCCTAGGACCATTTCTTCAGGTATCTGCAATTGAGGCTTTTCATATCCTCTGAGGCAGCTCCCTCGCCACCTAAGGTATAGTAAAGAACAGAGCTACATACAGAATCTAATGACAATGCACTGCTCTGATCTGATCTCAATCTTGAGTAAAATATGTTCCATCCACTTCAGTGTACATGAAACATGATGTACAATACGTTTCCTTTTGAGTAAGTCTGTTAAATCGTGTTCCTTGCACACATAGTCTAGTTCTAAAGGTTGGAGTGGATGACATTGCCAGAGGCAGACTTTAAATTGGCCAGAGAGGAAAGCTTGCATGCTTGTATGTGTGTGAGTCATTTTCAAGGGTATCCAGTCAGTGTACAACAGGGAAAGGTCACCTGTGTAACCAGCCACACAAGCTCCTGCAGTAGCAGTGAATAAATGGGTATTGGCAAGTTGTCTGTGCTTGTATAGTAAAGGGGGTAGTCTTTAGTTAGGTCAGGATAAAGCACGGGCGACGTTGGGAACAGTGGTGGGTCATTTGGAGGGATTTGCCATACATATAGTCAAGTGAGAATAACAATGCTCTACACACTAATTAGAGATATCACTGATGAATTCATACAAAAATAAACTAGAGGATCTGCAGCAGAGTTAGAGTCAATGGGTGGTCAGGGTCATGCATATCATAGAATCTTACCTACAACAAATTTCTGTCAGACGCAGTATGCTGTATTACTGTGCTCTTGATCAATCAAAGAATGTAGTGTGATTCTATTTTTGGTATGCTAGATGCTAGGTTTGGCTTATTTGCGTTTCTGGTCTTCAACAGTCCAGCCCACCAGTCCAGGGTACCCCACCTCAATGTAAACTTGAATAGGCTCCAGCACCCACAAACCCCCCAAAAATACATTAGTACAGATGATACTAATATATTAGTACAGATAATGGATAGATGGATATTTACCTGTGAGATGTGTAATGCCAAAACAGCAACTTAAAAAGTGTAAATTTACCAGGATGTGATTCATATTACCATGAATTTAAGGAAATTAATGCTAGTGCGAAATAAGGAAAATGCTGTTGATGTGGATATACACTATTATAATAATCTGCCATTTTGACCTCTGATTTATAGGTATTTTAAATTGTGGGAGACACTATGCAAAGACACAGGTCAGGTACGTGCTTCCAGTTCTTTTCCTAATTGGTAAACAATATTTTGTTGTTTGTTTTTTAAATTTACATTGCATTTGAACTGCGTTTCAGTGGACTGCTGCAGTATTTTTGGGCTTTTCAATTTCACCCTCTCTTGTACTTAAATTTTGAGAAATAAAAAAAAAAAACTCTTTTTTAAACCCTGGGAAAAATGAGCAGTGATATTTCCACTCAGCTGTTATTGTACATTAAAAATATATATACATGTAAACACCACCTTTAGACAAAGAGTGTGCCTACTTAAAGTTTTCTACGGACTTGCGTTTTTGGAGAAAGAGCTCCACATTTAGCTTTCATTTTTTGTTTACAAGAATTAGAAACCTTACAAAGGTCATTTTAGGTTTAAATGTCTTGTAGTGTGTTTTAAAGGTCTCATCCTCATGACAGTGCACCTCTATGAACAAGACAAAAAGTCAGCTGTAGTAAGAGCCCTCTCTCACCCCTTTAGTGTGGCCAGCAGCTGTCTAAACGTCTCATTCCCCCTTGAACAGACTTACCAGTGTGGCATCCATACATCGTTTCATTGTCAGTTTAGCCCACAGACCCGAGGTAGCAAGCCCTTTGCAAAGCGTAGACATTGAGATGAAGTCAGAGTAATTGACAATATGGCACAGAGCAGCAATGAACTAACCAATTGACCCTCGCTAATCCCCTTCCACAAATGGCTACTGTCCAATCCTATGTTAGCAAAAGTAAATATGCACGAGAGGCCTGTCAAGCTTTTGGCAGAAAACAATATACCTAAGCGGTGTGCATACGGGACTAGCAAGTCCTACAGTTGATATCTGAGAAGTTTGGAGGGTGGTGTTGATTTTTTTGCCTTCAACAAGCCCAAGACACAAGAAGAAAGATGCAGAGTGTGGATTAAGCACAAGAACACCTACATTTGTTCTAAAGTAATGTGCTAACTAACGTTAGCTAACCATAACTCTGTGTGTTAGGTAAGATTATATTAGCAAAGGTGTCTTAATAGTAGGTTACTTCTGTTAAACCTTGAGCCAGTGTGTAATATTTGAGCAAAAGAAATACTAGTAACAGAGAGATAAGTTCTTACATACTGATATCTTTTAGCATTTTGTTAACATTGAAATGGGCAAACACAACAATGATGAAAGCTAACTCAACATTAATATCAATTTAAACAATATAAATCACCGTACCCTGCTGTACAAGAACACTGTTATTCTTGTATCTGATTATTTTGAATGTGAAGTGTCAACCCATGGGGTGCTTGACGCTTGCAGTGAGATCTGTGCACTTTCCCCTCTATTTTAATGTCCTCGTCATTTGAACTCCAGCTACATTTGATTTGGTGAATGTATCTCTCAAGAGCATACTGGAGACCTTTCTGTCTGCTTCTTTCTGATATTTCTGAAGAATTTGTCCAGAAATTTGCGGATATTTCCTTAGGAATATCACTCACCAGTATCACTAAAAACTTTATATTTCTCAATCTAGGAGAGAAATCGTAGCAATAGTAACCAAGGGGGCTTAGCAAGGGGTCAATTACCATGGAGTTGGTCTGTAACCTAGTCAGAGAGGACTGGGCCCAACTGGAGAAGGAAACCTTCAAGGGGCAGGGGCTCTAACAGAGCATCTTAGATGGACTGAGAGTTCAGCTCTATCAGGAGTAATCGGTATATGAAAACTAGATGTTTTTTGGAACATTAGTAATTGTTAACATACCTTATCAGTCATCAAAAATCAATACATGGACTTGATTTAAGGCAAAACACGTAAGACCTCTTTAAGTTAACATTCCCAAAATACACAAAACAGTTACAATCTATTGAATCCAGTTGTGATTAGAGGATATTCTTATTCTCCATCAGTGCTCTAGTTTTTTCTCACTTTACTTGATAATGAGGCAGAGAGACAACAGGGATTGTGCGTGCTGAATGAGTGATTAAAGAATTTATTACGCCTAAATGTAGTTGTTTTAGTCCTTCACCCCACGTTGCCACTAAACATCCCTGTGATTAGTGAGGCACACAAAGCCAGCCCAATTATCCAACACCACAGCCAAATCCTCCACATGATTACCAACAAGTTGCCCCTTATACTGCAATTATGTTCTTTGGAACGTCTAAAAGCAGTGATGAAAGGGGAAATATCTGCTTTGTGTATGCATTTGTGCATGTGTGTTCAGGTATCTTCACACATGTGGATACAGAAAACAAATCTGAATGTTCATAAAAGCAAAAATGGGATGTTTCAGAAGTCCTGTTATGACTACACTCACGACAAAATCTTCACACTCTGAATGGTCATTTGAGTTTCATTGTGAGGATTTAGATGTTTGGCTCTCCTTCAAAATAATCAAAGAAAGTCAAGTAAAGGTGCCTCAGGTAAGAAAAGATTTTTATTTTATAAATACTGTCTTCACCATGGGGCATCTAAGAACCATGTGTGCTGAAGCTCCCCTGAATTACATCTCAATGCCTTCAAGATATAGCAGGGGCACAGTCCAATAAGGTATTTTGAAAAGTGACAGAACCTTTGCAGATGTCTTAAATTCATTTTTCAGTTGACCTGATGAATAATTTGTTGTAAAAATCCAAAACAAATACAAATATGTAAAAATTTTGCATTAAAAAATGTGTCAACATAACAGGAAGCTGGAATTAAAATGTGGCTCAACAGTGAGTGGAATGTCTTATTAAAGTTGCCAGCTTAGAATAGCAATGTACAGATATTTTAACAACAACAAAATGTATAATATCCAATTAAAAATATCAAATTGAAAGATTATCAAAAATGGCATAAATTTCCTATCTTTTGAACAATTTAGGCTATCAACTTGACTAACTTAATTTACATATTTTTGTGTAAAATCATGGGTAAACTTCCCTCACATTTATGAAAGCTCTGATCATTTTTAGCTTTTTTCCTTCAGATGGATATCTTTTCAGTCTCTGAGGGTTTGCTTTAAGCTGCATCAAATATAAAGTCTCACAAAAGTGAATACACCCCTCACATTTCAACAAATATTTTACTGTATCTTTTAATGGGACATGACTGAAGAAATGACGCTTTGATACAATGTAAAGTGGTGAGTGTCCAGCTTGTATAACAGTGTAAATTTACTGTCCCCTCAAAATAACTTGACACACAACCACTTTCACAAAGGGGTGTACTCACTTTTGTTACCAGCAGTTTAGACATTAATGGCTGTGTGTCAAGTTATTTTGAGGGGACAGTAAATTGTCACTGGTATACAAGCTGGACACTCATTACTTTACATCGTATCAAAGCAACATTTCTTCAGTGATGTCCCATGAAAAGATATAGTAAAATATTTGCTGAAATGTGAGGGGTGTACTGACTTTTGTGAGATGCTGTACGTAAATAAAACTTTGCTTTTTTTTTGCTTCCTAAACCTGGAGTAACTTTGCAAAGAACTGTATCCAAACATGCCTGATTAACCCTGAAATATATTTTGCTAGTCCATCCAGGCAAAAGCCTTGGGTTAGACTTAGACTGATACAGTGTTTGGAGAGAGCAGAAACATTAAAAATAAAGGATAAAAAAGAAAGGGAAGATGATCAGACAAAAATTCTCCCTCAGGCTTGCATCATTTCTCCCTTTTTGCACAGTTAAACCCTTTGCTGCCACCTCTTCCTCCCAAAAGCATGATTCTGATTCTGCAAGTCATCTTCTGACAGAGAGCAAATGTATCAGCTACTGAGATACTTGGATAAAGTGTATAGCTTTTGAAGGTACTAGGGCAAAGGTCCAGGTCATTAATCTAATGGCAAACACTTATTTGTGAAATTTAATATTCTACACAAATTTCAAGGGATTTTCATCTAATTTTGTTTTAATGTTTACAATTTTTTGAGAATGACTGAATTTGATTTTCAAAGCCATGGGTCAAAAGTCAAGGTCATGGTCATGATCATTTGTTGCTTATGAATACCAATCTGTGGAATCTAATATCACAAGAATACATCAGGGGAATACCTTTAAACTTTGCATTAAATGTCAAACATGTCACAAGTATGGATCAATTACTTTTGCAAGTGATAGGTAGAAGGCCCATGAATGCTTCCATCCCATACATCCATTGTCTATACCATTTCTCCCTTTTCAGATTGCTGGGGCCTGGAGCCTATCGCAGCTGACACTGGGCGAGAGGCAGGGTACACCCTGAACTGGTAACCACCCGATCTCAGGGCGACAGAGAGATGGACAACCATTCAACACCAACATTCTCCCACCAAAAGATGATCTGATCAGATTTTGGAGGTCTTAAACCAAAGTTTATGAGGTATCATGTTCTCATTGCCTGCTTGTTAACACAATGTCTTAAAGAAAAACAATGTTTGGTAGGTTTTTCTTTCAATGTTGTATAAATGGCTGCTTTGACTCAAGGACAAACTAATATGTTTCTGGAGGGATAAAGTCACATATCTATAGGCTTCATGATCATCCCTTTCTTGTGAACTTCACACATCAAGAAGGGGTTTCGGTCAAACCTTGTACTAATGCCCACTCTGATTTGATGATGAACTAATTTAATTTGAGAGGTATAAAGCCAGGGGCAAAGTGACTCTACACTTTACTGCTACTTGGTCTTCATTCCACAAATTTTGAGCTGCACATATTTCTGTCTTTAGGCTGAGATTAGAGAAGGAGATTGTCCTTTCTTTGGGATTTTATTTTGTTTTAAACACAGCTTGCTGCAGTAGCAGCAGTAGAAGCAGCAGCAGCAGCAGCAGCAGTGTGAAGAAAAAGAAGCAAACTGGGTCAGATGACTGTGGATGTGATTTCATGATGTCAGTGAATAGAGGGGAGCTAGACCATGTACATTGTAATAAAATTTCAGACAGGGTCTGTAGTGCTTTGGCAATTTGTCAATTAGTAAAAATGACCAAAAAGAAATGATTTGCATGCTGGAAAAAAATATCAGTGTTTTTATATCCTCTTATTAGAGCGTTAAGGCTTTTTCTGTGGGGAATGTTGGAGGTTTCATGGTAGGAGAATTTTCATTTTGTATCCAGCAGGGGGCAGTGGAGCTGCAGCTGTATGCCTATGTATCTATGTTTGTGTGCAAGGGAGAAGCTTATTCCCTCTGGTGAGTTCCCCACCACACACACACACACACACACAGCTTTACTCATGGGCATGTCAGCATACATGTAGCACAGTGCTTTGACATTTGAAATGAACTCCAGCCGACCACTGATCACAGTATATCAACATGCTGCTGTTTAGTGAAACATCTGTGCTAGAACATGTGTTCATCCTGTGTGTATAATCTTACTCACTGGAATAGACATGAGGCCTGACTCAAGTGTCCCACACATTTGCACACATGACATGCACAAGTGTCCCCCAGTGTCTGGATCGTTAAGAGATTTTTACCTCACAAACGAGACTACTGATGGGATTCCTGCTCTGCACGTGGAGGTGTTCTTCTCATGTTTCATCTTTGTTTGGAGTCTGGATTTTGTTACTTCCCCTGTTTATTATTTGTCTTTATTTCTTTGAGAATTGGTCTGCAGACAAAACTTTCATTCACTCACACACATCTGCACGTGAGGGATGGAAATAAGAGCCATGCGGTCCACCATGAGCCTCTGTTAGGGATCCATGAGACTGTGGATGGATTAACCTGTCCTATTGTCTCCCATGGGTGTGCCCTTTCTGACCCCAGCCCTTTGTTAGTGTGAGCTATCTGTATCACAAGCAGCAGCTTCTAATGAGAAAAACAGATTGTTTTGCTTTCTCTCATTTGCTGCCACTTTTTCTGCCTCCAAAGCCTTTTGTACTTCTATTTTTTTCCCTCACGTCATTCTCCTTTATTAGTTTGTGTTCTGTTCTCCAGATCAAATAGCCAGCAGGTGACTTGAATACGTGTCAAGCAAGGTCTGACCCTCCCAAAATGACCCTTTCATTCATTCCTTCTGCCTCTCTAACTGTCTGCAGATGAACTCTAATGGTCTTCTCTGTATGTGGATGACACACTTATTAATCAAGCATGCCACACTAGCCAATCCTCCAACAGCCAGCAGCTTCCAGCATGCTGCTTGCTGGCAAGGGTTTGGACAACGCTGAGGGTTCATGAGGATGTCTGTGTGTGAAACAGTTGTTCTAAAGTGGAACCATTGTATTCCCACCAGTTTGAGCACAGTTCCAATATAATTTAATGCAATGTGTTTACAGCCCACCATTGAAGCAGTCAGGCTCTGCTATGAAGACATTCATTATACAGCAGCACGGTGGATATATTTCACAGTTTGTGCACCCTCTCACATCTGAAGGTTACTGGACTTTAGCTGCACATCAATTCTGTTCCGCATTTCTATCTCTACCTCTGCCTGTCTCTTTCCCTTCTGGCACACTTCATATTCCAACACAATTCTTCTTTGTAGATGATGAAAACCAGTAAACTTTTTTTTCCGTCAAAGAGGTCTAAGCTCTAGATGTGCACTGTTTTGTAGCTGTAATACAAACTCAATTTCCAAAAAAGTTGGGATGTTGTGTAAATAAAACAGGATACAATTTGGGAATTCTTTCTGACCTATATTCAAGTAAATACACCACAAAGACAAGATATTCAATGCTCAGACTGATAAACTGCATTGTATTGTGTGCACATATTCATTGGTTTTGAATTTGATACCTTCCACACGTTCCAAAACAGCTGGGACAGGGGAAACAAAAGACAGGGAAAGTTAAGGGATGCTCAAAAACACCCGTTCAGAACATTCCACAGGTTAACTGGCAACAGGTAAAATCCTGAAAGGCTCAGTCATTTACAGGGAAGGATGGGGAGAGGTTCACTACTTCATGAACAACCGTGTGAGCAAGTAGTCCAAAAGTTTAAAAACTGTCATCAATCTGTAAAAGGATATTACCATGTGGAGCTCAGGAACACTTCAGAAAACCATTGTCAGCTAACACAGTTAATCACTACGTCTACAAGTACAAGTTAAACCTTACCAAGAAAAGTGAAAGCCATATATCAACACCCAGAAACACCACCAGCTTCTCTGGGCCTGAGCTCATCTGAGATGGACTGCTGCAAAGCAGAAAAGTGTTCTGTGGTCTGAGGCCACATTTTAAATTGGCTTTAAGTCCTCTGGACTAAAGACAAAAATGTCCATCCAGATTATAATCAGTGCAAAGATCAAAAGCCAGCATCTGTGAAGGTATAGGTGTGTTTTAGTACTCATGGCATGGGTAACTTGCACATCTGTGAAGGTACCATTAATGCAGAAAGGCACATACAAGTTAAAAAGGAGCATATGCTGCCATTCAAGCAATGCCTTTTTCAGGGAAATCCCTGCTCTCCTCAGCAAGACAACACCAACCCACAGTCTGCTGTCTGCAGTGTCTGTAGTAAAAGAATACGGGTACCGTATTAATCTGCATGCAGTCCAGACCTGTCTCCCACTGAAACTGTGTGGCGCATTATGAAGTGCAAAATACAACAATGGAAAACCCATACTGCTGAGCAACTGAGGTTGGGCATCAAGCAAGAATGGAAGAGAATTCCACCCACAAAGCTTCACCAAATATTGTCCTCAGTTACTAAACACTTATTGAGTGTTGTTAAAAGAAAAGGTAATATAACACAGTAGTAAACACTCGACTGTCTCAGCTGTTTTGGAACGTGTTGCGGACATCAAATTCAAAAGGAAAATTTGCCGAAAAACAATAAAGTTTATAGGTTAAAGATATGAAGTATCTCATCTTTGTAGTGTATACAACTGAATTTAGGTTTAAATGGTTTATTGCATTCTGTTTTTATTTATGACTTACACAATGTTCCAACTTCATCTGAATTGGGGTTTGTACAAAGTCTAATCATATTGGTGGCAGAGCCTATTAGCGTGCACATTCTGTTTACTATTTGAATGATTGCTGTTTAGAAAATTACAATTTCTGTTTTCTAATCGGACTCTCTGATAATTCCTGCCTTGAAATTAACAAACACCCAAAAGACAAGGAGCTGCTCAGAACTTTGTTTATCCTGTTGATTGAATTTCTTAGCGCTGTGGTTCTGTAAATATGCACATAAACACATGTTCACATGCCCACACAAACACACAAGCTCAAACACAAACTTCTCATTAATTTCTTCACGGGGAAGATGAAGAGAGGAATGTAGAGTCGTGGAGGAGAGCAGGGGGATTGATGGGACGTGGGGAGGTACAGGCAAGGTGATTAAAAACTCAAGCTACAGATGTTTCTGGAACACTTCAAAGTGGTGTGCCTGCCAGTGCCAGCACCGGGCATGATGCATTATTGAGATGGTGCCCACCTGGCACCTGGCTCTGACATCACATGCCCGGTCCACCTGGCACCACAAGATCACGTGGGTGACACTTTGGGTCTCACCTTCCGTCAGCACAGTGCGAGCTCCCAGTGTGATGAAGGGCGTCAGGGGAAACAGCGCACATGCTCAGTGCAGCCCTTAGAGGCAGCAAACTGGAGCATGTGCTGCTTTTAACTAGAAAGAAGGTGAGAAATTTTCAGTGATTTTTTTTCTTTTGTATGCTCCTTGTTTGTAAAAGCAACAGTGAGATATATTTGTGTTTAAGGGAAACAGACTGAATTTAATCTTAATGCTTATTAAAGAGCATTCAAAACAAATAAGACCATCCATATAGAGACTGCCTTTTTAATCATAGTTGTTCACTGATGCCCTAAGTGGTGCTGTATAGCAGAGTTTCGGGAGCAGGACCACACCTCTTCCTGTGTTCCTATAAATTCAAACCTGACCATTTCCTCCCTTTGTTTCATTCACTCGACGCATGGCACAGCGTTGGTAAACCATCATACTTAAGCGACAACTCATCGATCGGCATCACTCACCTACTGAGCAGACTCCCTTCGAATTCCATGCCTGATGACAACCAGCCCGGAGGCACTCATCAGCCCATGTCCAAGATTCAGCTGAAATGCGCCTCACCGCGGGCGGCATGGTGGCACAGCAGGTAGTGTACATTCCTCACAGGAAGAAGGTCGCTGGTTCAATCCCCTGGTCGGGCAGTGCCTTTCTGTGTGAAGTTTGCATGTTCTTCCCGTGCATGCGTGGGTTCTCTCCAGGCACTCCGGCTTCCTTCCTCCTACAGACCAAAAACACGCCCATTATGTTGACTGGTGTCTCTAAATTTCCCTTAGGTATGAGTGTGAGCCCGAATGATTGTCTGTCTCTCTATGTCGCCCTGTGATCGCTGGCGACCTGTTCAGGGTGTACCCAGCCTCTAGCCCAATGACAGCTGGGATAGGCTCCAGCCCCCCTGCAACCCCAAAAGGGATAAGCGGTATAGAAAATGAGTGAATGAATGCGCCTCACCGCCTCAGAGCTGAGACCATGCTGTCCACTATCCAAGCTGTCCAGACTAAGTGAGTCTGAGCCGCCACCAAAAAGTGAGTCCAGTGCATCACTTTTCCTCTGTGATCATTAATCAGACTGGTTCATCTCTCCTCATCGAACCTAATCCATCTGATTAATCCCCATTATGTCCTTGACGTCGCCCAACGCCTCAAAACTGAGGAAGGTGCAATCCAATCAGCTCATCATGGGCACGGGGATCCCGCCCCATTGCCACTGGGAACAAGTCCAATAGACAGTTGTTTATTCATCAGGAAGTGCACTTCACACCAGCATCCAGGCAGAATTAACAACCACAGCAACCCTCTCCAGGAAGAGCCCACAGAATGAGGATGACAACAAGAGAATGACAGCACCTCCATCAGGCACTACAACCACAGCTGCTGACTGCTGCCGACAATGGACTCTACACCAGAAGGCCTGAACTCACTTAACCTATCAGGAATAACCACCAAAGACTGAAAAAGAAGGGGCAGTGGGAAATGATATGCCAGTGACTCTATTATGGGCCACTCGTATCTTCTCAGTATTTCTTGTAATGGGGGCTTTTGGAGGTTTGTCGTGCCGGGGAGCCACGGGGGATCTCCCAAGAAGTTCCCCAAAATCTTTATCTGTTACAGTGCTTAGTATTTGCTACACTTAATAAATATTTGTCATATTCACTCTGTTGACAGGGTGGTCCTTGCTAGTGAAATGACTAGTGTAGGGTGGGTGACCAACAGTGACTAAAAAAGCACACATTGCTGATTTTCATCATTTTCTACTGTAAAAGCAGAGGTCCCTAACCACTAGGCTACTAATGCACAGTATATCACTTAGTACCATCCCGTAGAGAAACAAATGAATAGAATTTATTACCCCTTTTGGAATAGCTGAGACCGAAGAGAGTTTTCTTTTAAGACAAAGGCTGGATCTTTGCATATCTCACTTAAAGCTTGACTGAGCAGACTTTATACAAAGGCTTTCTGTTTCTGTTACCGCTGTGATGAACAAAACGTACAACCAGAGAAATTCCCTGCTGTATCTTGTGCTCTTCCACTTGTGCTCTGAATGTGGCTGTAGATACATTTGACCTTGCACAATGTGTGTAATTGGAGGGCACTCAAGGCACACGAGAGTGCTCAACATCCTGATGTGGAAGGATTTGATTCAGAATGAAGAAGCATTAAAGTACTGATACTGATAATAAGACACACACTGTCAGCAATGTATGAACGTTTTTACAACGTTTTCCTCAGCTCTCAGATGTGGTGCTTTAATTTGTTTCCATGTCAAATGGTGACTCTCAGCCAACTAGTCATACTCTGCACAGCATGTTTGATTGCAAATCATCATTTGAAAAATTTAATAGGTAAGTGAGTGATATGACATTTTTGTCCATGGAGGTCCCCATAACATAGGCACCCAAAGTTGTTTAAGCAAGCTTTCAGCAAAGACTTGTATATTTTTATGTTTTAATGCCTCTGTGGTGGCTGAACCCGAGCCCTGAGGTATCATTTTTGCGTTGTCTATCCATACTTTGTACATCAATCAGGAAGGTTCTTGTTAGCAATATTTAAGAAACTTTTTGAGGGATTACTTTTAACATTTCACCAGAAGTCTACCTCAATGATAGGAGGAGCATTCAGTTTTTTGGGGTCATAGGTCAAAGGTCAAGGTTGCTGAGTCTCGTGGTCAGCCTTTGCTGATGAACACCATACCTCAAGAAAGCTGGATGGGATTCCCATAAAACTTTGCACAAATGTCCACTCTGATATAAGAATGAAGTCCTCCATTCTCAAGGTGAAAAAGCCTAATGTTGTCTTTTGCTTGTGAATGTGATCTTGTCAATGTTATATGATTAGAAATTTTAACAGGATTTTTTTCAGACTTTTCAAACATGTCTGTTATGGTACATCAATGAACTAATCAGATGTTGAAAGTCATAGATCAAAGTTCAAAGTGAAAGTGTCTTAATTATTTAGATTTTGGAGGTCAAATTCATCAGCCTCTGTAAAAATCATATTATGAGCATGATGGTACAAGGATACTTAAAGAATTCCTCAAAACAAATTTATAAAGCCCAGCAGAATGATTTTCCAGGGAATAGGGATCAAATTTCAATGTCATGGAGCCTTAAAGTTGCCATTATGTATATGATCTTGTGAAAAAAATATCTAAAAAATTTTGGAAGCAACTTTCCTTGAACTGATGAAGTTATCACTTTTTAAAAGGCAATACATTAAAGATTAAGGTAAAGTGGCTCTGTAGCCATCTTTTGCTTACAAATTCAGTTTCTAAGAAATGCTTTGACGATTTTCTTCAAACTTTGAACAAATGTCTACTTGGATTCAAGAATGATCTGTTTGTTTTTTAAGGTCATCAAACACAGGTCAAGGTCACAGAGTCTTATGGCCTTCTTTTATTTGTGAACAGAACATCTTGAGAAAGCAAGAACTGTGATCTTTCAGCCTCTTACTCTTACTGTTGGACGACATGTTTAGCATTCTTTATTGAGATTGAGACATCACAAGCATCCTTTTGGGATTTTTTTTTTAATAAAGCTTTGCACATAGTATGTCCACCATCCTCATGAATAAGTTGATAAGATTCTGAAAGTCATAGCGTAATTGGGCCTCATGGTCACTCCTGCTTCTGAATGCAAAATCTTCAAAAAAGCATTGAAGGATTTTTTTCAAATTTTGAACAAATTTGACTCAAAGATGATATGCTATAATTTCAGAGGAACCAGGGTAAATGTCCTCGGGCCTTATGATCATCTGATATGTGTGAACTTGATATTTGAAAAATTCCTTGAGGGATTTTTGTCAGCTGCACGGTGCTGTGGCAGGTTTGTCAGGGCCTCTTTTTGTTAAATTTGCATGTTCTCCCCCTGCGATGGAAGGCTTTTTCTGGGTACTCTGGTTTCCCAACCTGACACACCAGACTGACTGCTTCACATATCCATGATGAGACATGTTTCACATCCATCTGGGCAACATCTCATAAAAAGTGGTCGGGAAGAATCAAACCTTTCTAGAAAAACTTAAAGGTGATTGAACAAATGTTTTGCCCCTTTCATTCATTTCAGGCCAGTCAGGCATTCATAGTCACTTTTCGCTTTCAGCAAATCAGTAGCATGTTTGTAACTACCATCTCTTAGCCCTTAAAATGACACTGATCAGCCTGGTCATTTTTGTTTTTTACCAGGAGTAATTGTTTCAACCTGAGGCTTTGCAAATAGATCTGCCTGATGACAGAAATGAAATATGGCAGATACAGCTGCTTTGCAGGGTTACTTGTATTCTCCCACTGACTACAAACATACTCATTAGATTAGTTGGTGACTCCAAATTGCCTTTAGAAGTGTATGTTTGTGCATGAACGGCTGTACCTCTCCCTATGTGAAGACCAGTCCCTGCCTCTTGTCTAGTGTTAGCTAAGATAGGCTCCTGCCTCCTGCAACCCCAAAAATGATAAGCAGTATAGCTAAAAGATGGATGGTTGGATTAATGTCAAGCTTTGCACAAATTTCCTCTCTTACAAAAAATGCCAGGAAAAAAATGACAAAAAGTACACATTAGTTTCATTAGCACACATTTGGATTAGAATAGCAAGTTTTGGCAGTTGTTTTCTTCAGTTTTTCCTAAAAAAAAAAAAGTGTTATCCTATTTTATATAGGGTGGCGCATTAGTGCATGTCTCACAGCAAGAAGATTGCTAGTTTTACTCCCCGCGCAGAGTTGAACCAGCTGTCATTCTGTTTAGAGTTTGCATGGTCTCTTGTGCCTGTGCGGGTTTTCTCTAAGCATTCCAGTTTCCTTCCACAGATCAAAAACCTGCTCATTAGGTGAACTGGTGACTGTAAAATGCCTGTAGGTGAGATATAAAAAAGATTAAAAAAAAAAAACAAAAACACGTTTTATGGTGATAATAGGGTATCCATGTGCTTTCCACATTTTAAATGTGTTTTGTCTTGTCTCTTTGCTTAGATGTTTTTTCACTCTATCTAAAGTTCAAACTTCAACATTCTTCCACAAAACAAACTTAAGGGCTTGAACATTTTAGAAAATCTGCCTTATTCTAATGGTGGTGGTGGGTCTTGAAGCCTGACCAGTTGAGAAATTGTGGCCCATAACAATATAATTTCTTCTCAGCTTATTTATTAAACTACAATGATGATAGTTCAGTAAGGTCTGTGTTTTTATCTAAAATATTAGGAAGAAAAAGCAGGGAATCTTTTGGAATTCAGCTTTGAAGTATCCGACAGTGTGGTGTTGATGCAATCCCGCTGCTTAATATTTCAGCAGCCCCCTCAACCTTGTACTCTGTTGAAAAATATTTAGAGGTCACAACATGGGCTGAGGTGTGCATGTGTGTTTCTCCTGCATGTGTCCCCTGACACCTGTACTCTCCCAGGGTGTGAGGAACAGACAGAGGCCAGAGCCACAGTCACAGGTCTCAGACCAGTGGGGTGTGAAATGAATCAAAGGGGCCAACACACTTTCCTCCTGCCTTTGGACACACTAACACACACATACACACATGCATCTTTGTGCAGTTGTGCTTGTCAGATGTGTGTATGACAGAAAGAGAGAGAGAGAGAGAGAAAGTAAGAAAGACAAGAACAAGGGGAGCATACAGAAAAAGAAAGACAAGGAGACTGATGCATTTAACTTTTCAACACTGGTACAATTCTTCAGTCTAATATAACAGCACCCCCTTCAGTACTTTGAGTCTGTATAAATATTTATGAATGCTGTAACATGTTTTGGGCCAGAGATGGATCTCTTAGTGATGGTGTTGAAGCTTTAATAGTCAGGGCAGTTTTGGGCATTTGAAGGCTCCAGGCAAACACCATTGCAAGGCCCCTTCCTTACAGCTAAAAGCAATCATGGTGTGTGAACAAAATATTCTAGGCTCTCAGAGGGCCTAATGTTCCATGGTTTTAGAGAGAGAGAGAGAGAGAGAGAGAGAGAAAACAGCGTCTCCAAGGTTTGGCTAATAGATAAAGAGACTGTGCTTATGAAGATAAAACCATGTCATTCACAGTCACATAGAGTGTTATATATTAAAGGTTGGGTATTCAAGCACACCTGTAAGTTTCCAAAAAGTGAAGTCTTTGATTCACTGCTACCTGCTGATTTTAGTGTATGTGTTTTCGCTTAGACATCAGAAAGTGATCAGCTTAGAAGTGGAACAACGCATTAACTTTAACTTTTTGAACAAATTTAAAGGATAAGTTCGGTTTTTTGACACCTGGACCTTATTTTTAGGATTAAATACGCTCGTAAACTCACCCAGACAATTTTGGCGGAGGTCGGAGCCGTTTTCTAGCAATTTAGATCTATCTAACGGCGTTTTTCTCTCATGCCGTAGTAGCAGACAGGGCCAGAAATCGTATTTTGGGGGGCATCAATACATGTTTCCTCTGATCTCAAGTCCCACTCTGAGCAGCAAAGGCACTCCTCCTCTGTTGCCATTGCTGTGCAATGTCCACAACAATACCACCAGTTAGCCCCCATTCGTGGACATGCAGTGGTTGCTTGTTCTCTGGCCAGCTGTTCGGCTCTTTCCCTCTGCATCCTCCTTTCAAAGTCGTACTCAAAGTCGTCGTCAGACACTTCTACATTGGATAAATATTCCGCCATGTTGCACAAAAACAGCCGTGTAGCCATGTAGCCTAGCAACAACAGCGGCTCTACTCATGTTCTTGTCTATGACATCACCAAAAGTTACCCATCCTTGTAAAGCCCCGGATGACCATAAAAACAAAGTTGAGCTGATATGGTGATAACACTGGCCATTCATTTATAATATGTAGCTGAAATGAGTGAGTTTCGCAGCAGATAATGTCTGATTCAGGGGCTTCGATTTCTGGCCCCATCTGCTACTATGGCATGAGAAAAAATGCCGTTGGATAGATCTAAATTGCTCGAAAATGGCTCCGAGCTCCGCCAAAATTGTCTGGGTGAGTCTACGAGCCTATTTAATCCTAAAAATAAGGTCCAGGTGTCAAAAAACCGAATTTATCCTTTAACAAAACAGCGAACAAATCGTTTCACACCTTGACTGATGTGTATTGGGAACACTGCATGTCACATGTACATGATGGCACAAAAGATTTTATAAAGGCAGAAAGGACGTCCATGCACACATCCTGGGCACCCATGCACATTAAAAAACTCCTGAAAATATTCAACACATGGAACAAACTGGTCTCCATTGATACAGAGACAGTTCAATAAATTTGCACAAAATTTTAAACAAAACAAAAGTGTGGGCCAAAGTTGTCCCAAAACTTCTGACCCCTGATTAGAAGAAAAACACATCTTGAATAACTTGAATCTTCTAATATGATCCTAGGACAAAATGGAGGTCAGTGCATTAGAAAACACCATCATCATAGAGGATGGAAAAAGCACAACACAGCAACTCCAAATTCAAGGCCATGTTGATAATTTTCTTTGACATTTATGGAACAATTTTGGAGGAGGGTGTTCTAGAAGGGTCAACGCACATTAAAACACATTAAAAATACATTACACATTAAAAAAAGGTTCTATAGAAACTATTTTAATGGTACAGAAGCCCCAAGAAGACATGCATATTGGCTGTGCACGGCGGTGCGCCAGACGAAATTACCACTGCGCGGGGTGCCAGGCTGCGCCACCCTGCGCTGTGCCAGGAAATTAGGGCCCTGTATGTTAATCAATAATACAATACTATTTTCCAAGAAAAGAAGTAACTGTAGTTGTTTTCTCGAGTTATGAAAAAAATAATAAAACAAATATTTCATTATCTGGATGCAGGGACAATAAGATCTAAAAAAACAACAAGAAATATGTGGTTCCACTTACTGTCATGGTAAGAGGGAGCAAATTTACACTTATTTTTCATCTCTGATTGAGGCTTTTAATATTGGACTTGATGGTTACTGTTTACTCGGCTATTTTGCATTCAAAATAGCTGCATCGTGGAGGGTTTAGATGTAAGAACCATGTTTGGCCACTGCTTTTTGTACAAATTTAGAAATATAATTGGCTGTAAGTATTTTGGTAAAATTCTTCTATATAGCTTTTTTTTTTATTGCATCTAAGTATAATGGAAACATTAAAGGTCTCATATGTCCTACAAAATCAATTGTCTTTGCTTGTAATGTTGTTAGAAGGGACTTGGAGAGCGGAAGAACATGACGCCTTTGACTAAACTCTCAGTTCACAGAGAAATACCTCTTCAAAGAGAAGGTCCCTTAAAATGCTCAGTTTTCTTGGGGTCTGTTTTTTCATAGCTATACAGCCTCCACCTACATGTGTCTTTTCTGCTTGTCACAGGCAGACACTGATTAATCTGAAAGTCTGCTCAGCAGTCTGTAACCTCTCCTTCACCCTGCCATCAGACATTATTTGTGCAGCCCATCAGTGCAGAGGTCATTATCACAGCCTCTGTAGCCCCCCTGCCCCCTCAGACCTGAACATTTCCAAAGGGGAGGCAAAAAGTGCTAAAAAAGAATATTCCACTTAAATCAAGACCTTGCTTAATAGACACCCAAGACGTGGTGTATATCGTCAAACACACCAGGACACAGTACCTTCAATTTTTTGGTAAAGCTGAAAAATAGCTACTCCATTCATGGCATTGAAAATATTGCTTAAATTTTACAAGTACTTTCTTATGCTTATTTAATGAAATATTAAAGCTTTCATTTAAGCTTTAAATGTGTAGAATGTCTGTTTAATAAATACTGACAAATGCTATAATTTCATTGATTCAATGAAACCAATTGTAGTTCTTCAACCAAGACTGTCATATTATTTTGTGTTTCCTCTTCTGCCCTCTGGCAGTGACTGTGGACGGTGGTTCTCCAAATAGCCGAAGTCTTCATCCCTGGTCTGAAATGTATTTTCCCTGTTGAAGTTCAGTCGTTTTATTTAGCAACCATTGGCCTATTTTAGTTTTTGGGGAGAAGTTTGCATAAAAATTGAGAAAAAAAAACAAGGTATTAAAATATTTGATTAAAACCTGCAAATTTTATGTGGCAAAGGCAAAGACGCTCCAGCAACAAGAAACAGGGCGGGAGGTTCAAAGGGCTCTCCGCCTCTCTGGTTGGCTGCCCGCGGCGTCAATCATCCGTGACGGCTCCGCAGCACCTCCCACGGACGCACAGCGGCAGCGCAGCTCCCACCGACAATGATATTCAAGGCACTTGCGGCTCGTCTGCAGCGATAGGAGAAAAGAGGAGAGAAAGAGCGAGCCTCACCTCCTCACACAGCGAGTGAGGACGGGAAAAAGGAGCCAGAGAGCGACAGAGAGAGGGAGAGAGAGAGAGGACGGGAGGAGGCTTTGGAGTTTACGGAGAAAACACGACAGCGGCTTGGACCTCGCGCGAGGAGGAGTGTTTAATTGCAGTTTTTTTTATTTTTTAAGAAAGTGTCCAGCATTCACCCTGAATCGACATGTCATCGTCCGGTAAAGACAACAGCGGTGCCCAACATGCCAATTACGTGGGACCTTACCGTTTGGAGAAGACGCTTGGGAAAGGACAGACAGGTTAGTCGGGACAGCTTGCTCCCTGTATCCCTTTTAATGACAGTAGTTCTTCTACAGAGCGAGTTGAAATGTGGTCGGCTGGGTGTCTGCAGGTGACAAACAACTAACAGCTCACTTCCAAACACCTGCCAAGCCTTGTGCTGTTTCTATGCGAGCTGGCATAGCCTGATCATTGCTAACACAGCGGGACGGAGGGGATTTAGGTGCTTTACGTTGGTTTGCTGGTTGTGCGTTGGCGTTGGATCGGGTGTGTTTGTATCAGGAGCCGAGCAACGTGGAAACCATCAAACTGCTAAAAATCATGACAGGGGCCTGAGGCTGAGAAAATGAACTTTTGTGTCCTGGCTGTCCTGGCTGTGTGTGCATGTGTGTGTCCTGAGATTGGAGCACAGCGCTGTTAATCCCGATTTGCCTGATACATTGATCTATTCTTAGTCCGCAGGCAGGCAGTGAAGGAGGCAGGCGTTTCTCCTATAGGCTCTGACTGCAATACGTGGGTTTCCTCGGATGATAGGGGGTCCCACCTTGACAGATCACACCACAAGCTGGGGGAATAAGAGCCCACACTGATCTAAATCCACACACCTCAGAGGATAACTTGCTTCTTGAATAATGGGCACATGCTTCATCTCAGCATGCACAGCAATGACATTGCAGTTTGTCAAAGTTGCACAGCACATGCACATGTCAGAGTCATAGACCCCACTGTGATATTCCATGCAATTTGATGAGATACCTGTATGATTAGGCTATGGCTTGTCTGTGCATACTTGCTTTACAGTGCCTTTTTTAATGCCCCCTTTTGCAATGAACTCCATGCAGCCAGCAGTGAAGCCATGTGAGAGGAGGCACAGCCCAGTGTAGGCAGGGATGGCATGAGTGATGCAGCATGCTCTGGAGACACACCACCCTTAAAGAGAGAGAGTTAAAAAGAGACTATTCCTCTTCTTCCGCTCCTCTCAGCTGAGAGATTTTCCTCCCATCTGTTGTCTAAAACGGCTACAATATAGGCGTTGCTCCCCTCTACTCGGGTCCAGCTGGTCATGCTGAGCAGCCGTGAGGGAGCGTAACGGTTTATGTGTGCGTCTCTCAAGACAATATGCTTCCCTTACAATACAAACTTCTTTCACCTGCAGGAATCTTACCTCAATGGAGCTTGTCTTTTTTCTATAAGTGAAGGACCTCACTAGACATTTTTAGGATAAACATAAGTTTCTGACTCATTTTAGATCTCTTGTAAAGGACTCAGTAGGTGCTGCTTTTTGTGGTCAGCTTGTTACATTTGCTCTAGAAGACCTCGTTTGCTCTGATAGTTAGTGACAAGACCCTAAATGAAGCATCAAAATCTATGCTGTGGTTTAGTTGGGTGTCAGATGTGTTGATGTCAGTATGAGATTTTGATACTTATCCACATTTGTGGCCCTTGTGAGGAACTGAACCTCTGGTCTTTGAATTTTATCTTGTACATTCATATGTTACTAACAAAACCTCTCATCTTGCTTTCTTTCAGCAGTCAAATTAACACATATTCAGATGAACTATTTACCCTTGAAAATCAGCGTTTATGCTGCATGCTTGTAATTTCTTTCTTTAACACCTACATCATGGTAGTTGTTTGAGGCATGAAGAGTGACAGCATAGAAATGTTTGTTTTTTCTGCAGATGACCGTATGCAATTGTTTGTGTGTACATAAGTTGCTCAGTTGGAACTTGGGACATGAGTAATAAATGCATCATCAACTTCAGAGCCAGCCAATAAATGTAATCCTAGCAGCTTCACCTCATGTAATTGTTGTTGTATAAAATATTTAGAAATATTGTAAGTGGATATCACAATTTCCCAGAGACAGGGCAACTCCATATTGTTTGTCTTCTGTTAGCAGCACAAAAATAAAACTCATTTCAGTTGTTCCAAACCAAAATCAAAACACAAGCACATCTTTAGAAAAAAGCTGACATTAGATTGTTTTCTAGACGAAATGAAAGTTAAATCCATTTGTTGTAGCTGTTGTTAATTTTTGGTTCCTGTGAAAAGTTATTTGCTGGTAATGAATTGCACTCCAATGGGACCTGTGTTGGTTGAATGTGTTTTGTACTGGAAACACTTGTAACCTCAGTCTCAGAGCACTTCCCATAAGTGCTTGTTGTTGCCTTGTTGTTGTTATATCTGACCTCCTCTTTCCCTAAAATGACTGTGTGAGGAATCCTGTCCTGTTAGCAAAAGCTGAAAAGCTGTTGACGTGGGAATTTTAACCTCAAAATAGCAAGTTAGAGCAATTTGTCATTGACAAACCAAATATCTCAAGTCATATCCCTTCTTGATGTTAACTGGTCAGTAAAAGAGAACTTGGATTACATTTGATTACAAAGTTGACTATGCAAATCTCAAATTAGATATGTCACTGGAAACACTTTTTTTAGGTTGGTATTTCTTCTTGGGAAGTCGTACCACCTTAAGTTACCCCAAGTTAACCAGTTCACAACTGGAACGCATGTCACTGGGGTGCGACATAATTCCCATCCCTGACATTGGAAAATTGTAAATCTTAATCTGTCACTTCTCCTCCTCGAAACTCCACCCTGAGCTCCAATCTGCACTAGCTCTGGTCCGCCGTGTTTGTTTTGCTCCAGTGCTGCTCAGAGCTATGCTGAGTATAAGGGCCAAACAGGCTACCTGCTCTGCTGTTGGTCTGAAAAAACAACCCAGAGGCCCACCTCAGCACCAGAAGACCAGAGAAAAACTTTGGAGGTTTTATTTTTTTAACAATGATGTACCTGTTGGAGCTACAGGTGAAGTTAACTTAGCCCTGGACTGCTGATGGGAGGAACTGCCAGGCTCTCCTCAATACTGAGCCTCGTCAGAACATCTCTACCTAATGTTTGGGACCAACATCAGCAACCACACCACCGGTAAGTGTTAGACCACTGGTTAGAGCACACAAAAGGCAGTGGACGGTCAGCTGCTCAACAAGGTCCACTTCACCAAGTCTAAGCACAAGAGCACAGCCAAGTCAGTGGAAGCAGATCCAACCTTCAGTATGTTCAACAGTAAAAGTCTCTATTCAAAAACTTGATCATATAATCAGTCACATTAACCATAAATATAAGGTTATAAAGTAAGTATAATATATTTATAAAACACAATCAAACATTTGGTATTTTAATGTTTTAATTCTGCTTTTACACACGTGACCCTTAATACCTTTGTAAAAAATACAGGCAATTGTGCCTTCTGTTTACACCAGAATGGTGCCCAGAGTGCCTGAATCTGCAAACTTTTGTTTTTGTCCAGAGTGGAAGGTTTTGAAAACGTTTTTGTTTTCGTCTCTGTGTAAACAGGAATCTCTGTTGTCAGGGAAAACAGGGACGTGTGGCTCATGCACAGTACTCTTACAGATAAAGGTTGCATGCGAACCTAGGAAGAGCAAGAACAACAACTATGGTCCACTACTGAGCAACGTGTGTGCTGACAAATGTGCTCAGTTTGCTATTGCTTCTCCAACAAAATGTGGATTTGCTGTGGCAATACTCTGACCAGCGGGGACACATTTTTTATATTCACCAAGGACACTACAAACTTACATTGCCAACTACTGGCCTGGTATGCATGCTACCACGTTTTCAGTCGTTCTCACGGATCCATGTGAACGCGCATCATTATTGCACCGTCTCCAAAGCGAAGTGCCATTTCTGGTGACAACGTTGGTGTGTAAACGGGCCCTCTGTCCATGTCCTGGGAACCCCTCCTCCTCCCTGCCCTTGGGCATCATTTAGGCAGTCAATCAGTGCAGAGCTCATTATCATACAGCTTCCCTGCCCCTCAGATCCAAGCGTTCTCCAGGAGGAAAACTGGCTGAATTTTGGATGACTTTCTCAACTAAAACCAAATCCTTGCTCAATAGGCACCCAAGACATGATATATAATTCCAAAAAAAACATTAAATGACTCCTTTAAAGAGCCCATATTTTGTCTTAAATCAGGTTCACATATTTGTTTTTGCTGTCTGCTAGTGTATGTTTACAATCACTAATGTACAAAAACCCTAATTTTCACATACAGACTACTCTGGATCCAGCTGTATTCTCTCTCTGTGTCTGAGATGCTTCTGCCCTTTTTAGACCTACATCCCCATGTGGGCCCACTCAACTCTAATTGGTTTTCAGGTCATTTCTATGATAATAAGTCAGTTCAGTGCTGCTTGGTGCCACTTTGTCAACAACCCTGCATTCATTCTACAGTCTCTGCTCTGCAATGGGCTTGCTACCACAAGCTGATAGGCTTAAACTGATGACAAACTAATGGTAGAATTAAACACTGGTGGGTCTGTTTGGAGGGGGGGACAGACAGGACAGTCCTGATGCTGCAGATGTTTTGTCTTGTTCAAAGAAATGCTTTATCACAGGGCAGAGACATAAAACACACTACAGGGCAGATTAAATTCAAAAAAGCATGATATGTGCTCTTTAAATAAAAAAAGTGTTGCATCTACAGTCAGTGTAGTTCTACTTAAAATGAGAGCTATCTTCTAATCTGCTGTGTGATGTCTGAAGTATGATCAAACAGTGCTTTAAAAAATGTTTCAGTCTCTCATAACAGATTCATAACAAATGCAGTATTAAAACACCTCAGTGAGTCTCCCTTTCTTCTTCTGCTCATATTTAATCACGTTTGTTTTCTGGAGGATCACTCACAGCCAGATGGAGCTTTCCTTCAGATAGCTCTCAGGAGTGTCTAATGGCTGTTTATGGCAGTATAGACTCTAGCTCTATGGTCCACTGGGTGCAGACGTTTAATGATATGGTGTCTCTTAGATCATCCATGGCTCAGGATGCATTTACGTGAGCACTGAGGCAGATTTGGATGCATTTTTTTCCAACCTTGGATGACGGAGCCATGAAAGAGCAAATAGTGACTTAGGTAAAACTGCGTTGCCCTTTAAACATTTGACTTTCAATTTTGCCTCTAGTTAGACATTTATAACCCAGTAACGTAAATTCAAATTCATTTTTTAATCATATTTGCATGTTTGAAATGTGCTGCAACAACAGGGCATGGCATTATCTGCGTGTGTGTTCTGTGTCAGAAAAATCATTTGCTTATACTGGCGTCTGTATAGCTGTTTCATGCCAACTCTATTTTAGATTAATGACAGTGCATAATATCCCATTCGCCCATTAACCATTCGTTAATCTGTCAGATCTCCTTTCCAGGCCCCACCAAAGGGTAGGCTGGGCAAGTGCCTGCAGCCAATCAGCTGGGCCCAATCATGAGTGACAGCTGGGACCGTCCAGTGTTCTCAATCCCCTACCAGAGTTCCCAGGCTGCTGTTGGCTGGTATTATAAGAGAGGGAGAAAGCGGAAGGGCCTCATGGTTGATCTGGCTGTCCTGCTCAGAGGAGTGGTGCTGTTCTGTGTTCATTAAGTGATTAGGGCCTTGTCCTGTCACACACACACACACACACACACACACACAAACAGTCGCACACATGGCCACCGCAGTGGTTCTGATTTGGCTCCCTGATCTAATCCCCCACACAGCCAAAGTCTCCTCGGCTCTCACTCACGCACTCACGTGGCCCCAAAGGTAGACTGGCTTTAGCTTAGCAACATAGCTGCTCCATGATACTGTAGAAACACATATACAAATGATAGGGAGTTGAAATGTGATGTTTCATGTTAATTTCTGTCCAAAGTACTCTTCTATTCTATTCTATCCTATCCCCTTACCCATGTCTCTCTGGTTTCTTTCAACTATAATGGGGTTCCTTTATGGTATTTTTCTTTGTCAGGTGTGCCTGATGGTGTCTATAGATACAGAGTGTCTGCATGGCTGGCTACTGATTGGAGCTCAAACCACAGAAGCGTAGGGGGCAATTTTTGGAGTAATTGTTTTTGAAAGATGGAATCTGACCAGTGCAGATGGTTCATATTGGTCCCTTGCAGTATGAGGTGTCTTAGAGTGAAAAAGGTATTAGCACTTTTGTTGTAATTACTGGTATCTGCTGAAATTGTCAAACAGCTTCTCACTTTATTTAACTCTGAGTCAACCTCTTGTGTTGGCCTTTAGGTCTCAGTGTTGTTAATTACTGCTGTTTTTCTGCAACAACTTTGCAGCTGAGATAATAAGAGTGTTTACTTCAGTTTCCCTCTTTGGATGGTGTTAAAGTGTGCTATTTTGCCCGGTCATGCAGCATCCTACCTCTGTCTCAGAAACTTAGATTATCCCTAAGTTTGGAAGCCAAATTATACCACCTTGAGAGAACAAAAAAGAGCCCTGATAATTTAGGAATGTATATGTTTTATACCTACTGACTTTCTGAGCAGGTGCTGACTCAGCCAATTGACACATCAGCTGAACAAATATGGTGGTGACAACAAAGAGATTTAATTTCTGAAGTGATACAGAAAATCTTTTTTTTCTTTCTACAATGAAGGAATAACGATAGTAGGGACATTACTGTGTCTTCAGAATGGCTATGACAGGCTGACACCAGTCAAAAGTAGGGAGGGGAATTAGGAAATGTTTAACTTTTCCTTTGTCATTTCCCTCCACCTGATTCTAAGTGCCTTGAAAAACTATCATGGCCAGCTCTCATGAGAGGCAGTCAGAGCAAACAACATGGATTGAGTAAAGAAGTAATCATAGTACATCTGCTATTGTTGACATCTAATGGTACTAAAAGTACCAAAGTTATAAAACAACAAAAAGCTGGCATACAGTAATGTCTTCACAAAAGACTACTGTAAATGAAAAGAGAGAGAGGCAGTGCGCAATGCTGGACCTTTCTGGCTCTCCTTTCTGGCTGCAGTGTCTGTGTTTCAAACTGCCACAAGCTGTGTCACAACCTCTCCTGCCATCTGGTTCATTCAGGGGTCAGAAATAAGTTGTATCAAGTACCTTTTGTGTCTTATTGAAATGCATATGTTTACTTGAGTGTCTAGTGAAAGCAAGCAGAGATCTGAGGAGAGAGACAGCACCTCTTTTGGTCCCTAAAAGTCCCGACCTGTGGAGCAATGGCAGCTTCTCATCACTGCTCAAATAGTGAGACATATGACATGGCCTACTTAAAAAAAAAATGTTTAAAAAACTACAAATGCTCGGAAGGCACAAACCTCTGCCAAGGCATGTGAAACATTTCTTAGCTGAATTATTATAAAATACTGTATGTGGAAAACTGCCACATTGTGCAATGTCAACAATCCTAAAAAAAAAAAAATCCTGGATCTGCATACATATTTGGATCACCATTAAAATCTAATCTTGTTTTCCTAGTGCCATGACCAACTTTCCCTGTAAATGTCATCAACATCAGTAGAGAACTGTTTGAGACAAACAGATGGGAAAACAAACAGTGGCAAGATCCTAATATCCTTGGTGGAGCAGAATTCCTATATATATTTCCTCTGGATTATTTATAATTCAAAATTCTGGGTAATAATTATCTTAAAAGTAACCTTGTTCAGTTTTTGTTCATTTCTTTTGACAGCCTATCTTTGGTATACGCTCAGTGATCCTTTCTCAGTCGGAGGTTCAAAATCAAAAATGCCTTTCTAGAGAGTTGTTGTGGAAATTATCTTGAAATATCATGTGATACCTTTTATTTTGGTATCAAAATTTTAATTTGTGTATTGTGATACTGGTAGTTAAATGTGTGTCTTGATTTTACATGACTTGACACCATCAGCAAATCATGTAACTGTGGCTGTGTGGTTTTGAGGCTAGGGTTGATGCAGCATGGCAGATGATGTTGACACAGGGAACCTGTGTAGGCCTACTTCTTCGCCACGCACAAAATCCACAAGAATCAGTAAGGAAATTGGTAAAAAATGGATTGATAGGCAGATCCAGTGCCATTACTGACTAATAATGGCACAAGTATCATTTTTTTTCAAAATACTAAAGTTGGATGTGAGGACATATTTAATGTTGCTTTCTTCTCTTAGTTGTATGAAATGAGACAAATCCACCATTTCTCCACAATGTTGACGCTACAATGGCTTGACCTACAGTAAACAACAATGTGGTCTCATTGTTAGGATTTAGGATTGCTTACTTCTATGTTAGATAGATTACACATTGTCTTTGCAAAGAAAATTGTGTGGTCAGGAAGCAGGGTACTAATCTTGATCTGTTCAGTGTGAATTTGAATAACCCAGTCTCTCTATGTGCATGTAAACAGTATATCTTGAATATGATCAAAGCTGGGATGAGGCTCATCACCATGAAAATTCTGATCATGTAAGTACACACTCTGTGTTTGTCAGAATTTGAACTTCCCTTAAATATCTCCATTACATTGTGTTTTGGACGAAAGGCCTTCTTGTTTTTCTAACACTCAAGGTTTGTTTGACAAAGCTAAAGATTGTGGATTTGTATTTTTGCCAGGGCTATGACTTAAAACAGCTGAATCATTGCTTTGTTCCACTAATAGGTTGAAAAACAGTGGCTTGCTTTGCCTTAACTTTGCTCCTGAAGGCTGTTGATTAGTGGGATAGAGGCCTATTGTCTGGAAAACACTGCCATGCTAATCCAGCATAAATCCTTGTTTTTTGGCATGGCACTGATATTGACAGGCTAAGGGGTAGAGGGTGATGTGTGGGCTCCTTGATTGTATGATTGATGTTTGAGAGAGAGAAACCATGTGCTTGAGGGGCTTCATATTGACTGTTCATCTGACAAACAGCTGCCTGTGAAGTTGTGTCTCACATTGTCTTTCTCTGTTAAGATTGCTTTGCTTCTATTGGAGTTATTGTTCTGGGATCAGCAGGCTTACAAACCATTTAATCCAGCATCCTACTGTTTTTGTTGTTTCCATTTCAGCAAAGTCCTGGTCAGTTTGTAGCACATACTGAGTTTCTCTGTTGTGGCCGTGTCTGGGATTGAGAATGGAAAAGAAATGTCATCATTTGTCATTTTCTACACCTGCACATGCACGCACAATTAAACCAAACCAATGGAGGGTCCATCCAGCACATTTCATGTTAATGTAAAAGCTTTAATTTGACATTGATTGATAGCTGGTGAGCAGAGGGTGGTTGATTCAGATCAATGAGCTCTCACAAAGATTTCCTGTCTGCTGCAAGAGATCCATACTGTTTCACCACACATGATATTCCTGATGATGACAAGTGTGGAGGGACTGCTCAGTCGATGCCGTCGATGAAAAACCACTCTGCAAATCCACAGAAACCATGTGCATCTGTGAGCCTAAACGCGTGTAGTGCATGTGCTTAAACTCTCACTGATGTGTAGCTCCAGTGCTGCTGAAATAATCTCAATACCCTTGTTGGGCTCTGAAACAGGTGTCTATCTCACCTGTGTTCTCAAGATTGCTCAGAAAAAGTCAACAGCTTTAACCTAAAATTGGTAAGTGCAGGAAGACTGAAAGACTGTGATCAAAGCCCCCATGTTTCAGTGGGCCTGTTGAGGGATTCGAGTCAGAAAAGCCCCCGACCCAGTGGCCCTGCCGGGTTGCTCCCAGCTGGGTAGTGCCTCGTGTTAGCAAGCTGGATCAGAGCTGTGGAGCAGGAAGCCAAGCCTGCATGGTCTCAGCTGTTTCAGTTTGTGGCTAAAGCCAAAGCCCTGCTCCCTCAGCCCTGAAATGTATCCTAAATGGTTGGAGTGTAGGTTTAAGTGTGTCTTTGCCTAAGCTTTTACATATGGTGCCTATTTGTGAGCTTTTAGGAATAAATACCCCTGTGTTGGCTTTTTCCCAGCCGATGCATACACACATTCAATTTTTGGCAAGGGAGGAATGGGCGATATGAACCAAAAATCATATTTGAATATTTTTTAACTGAATGGCAGGGCACCTAGAGGGTTTCCCACAAACATATCAGAGTATAGAACAGGCCAAAATGTTGTACAAAGCATGGCTGCCTTTGGCAAAGTGGGGCCCTGATTACAAGTTTTTGTAAAACCCAAAACTGACAGTAAATACGTACTGTATTTTTTTTCCTCCCCTTTTCATAGCCTTATTCTAATTGCCTACAAAAGAGTTTTTAGCTGCAGTTCTGTTTCCTACAAAAAAACTCTTCTGTATATTGAAATTAAATTAAACAAAAGGATGAAAAGCCTGACAATTCAAATAGGTTATCATTTAATAGCTCTCAGACACACTTATCAAATGCTCTTGGCTGGCAAGAATTTCCCCTTTCTGCTTAAGACTATAGAAAAATGTAATACCTCAGTTGCCACTTGTGCAATTTCACCCGTTTCATTTTTAGTTTTTTTGAATTAGAGAAAATTGTTATCAACTCAAAGCACAACATGCCAATAACCAAGTCCAGATTGGTCTTCTGCCCCATTTGAGAAAGAAAACCCAGAACAAAGGAGCAAACAGCAGATCACTGTTTATAAATGCTGCCATAGGATGATCTGTGGTCATGGTAGGTCACAGAAAAACATAATTATTTTCATTCTGCTACAATTATGGTACCTCGATCAATCCACAGCCCAATTTATACTGCTTTTTCAGAGCCTAATGTTTACCTCTCTGTGACATTTCACCTCCACCTCAAATGTCATAGAGATGGAATGGGGAAACAAGTTGACCCCCTCTTTGTTCCCTCTCCAGAGGTAGTGACAGAGGTGTGAGATTGGAGAGAGGGAGTCACACAGACTGTGGGAGACAGGAGCGCTGCCAGTGAGCGTCTCTGCCTTTGTGTGTATGTGGGTGCACGAGCTGTGATGCCCATCCAAGCCATATTACAGTGTGAATTGACACAGAAATTGAGGCGAATTAATGGGAATGTCTCAAGGTGTAAATATAGCAGAACCTCACTGTGGCGCTTTTGCACTGTGTAGTGTAAGTTGGGCTTCTGACTGCCTTTTTTAATGTTGCTAATCTTAGCTCATCAGCCGTAACCTTTATTTTGGTTCTGAATAATTTTGTCCCATTGATGCCAAAAACAGCAGCACTATCTATCCATACACATCGGAAAGCTTCAAACTGTCTGTATGTTCAAGATTTTAATCTGGGTAGAGGTGTAAGGGGAAGTATTTTACACTTTTACAGTATGTAAACATCACTACAGTGACCCCAGACCTCACTTCCTCAGCATTTTATATAGCATCCAAGGTGCTGCATAAGGGTCCAAAGTGCCTTTAATTAACAGTTAAAGATACTGTCCCTGACTCGCTGCTGTTGTCACACGATGTGACCATGAGTTGCTTTCAGGGGATGGAAAATTAAAACTAAACTCCCAACTCCTCGTAATATTCAATGATGAGAGCTTCAGTCTAATTCTCTTTGCTCTTCAGCCCTTCACGCTGGTCATGTGATACCTATTGGTATATTGGTAAGCATATCATTGGTAGTGGTTCTTAAAGTAATCAATCCACCTTTCATTAGGCCTGTAAACCTTTTATTTTGATTCAGTGTAAACTAAATAATTATAAACTACACTGTCATTGTTTGAAAATCAATATATCCAAAAAACTGGGTGTATTTTCCAGCCCTCTCTTGAATGGATTAAAAGAGGGCATCTTCTTCTGTCTTTTCACTCTTTTGCGACTTTGACTGAGCTTACATAATGATGATTGTCTCTGCCACTTAGTGCCCCTCTTGTCCTTTCCTTAGCACCCCATCTCTGTCCTACCTCTCTGTCCCTCGTCCCCCGGCCAGTCGAGATTCAAACAGGAGCCCAGCCATGTGGTAAATCAGACAAGATCTCAGTGGAATTGCATCGATTGGGAGGAATGTATGTAGCCAACGATTTTCAGAGATTAATGATGAAGAAAGACGTGGAGAACTGGGGGGGAGGAGAGAGAAGGAAGGAGGAGGAACAGAAGACAGAGAAACAGGAGAAAAAAAAACCTTGGAACAGAGAGGGCATGAGGAGGTGCTGAGCGCTCCAACTGCAGTGGAGGTTATTAATTAAGGCAAAGTATTGATCACCCTCTTCATTATCCTCTCCTCCTCCTTGATTTTCATCTCTCTATTGCTGACCCCCAGAGGAGAAAAGGGCTCAATCTTTAGATGGGAGGCCAGTGAATAAGAGATGGATTGCAGGATTGGTCTCTGAGGGCAATCGTGAGTGAGCATTTGTGTATTTATTGCGTCTATTTTTTGGACAGGCCTGATCTCATCCTATTTGGATTTCCTCCTAGCTCTGTTGATTTCCTGTCTATGTTCCTCTGTCATGTTATATAGCATGGAGACTCAAGTTAGGATGACATGCTTCTCGGGTCCATTTTCCGCCATTTATACCATGACGCAACATGCACACATCCATTTTCATACAGACAATCTTTTCTACATGCTGTGTTTTTCTCACCAAGGTCCGAGGCTCTGCTAGACTGCTGTGTTTTGAGAAATTTGTAATCGCCTCATGCTATTTAGAATTTCATTCCCCTTGTATTCCAGTGAGAATAGATGCAGAAATACACTTCTTTTTCCACCGCTGCTTCAAAAAGTCACACTTCTATATAACTTCACAGTGTCGCTTTGTGATTAACTGCCAGTCATTCTTCCTATCTGCCCCAGTTTTTATGCACTCTGTGAGCTGCGGTTTTGTTGGCCATTAAGCCAGCTACATTTCCTTTTGGCCTCTGCACACAGGGTCCATTCAAGATGTACAGTATACTGAACGTCTGTGCAGCAGTAGGCTTAATCAGTCTGTTTCTCTCACTCTCTCTTTCTCTCTCACTCAGCTTAGATTAACCCTTGCTGGGCCGCATGTCTGGCTTTGACTGTGAGAAAGGCAGGTTGGGTGCCAGGCATGGTTGTCTGGTTGTCATGGTTTCCTAGCTTCTTGCTGGTTCCCAGTCTGCCTCCATGAAGAGAGAAGGGAACACTCTTTCTTACTCTCTCTCTTTGGTGTGCCTATTTCCCTCCCGCTCTCTTTCTCTGACTCCAAAAAGGACTTAGAGGGAGAGTTCAGTATTTTTGAAAGTTTATTTAAATAGTAAATACAGTGTTTTTTTGATCAACTTTGCTCCTGTAAAAAACAAACCGGCACAGAGGCTTAGGCCAGGGGTTTTTCAAAGTATGGGAGAGTAAGCCTAGAATCTAACTGGCTGTTAGCCATCCCTCTACAAACAATAGAGTTTTGAAAATGAATTTGTAAATATATATGTATACAAAAACTAGTTATTACTCATTTTTATTTTTAAGATACTTCTATAAAATATTAAACTCTTAAATAACCTTAGTTATGCATTTATGCCCCACTTTTAAGCATTTCTTTAATTAACCTTGTCTTAAATAATAAAAAAGATTACTGAAAATTGTATCTGCACTTTTATCCACGTTATTTAGAAACAAACAAATGAGAAATCAAAACATAAAATGTCTATCTTAATCATCATGCATACATTTTTTTATTGTTTTGTACATTATTTCATACATTATATTATATATCTTGTTTTGAATAATAAACTAATATTCAATAAAGCAAGCAACAGTCATGGAGTTTGTTTAAAAACTAATTCTCAGAAAACTGTTTTTTAAAAAGCAGACCACTTCCTCTTCTCTTCACTCTCCAGAAAATGAAAGAGCAGAATCTGCCTGAGCAGAATAGTTTTTGCTCTTCATCCCACGCCTCCCCTAAAGTCCTCCTGGGCCTCCCCTGGCAAGGTCCTCTTCACACTTTGAAATACTGAGCAAGGCAATACATTGCTGCTGATGGGGCCAAGAGCTCTGTGTAATTTACTGAATTTTAGATGAAAGCAATCTAAAAAACACCAATGTGATGATTGTACACTGTGCTGAAGGCATTAACAATGCTTCAGTTTTCTGGTAGTAAACCATTTTGTTTTTGTTCTACTTCAACACCGTAGCCTGCGTGTCAGTCTGTGATGAAGTAGTACCATAACAATAGGGCTTGCTAGCATAAAATGTAAGCATAGTAAATATTTTCACTGCAGTGAATAATCATTCCAATGCTTTTTTTGCTGACTCTCCTAAAAATTAGTCAGTTACGCAGAACTCTTGGCCCATCTGCGGCAGTTGTGGCTAATCTGTTTACGGTTCAAATTAACCTCAACCCCACTATAAAAAAATACCAAACTATCCCTTTAATTTAAAGTCATACTCAATTGCACCCTGCATGCAGCATTGTCTTTATCTGACTGAATTTTATTTACTTGCCTGATCTCTTCTCATAACTGAGAGCATAAGTGCCTGAATGAATGTGTTTCCTCATGTGCACTCCGAATAAGTGTGTGTATATGTGTGTGTGTGTGTGTGTGTGTACATGCCTGTGCAGGCTGCGTGTTAGTGTTTGTGCGTGCACTCAGACATACGGTCATGGATCAGACAGGCTTGCCCTGCTCTGTGCTCTCTGCGCTGTTTGCTGTGTTCCCATTTAAATCTGGGAGATTAGCACATGTGGGGAGCCTTGGCTTTAGTTGCTGTCAGCTCAGCGAGCCCTGGCAGGCTGTCCTCAGATCAGGGGGGAGCTCAGTGCTCATCCCCCCATCACTGTCTGCCCTGCTGTACCTTATCCATTATCAAAGAGATGGGTGGGCAAGTGACCTTGACTTTGGTACACTTTTCAAACTGCTGTGGTGCACTTCTACTATGGACAGTAAGACATTTTTCATAGAATTATGTGATTGGCTAGAAATATTTGATATTTTTTTTGTTTATAAATCAGTTTTTACAACATAACATGATTTGAATAAATATATTTAGAATACATAATGGGTGCAGTGCATTTCCTGTGTCGGTTTGTTGCATATCAATAAGAAAATTATGCAACAGGGTTGCAGGATTCAGTATACATGAATGGTAGGATCAGAGATGGAGCTGTGGAGACTAGTTTCATGAGCAGCAAGAATATCAAAAAGTTTTGGTGGCAGACTAATATAACAACAGTTATTCACAGCAGTACAATTTGTAATTATGCCTACCTTTTAAACTAATGGTTGGTAGATACATTTTGTTTTAAGGTCCAAAATTATGCAGAATGTACTATTCAGTAGTTTTTATGCAAACAGCATGTATCCATGGCTTGTCTACACACCACCCAACATGAGAAAATTTACTTCTCTCTTCTTGTTGCTTGCTTCTCTTTTCAGAAAATATGTGCTCAAACGGTGCTGGGAAATTTTCCTCATACATTGTCATCAGGGGGTGTGCCAGCTTCCCCAAATGGGAGACACTCCCTGAGCCAGATGTCTGTTCAGCCAAAAGGCTGCTCCAGTGGAATGAACATGGCATGTCTGTGCAGCTGCAGTAAACATTAGAGCAAAGCCCCAGGAAGCCCATGAATCGATAGGGGGCGTGGTCAGGCCGTCTCATAAGGATATACACTAAAATCTGTTCTGTCTGTTTTAGTGTATATCCTCTGAAACAGAAGGGTTTCTAAGAATTCCAAACTCCAATGTCCATAACCCTGCCCTTACCCTTTTAAACCTGTGAAAAAAAGTGAAAAAAGTGAAAAAAAATGGCCTTTTCACCTGTAAAACATAAAGTAAGTCAATTGCATAAATAAGTTTGTTTTATCTGCTCATCTGTGTAAACTAGTGACTTTTAGCTAAATGTGTTCTTTGCTATGTTTGGAGTTGACCTAACTGGGTGTTTCATGTTTCATCAGTTTATTTTTACATAATTAACAACTTCACAAAAAGGCAGACACTCACAATTTTCGGAGGTGTTGCAACAATGATATCAACTATCACAGTCAGCAGAAAGACACCAGTTAACATGGCCACTTATTATACCATAGAAACAAATGCTAATCATGAGGGAAAATGTTGTAAACAGAGAGCAAACAGTGCACACAGTGTGGTCACCACCAGTCTTCAGTTGCCTGGGTAAATTTGAAGCTACCACCAATTAACGGAATTCATTTAAAGTATTAATCAAAAAATGTATGTAATTGTTGCCACTTTTGCAGTTTATATCCCACACATTAGGTAGTTGTGTATGGCCTGAGCTCTCTGGTGTGTCCTTCGGTGGTATCCTTCAGTTACACGCCAGTTATGGGCAAGTCCGTTTGTAAAGAAGAGCACTCATGATGCCAAAGAATGCATAAGCACAACTGCTAGAAAAAAACAGCAAGTAAAGCCATCACCACCACCACCTTAACTTCTGTTCTATTGTTTCATGGTTTCCCTGTACATCTAGGGCTCTGACGCATTTTCACGAAGAGAGTTAAAGCGGTATAAATCAAACATAATTTTTCATACATTTTATAGATTAGCATCAAAGCACAGAATTTAACTCATAAATTTTCATTAAGCTGATTGGCTATTTCATGTGGAATTCCTGGCCATTAAGAAAGTATCAGCTTTATTTACTGAGGCATTATTATATTGTCAGTGTGAGTAGAGTGAATGAATGACTTTTAATTTACTCAAACGCTTTTGCTTCAGCAGACCTGCTGGCATCTCCCCTTGGACTGTTTTCTAAGAAAAAAGTACATGAATGAAAATGTGTCTCATTTAGTGCAGAGTGCAGAGTGCAGTGCATCCCAGATGGTGAGGAGCAGAGTAATTGTGGTACACTCAGAGTATTCACTGCCTCTTGATCTGTTGTTTGCACTTCAGGCTACGAAGCATGATGTGGCCCATGCCTGAAACACCTGAGATGAAGCTTGGCATTTGGTAGGAAGCGGACAGTCCTGGATGAGATAGGTTAGATCAGGATCGCTGGTTACAAAGCAACAAGCCATGCTGGCTGCTCTTTGTGGCTCTGAATTCTGACACTTGGCCAGACTTGAGAGAATAAACACTACATTAGCCAGCTTGACTTATTTTACCTCCACCTGATAACATCAAGGAGTCCTTCATCCACTGAGAGAGAATAAAGGACCATTCCCTTTGCTGTTCTGATTACTTTTCAACATGTTGTTACCAGTTTTGTAGGAAAAACACTTGGAATAAAGGTGTAACTGCATGAGTGGTTATGCCAAGACAAGCTGTTCCTCCTGTTTGCTTCTCTTGTGTTGTCATGACATCAGAGAGAGGGTCAGTGTTTGAGTCCACCACCAGGTCGAACCCTCTGTCATGACTATGCATCAGACAGAAATCAGATCACAGAAGGATGTTAGACAAGCAGTGAGTCTGGGGTGAGTCTTTGTGTTTTCCCCCTCCATCTGACCTGAATTGTATGTTGAGCCGAGCTACTTTTCCCCAAATCTCTGGCCTTGTAGTGCTGTGCTGGTTTGTGAAAGTATTTCAGCATAAATCTTTTAATACGGCCAGCACACTCTCCCATTTGGATGTTGCCCTATTTCTATTGGCTGATAGCTCACTAACATGTGTTCAGCTTTTCCCTTAGAGGAGCTATACAAACATCGAAAGATCAGGTGATGGGTACCTTTATGTATTATGCATCAGCAAACTATTCCTATTTCTGTAAGGTCGTTGTCATACCCATGCAAACCAGACAAGAAATTTAAAAAAAAAACAATCTTAGTTGAAATACTGAATTATTAATGAAACAGGCCCTTCATTCCTTCAAAATTAAATTTACACAGGGATGAATGTAATAAGGGCTGGGAAAAATATCAAAGTGGCAATTTACTGTTTTCCCAAATTGTGCTGTTATTTTACTCACAGTGTAACTATGTGATGACCTCTTATGATGACTTTTATGAGATAAGTTGTGAAAGGAATTTAGTAAGTTAAAGAAGTCAACGTCAGGATACTGTTGTAATCTGATCAAATGAAGTTAGAGGATGAAGCATGATTGTTTGTAAAGACACTAAATTAAGCTGAAAAGAAACATTACTTATGATTTTTATCATTTTGAGAGTGTTTGTATTGTTAATCAGATGTTGAGGTGAATAATCATTTTAACATTTTGCAATATATGGGTAATTGGAGAATTACTGTGATATTGTCATCGTGGTCTAGCTTTTTCATGTCTAATAGTATTGTATTTATCCAAATCCTCCATCCTTTTTGCTTATTGTAATCTATCAGATTATATAACTCATTGTATCGTATCATACACTGAGTCTTGTGCCATAGTGTTGTTTTCTACCCTGTCATATGATGGGTATGAAGATGCACACAGGTAGCCGGCTGAACATTTAAAGTCAAATAACTAAAAAGCCAGCACAGGATTGACAGGCTAAACTTTTCATCATTACAGGACTGAGATTATGGTAAAATGCTCTGCCTTCACACTAGTACTCATAACAACTGTAGCTTCTCTTACTGGCTGCAGCCTTGCTGCTGAAATGCACGCAGCCCTTAATGTAAACAGAAGACATTGGGTGAATGCTTTGGAACAAACAGATATAATAGGTTGACAGGCTGGAAAATTAATCACATTTTAATTTTAATTACATTTATAGCTTCCCACAATTATCAAAGTAGGGTTAAGATTAAGGAATTCCTGAAAAACATTTAATTTTTCTTTCTTTATATACATATTTTTCATGTTTTCCATTTTAACAAATTTTGAATTTCCTTTAATTGTCAAAATGTTCCAAGTGTAAACATATTAAGAGTATTTTATAACAATAAATGCATGTAGTAAAACAAAGATTTAGAATCAGTGGTTAATTTTGTTTAATATTCAGGATCTCACTGTCAATCAAAATAATCTTGATCATGATTTTTGGCAATAATCGAGCAGCCCTAATGAGAAGTGTCTCATCATTTTATGTGAGTTTTAGTTGTGCTCTGATCCCAAATAAATATCAAGTTTGGATTTTCTTCAGTAGGCTACATATCTAAGTCACTAAATCCAATTCCACTCTGTTGTGGGGTCAGAAGCCATTATGAAGGCCTTAGAACGAATAATCCATCAGCAGAATGACCTATTGGCCTTTCTCAATCCAGTGAGTGCTCTCTGTAACTGTAAAAAATGATGTCTCTTTTCAGGGGTCAGAGGAATATTTGGTCTTTTCTTTTAAGCCCTTTGCTCTTGTTTTCCTGCTTCTTGATTTCTCCTTTAGTTTCTTTTCTTGTATGTAATTCCTCACTTTTTGTCCAGTTTTTGACTTTTCATGACTAATGGATCAGTCAGTGGAATGATTAAATGGGCAAAGGTTTCATTCTTTATTTCTGTTGATGGTTGACTTTATTTCTTAAATTCATGACTAAAAGCTGCCTAATCCAGTTTTGTTTGGTAATGCCATGTGCACGCCTTTGTGTGTGAGTGTTAGACATTCGCTGCGTGTTTCCCTGGATCTCAGCAGCTACATAAGAGTCACAGAGCTGTAACTCATGGGACACGCATGAACATTAGAGAAGCAGGGAGGAGTGGGGCCCACAAAAGGACACAGCATCTGAGTGTGAAAAAGAAAAAGAGTCACAGCGGTAAAGCATCTCCCAGGTTCACTGCATCCATTGTCATTCAAATCAAGCACAAATATCCACATAGACACGAAGTTGTGGCCTCACATGATGCAAAAAAGGGACAAACACTTACACACACACACACACACACACACACACAGGGATGCAGGAATTTGTTGCACGCCAGGATGGAGGGGGTGCTTTATAGCTCTGACAGGAATCCCAGCTTGCCTCTGTAGCAAAGCTCTGACGTCATCATTGGAGGAAACGCAGGCACAGCGGGGAGGAATGCTCCCAGTATGCAGCCTGAGGACACACTGAAACACATGCACACACCTTCCTATATTTAGGAAATTTGGTGGCCGGCTCATTCATATTATGTTTTTCCTCTGTTTCATCTTGCAAGGGTATACCTGTTAGTGCTCTTATTTTCACTTTTAGTACATTATATAAAGCTTATGTACTGATTACTAGATCAGCCATGCTTTTTTTATGTAAATGCCTTGTAACTGTAGCAACACAGTGGCATATTTTCTTGTGCTTTTCCCACACGCTGAGTGCATGAGTATTGCTCTGTGAGAGTAAGTTGTAATTTTGGCTGATCAGCTGCTGCCCTCAAAGCTGTTTTGATGTGCTGTTGTTTGCACAATGACAGCATGAATGCATGCCAACATGTCCATTTGCCCGTATCAGTGCCTGTGCACACACAAAAATTGACGACACATGCAGCCCTGATGTGTTTGCAACCACATAGCTCATGTGAGTGTGTTATTATGATCATTATGGTAGCTTCTTTTCCTGTTGTGTGATGCACTCTGCACCTGTTTGTGCCTGTTTGACATGCAGTTGCTGCTTCCTCTTGCTTTATTTTTATCTGCATAATGTATTTTCGGTGCCATTGTCAAGAAAACAGTCATTGGGCTTCTGGATCACATATTTAGACGACATCACTCAAAAGAAACAGTAATGGCATTGTTTAAAGCTCATATGGGAATGTTGCTGGGTTTTTTATTCTGTTGTAGAGGCAGCTGACTTTCTGCCTTAAACTGGTTTTATTCAAATGTCTTACCAACAGTTTGAAATATTGTTCGTCTTGCACATAAATGTATATCACTTTCACTAGGAGCGCATATGCAACAAAAATAACTGATATGACAGCCAAGTGCTTTCCTACAGTTGATCCCAGAGGTTGTTTAAGTGCCTTAAAGACACACCAACACCCTCTCCCTCTTTTCTATTTCTGTCTTCATTATTCCTGCACTCCAACTCCTCATGCCCCTCCACCCTTTCCCCTTCGACCCCTTTCCTTTGGCTCGCTTGTTTCCTCGCTTCTTGCCTAATGGAGGTATTCCCCTGCAGCCTCCTGGCCTTTCACTACAATTCTGCTCAGGTAGGGCTCATTTCATGCACCATGATTATATCTCACAGGCAGCAATTCAGGTGCCAGATAAGCCAGAGAGTTTTGGGCACTCACAATAGCAGAAGAAATTCAATTAAATCTTCACGCATAGACTACTCCTTTGCAGTAGGTACCTGACAATCTGCAGACGTCACACACGCAATCTGCATGTACCAAATTTTTATTCCACACACCTACATTTACACACATACACGGAGAGAAAACATGTTAAGATGTTAATGTACATGCAGTATAGCAGACATCCATACTCATGATATGATTTCCTCAGCCATATCTGCAGAGACATTTATTCGATTAAGAAGAGGCTTGCATGATGCATGAACTGTTATGAGATATCCTCTTCCCCCTTCTGTTTTACCATTTTAATGCCCTCCGACTGTGGGAAGAGAAAACAAACACTCATTTGCATTACAAATAGAAAATCATACACATAACCATTTGGAAGTATGTGTTCATGAACAAGAGCTCATAAATGCCTGTAGAGGGGGACTGTGCTGCATTTACTCATCAAATGCATTTAGCATAACCAAACTAAAAGATAACAACAATAAGCTGATAAAAAATTGAACAAAAGGTTGACTTTTCTCTGTCATGTGCTCTTTATATAAAACATCATTCATCACATTTTCTCATACAGCTGAGTATTCCAGTATTTCATATTGCACAATGCTGCAATCACCCATCTTGCAATCACCCATATCTATATTTATGCTAATATTTCCAAACTTATCTGTGCCCATACTGATAATGACATATTCATTCAGTATGTTTCAATTCATTCTTGTTCTAATTTAAATATCTTGCAAAGGAAGACATTGTAATTCTTTGGATAATGTATGCATTGAATGCAAACATATTTTGGCAACAGTAACAGTAGGATTAATACTACAAACAGCACTTTACTAATCTACTGACTATCAGTGAGCTCTCTGCTGCACAAAAAGAAATTCTTAATGTTAGAAGGAGTTTTTATTTCATATTAAAAGTTGCATATTGACTGATGGTTTCTGCAGTCTATCCTATCAAAGTGCTTGAAGTAATACAAAACCCATACTTTCCAAGTGAAAACGAAAAAGCCTCACCTAATTTCAAAAACAATGTAAATGTAATACTATACAACCTGTGTGCATATATTGCTGGTGGTGACTATGTTATCTGTCAGTCATCAGTCTGAGTTGATCTGCTGTTTCTAATAATTATTGACAAGTATTTTGTTAGTTCTTACCTCTAAATTGAATCCCTCTACATCAGGAAGTTTAGTGCTCTCATGTGCCTTAACTGTCCTCCAGTTACACACATCATGCAGAGTCAAATATATTTATAGCTACGCCCAGAGCACACGAGAAGGAGTGCATAAGCACAAAGATTAACCCAAATTTTATCTCGAGATGTTATTTTTTTATTTTTCCAGCGGACACAGGTCAGGTCATCCTTTTAAAATACAACACCCTTCGATCTTCAGTATTAAACAAAGGGTAATCAAATTAATTATTTTTGTTTCTCTGCTGCCCAGTACCAAATGATCTGTGGTCGGTGGTTTGGGACCTTAAGACTAAGACACAAGAACTCAATAAGCCATAGCAAAGTACAAGATTGCATCATTGTTTTGATTGATGCTTGCTTTGTAGGCTAAGTATTGTAAAGTGCTTTAATTTATGTTAAATAATATAAACTGTCATCAGTAATAGATACTTTGTAAATGCAGTTTATTCCTTATTGATGTCGTAAGGGCCATTTGGAATAAGTCTTGTATTTCTTTTTTTGCTTTTAAGGAGTGATAAACAGCATCTTTTCAAGCTTAATCAAACTGAGGAGGAATGCCTCTCTATCTTTGCCATGAACAAGTGGCATATGTTGGCTTTGGTATCTGATGCCCTTAAGCCTGTGATTGTGTCTGAACGATGGGGACTGATTTGGCTTGCATGGGCCGTGAATTTCTTGCGGTGCCTCCACCGGTGTAACTCCAACCACCGCTTTCACACTTTAATGAGACTTTATGAAATATTCAGACCTTTACCTGGAGGAGCTCAGTGTGTGTGTGTGTGCTGTCCTGTGTATGTCTGTGTGAATGTGCGAGTGAGGGAGCTCTGTGATATCTGTGAATATCTGTGAATGTGTATCATTGCTTTTTGATCTCTGTGTTAGCAATGACAAGCACAGCAGGGTAAGAGACAGACAAACATAGGAATACATTTACCTGCACATAAACACAGACATGAAACTAGTCAGCACAAAGAGAAGTTACTTCAGAATTTACCTTCCCAGATGATGATAGAAGCAGGAAAGATCAGGCTCATTAAAACCTGACAGAGTGCATGTCAGCTAGTTGTACGTTAGCCTCTGTCTGGGCCTCCTTTCCTCTCTCGTTTTTCTTTGTCTGCTTCTAGACCATTACACTAAATCAAGCAGACCTTCTAATTAAAAGACACATTTTCTCTGCCCTGTAAATGTGCTTGAATAACCAGCCCCTTGTAGCCAGTGGAAAAAGCACACAATACACAGACTTGTTTAAAAGATTTATTGTAAACAGTAACTATCTAATGCAGCAAAGGAGACTGTCACTTCATCCCTGATGTCTTCAGATCGTCGTCTTGTGAAGGAAAGTAGTTGATAAATCTTTCTTTCTTGTTTGACTCAAGGAAAAGACCCTCCCTCCTGCCCTTGTCCCCTTTGAAGAGCTCTTTAATAAAGTGCTCTTGTTTCCTCTGAATACTGTTGCCTTGTCTCTGTCACGTATGACAAGTCCAACGTATAAGAGCCCAGAGACAGGAGATGAGTACAGAGAGCTCACAGAGGCCCTCTCCTGGGAGCCGAGATTGTGTCCAGACTATGGAGTGATTCATTAGGAGGGTCCCAGGACTCACATCAGGCCTCTTCTTGTTCACACAGAGGCTCTCTGCCTGATATGAGGTCTGCCTTTACATCTGCTTTATGCACCTTGTGGTCTGTGATTTTTTTTTTTTTTTTACAAAGAGTCTCAGAGTGGTTTAAAGAGGAGGGGGAGAAGGGTCCTCTGTCTGGTTGTAAATAAGCTGCTCTGCAAAAAGTGATTTCCAATCCCCCTTTAACTATTTCATTGCTTGTGTGTTTTTCCAACTTAATAACTAAATCATTTTCATGTGTTAGAATAACACATGAAAAAACTTCAGAATAAACTACACTACTGAATCCCTCTTTAACAAGTGTACACACATAATGGTGTTTTCTGACAGGATCATTAAGTTGAGATTATTCAGTTTCAGAGATCTGATACCTGGATAGAACTCCTCTTCCATTAATGACACTTCCTCATCCTTTTTTTCAACAATATTTGTTCCAGCATTTATGAGACTGTAGGCATATGTTTCTGTGTGTGATTAATCTTCAAAGACAGAAGGTGACAGGGTCAGTGTTGAGGTTAGTATAGAGCTAATGACAATGATTAAGAGGAGAGGCTAGAGGGGGTTAACCTCCATTAGGTCCCTCTCTTGATGATACGCCCCCATCAGAGCAACAGTGGTGAGTGAGAGGATCAGTAAAGATCTGGTCAATCTTGGTTAAAATAATAGAGGGGTATCAACTAAAATTAACAACATTCTTTTGTGGGGCCCTATTTGTCACTGAAGACGCATTATATGTCAGCTATTATAGAGAAAAACAAGAATGACAAATTCTGTGGCCATTGCTAGGCAGTGTTATCCCTACCCCCAGTGTTCAGTTCGCGCCATGCACTGTGCAGCAGATTGCCCCAGTCTTGTCAATTAGTCGGTTTCCACAGCCTGCCAGCAGTGCACCTCTGCGTAGGGTTGCTGGAAATATGCAGTGGGTCCATTTTCAGCAGGAGCTGCTTCAACTTCGCATCAATCTCACAGATCAACCCAACCCTGGAAAACAAGAACTTCTTGGACATCTCAAAACACAGCGGAAATAGTGTAAATAATGTAAACGCCTACAGCAAATCAACGTCAGGCAGGAAATATGTCCTGTTGTTTGGATGTTACTCCTCCTGCTATATTGGGATCTCACAGTTACCTCGTGAAGTTGTGGTTTTCTCATGATCTTTATGATCCCGTGTTTCAAGCTTCCAGAGCTGCAGTCAGCTGCGCACTGCTTTAAAGACATTTCTTATACATGAGAATACGCACTGTTGATTGGAGCAAAGCCGCTGTGGATACGACGCTCCACAGGTGGATTATTTGGAAATTTTAGATTAGCCAGATGATCTTTTAACATTTATTTCTCATACTGATCTCATGTTGGGATGCAAAAATATCAAAATTTGAAATTTATGAACGACTTATTTGGGTAGTTTAAGATAAGTTGCCTTATAGATTAACCCAAACAGCTGGGTTAAATTAATGATTGTGTTTTGCGAGTGTAGCCCTGTCTGCAGCTAGGTAAAGCCAAATAACAGCATAGCTCTCTGTCTGGATCCTTAATCAGGGGGTTGTGCTAACCAGCATTTTCTGTGGCTAATAAACCTACAATTGACAGTACCTTTTGTAGAAACTAAAAAAGCACTGCTATAAAATATGGAATGTAAGTTGTGTCAGCACACAGTAAACTGTATTTTGGGTCTACCAGAGGAGGATAAATGATTTCCATTGCAGCTTGAAGCTTTTTAGAAACTGTCTGTTTTTTACTAGGTGGGATTTGCATATCTGCAAGGTGTCAGTCAGTGGTAAGGTTCTTAGCTTATGCGAAGTGGCAACCTCCTGTGCCAAAAAATGTAACCAAGGGAAAAATGCAAAAAGCTTCAGTTCCTTAAATGTCTGCTCGAGGCAAAATAAGTGAATTCTACAGCCTGGTTAAACAAACGGCTTCACTGTAAATATATGATATGTTGATTTGTTGGGTGAATTTTTTTAAATCATGCCTGTTTTGATTCTATGAATTACATTCAGTTTTGTACAGTAAGTGACATGATTAGCATAGCCACTAGCCTGCATGGTATTGCAGTTGGTCAGATGGTCTTAAGTACCGCCTTAACTTGGCCTCTTTGCCTGTCAGTGGGTTGATTTAAGTTAGGTTGAAAAAGCATGTACAGTATGGTAGTGCCCAATGATTTGATACAAGGGCTCCTTTTGTCAATCAAACTGTTCCTTCTGCAGTCAATGGCTTATGCTGAAACTTACTGTATAACAAACAGAATCACTGCCTGTCATGCGCTCACCTTTGCTGGTCACTGGTCTTTAATTTAGCAGCCTTTTTTAATCAAATCAGCTCTCCACAACATTTAATCACTCAGAGAAAACAACGTTTTCCTTTAAAGGCGGGATCATGACATGATGAGGGAGAAAAGCTTTAAAAATGACACATTCAGTCCACTCTGTGTCACACACTTCAAGCAGGAAAACATCTGCTTACACTCTTCATTGACTAAGGGCAAACATTAAAATTCTTCAGACCACTTGCGATGTGTTGTGGTGACAGCTACACTTGTGGGAATGATGGTGCATGTTTCAGTATTTTGTGCTGGAATATGTTGATTGCACCGATAAAACACAGGAAGCTTACTTTAGATGTAAAAAAAGTATTGAAAATGCATCTTAATTTCTAGATTTCAATTCATCCCTGTTAATAGAAGTCAGCATATTGTTATCTCTATGCTGGAGAGATATTAGAAAAACCTTTTTCTTCTTTTTAGTGAAAAGAGCTTTGATGCATGTTTTGGTGAGTCTGTGAAACCCATTCTCTAATTCCACTCTATTCTCCCAAAAGAAAGCTGCTCCTTATTTTAAAACTTGCACAGCTTGTTATTCAAAAAGTCAAATATGCAGCTATTAGCAAAAGCTTTAGGTGATGGATCGCCTCATTTAGCTGTGCAGCGTGTTGCAGGGCAGATTTAAATATGCCTTAAATCCTCTGCTGGCTGCTCACCATATTACTTTAAACAGCTGTGTTTGCTTTTTGAATTTTTCCCCTCATAATACATAAGCCTTCATCATTTCTTTTTAAGCCTTTTATTAAAGTCATATATAATAGTAGTTGCTAGTGGCTCATGGAATCAGACACTTTTTGCAAATTGGGAAATACAATCTTAGTTTTGTATCTTGGGACAAAAACAACATTTAACAATGATGGAAAGAGTAATTGGTCCAATTATTAAAACACAAATAATGGTCTGTGTTTTTATCACTAGGTGGTCCAGTTAGTAAAAACAAGTTAACTAGGATGAGCCACGTTAGCCTGTAAGAAATGATTTTATTTGAACTTGAAATAGCTTTTAAGCTGCATGTCTGCTTCAATAATTCCAACAAAAATGACAGATGAACCTTGTTGTATTTAAATCAGGCCTGCTTACATGAGGAGTCCAACTTATACCAGAGCCTGTGGTGATAAGTGACTGAAACCCACATCCTCAGCCCAGTGCAGGGGTGAGACTGAACCAAGAGCTTCACACCAGACTTCTTTCTTTCTCTAAGGGGCTTTCTCACTTTCATTTCCTCCCTCCACACCCATCCCCCATTTTCATCTTCATCCCCTTTTCTCTGCCTGTCCAACTCCTTTCTGTCTTTAGCCTCCCGCACCACTCTTTCTGTGCCTCACCTCTCTGCATCACCTTGCCTTCCTTCCCCTCCTCCCATTACCTTTTCCCAGCCTAATGGGATCCCCAGTGAACACGTCCCCCTCTCTCTTTGCGGCTGCTCTCTACAATACCCTCACTTATCGCTGTAAAGTTAATGAAATGGAGTACAAGGATGACCCCTTGCTTCCATTGCTTCCTTGCCTACTGTATCTTTCTCCCCTCATCCCAGCCCTTTTCTGTTGTGTAACATCATTGTAGTACCATTTCTCTCTTGACTTTGAATCCTTTGCTTCAAGCCTTTAAAGTTGATTTCACTCTCTCCTCATTTATTTGACTCTTAATCATAGTCTTAGCATGCGATCAATAAAACTGTAAATGCATTTCTCCTCTTTTATTAGCATTGTTATATCCCATATGCTTTTCAAATTTATACGGTTTCACCTGATATTGAAAGGATTGAAATGGCAAGACACTCATAATGCTGTGAGCTCATTACACACGAACACCACCTGCCGTCATACTCTCCCACCCTTATTATAGTGCTGTCTTTGCACTCATCGGCAATATTAGGCCTTTATTATTGACCCTGTGTGTAGGCTGTGATGTTGAGAGTGAGCGAAGGGTCCTCATGTGTGTATATTTGCTTTCTGGTCACAACAGGGTGTATAAGCTCAAATGTCTCTACCTGTCAGAGATGTCACACATGGTCTTGCCCACACAGTTGGCTTTGTTGATGGACTGTGCATGCGTATAATACTGTCACAGCATGTGGAGGAAAAAGAGTGAGTGTTTGTGTGCATGGTTGTCTTAATACAAGTAGGGTGAGAATTAAGAACCAGGTCCACTTGAGAACAAGTTTCAACTAGTTTGGAGCATCAACATGATTTGCCTTTATTCTCTAAGATTCTCTTATCAGTGCACACGTGTAGCACACTGACCTCCCTGTCCCCAGAAGCAGTTAAAGTGAATAACAACAAAGGGGCTAAGAAAGTAATAATGGCAGTTTACAGATGCATTTAAAAGTGAGGCATGATTTTGCAAAAATGATGCCAACAGAGCAACATGCCATTTCTGTGTCTGCTATTTAAAGCAATAGTGGAAACACAGGCAGCATGTTGAAACATTTGTTACTGCGGCAGAGCATTAAGTAGCAGAGGCCATGTGTCTGATAAAGGGTTGTCAAAAGTATCGATACTTCAAAAAGTATCGATACTCAAATGCTGTATCCGGATACAATACTAATTTGCCATGGTATCGCTACTACTTCAGACAAGTGTTGGCCCCTTACTCAGAGCTATAGGGTACAGAGGAAAGCTGCATGTGGCCCCGCAAGCCTCACATCCCTGTCTTATTGATGCTTAAATTCTGCTCATGGGTAAGGAAAATACATTTGTGCTCTGGAGTAATCATCTGTTATAAAAGCTACTTTACTGATGCTGAATGCAGTCACTGACACAGACACACACACACAGGCAAACACAATCTCACACATGCATTTTAAGCACATGCATGCACACCACATGTACCAGCACACCTGGTGAGTTCAGACAGCATGTCAGCATCTCACAGCGAGGGCTTCCAATCAAGACAGAGATGCTGAAGTCAGACCCCCCTCTGCTCTTGTTCACTCATCCTCCCATAACCCCACCCGCCTATACACATACACACAGTCTCGCTCACACACATGTGCACAATAATATAAACTCACATTTGAGAGGGAGGTTGATTTGCTTTTTACAGCAGCATGAAGTTCAGGGAGAGTGGGAGTGCTGGTTATTTATAATCTCTCTATCTGTTTTTTACTGCACCTGTTTGCTTCAGTACCTGGCTGCCTTCATTGGTGGACACTCCAGTATAGTCACATATGGTCACCATGGTAACATACTAAATCTGTATTGGTGGAAGACTCCAGTGATTATTGCTTTGATGCTTGCTGGCAATCTGTCTACTCAAGCCCCTTTGTTTGCCTGTCATTCATTTTCTTTACCTGTCCCATAGTTCTCTTTTTTATTCCAGTAATGGCTTCACATAGGGTTCATCCCTTTCCCAACAGCTTTCATCAGAGAGAGGCAGGGGTACAAAGAAAAAAAAAAGATCTCCATGATGAGACTTGTCATTTCTTATCCACTGTAAATTTCACTATGCCTTTGAAACTCCAGGCCACATTACGCTGAGGGGATGGCCTCTAATTGGAGGAAAATGGAGCCATCAAAGCCCCGAGGAACGGAGCACATTATCCACAGAAGATCAGAGAAGATCTGAAAAATTTGCTTTTCTTGTAAATTTTTATCATAATTTCTTTAACGTAAAGCTTTTTGTTTGCGGCCCCTGTATACAAAGTGGTACCTCTGTGCTAGGTTTGTCTTGCTCATGTGTAGATTTTTTTTTTTTTTTTTTCAAATGTCCTCCTCCTTTCAATTTCTTGTCAAAGTCAAGTTAAGTCTATCAGGAGACCTTTCCTGAGAATAAAAGGCTGCTTCTGCAGCACAGTAAACTTGTTTGCCTTTCAAGCTTCTTCAGGGGCATCAATTTTAATTTCACAAGTGTGATCTATATGTTTATGTAAAAAAAAGTCAAAGTATTCCAAGAGAAACCAGACGTTGTAAGAAAAACTACATTTTACAAAACATAATGGCTTAGAGAACCAGTAAAACAACACGACAAAAACCTGAAACATTGTGGGGGCTTAAAGGTCATAAAATTACATGTATGTTATAGCTAAAAATATTTTATGCATTTAACATACTTGCTTTTTTCAAAATTCTATAAAATACAAATCAGATTTTCTTCTGAGTGTTTATTTCTTTTATTATAATTTTCTTCTACTGCCTAATGAAAACAAACAGACCTACCATTTGCTTTGATACTCCATGGTTTTAAGTATAAGTAGCACAAACATCCCTTTTTTCCAGATACAAACTAATTCAAATGGAATTTTGATAGTATTTTTGATTAATAATGATCCACATTTTGACAACAGTAGGCGTCTCAAATCAGAGCCATTGCTGTGACACTCCAGGAATGTGGGAAGTGTAGTTTGTTTGACCTAAATAGTGAATAAACTTTGTTAAAACTTGCTAACTTATTTTTATTGTTTCTCCAGGTTCATATATCATTACTTCCTGGTCTAAGTCCTCTGTTGTACATAAACAACTGTGAAATAAAGTTAGAGCAGTGAACTGCAGAGGTATAAAAGCTAACTTCACCACTCAGAGATGTCCTCTGACACTTCAGGGCTGTCATTAGTGTACTTCACAAGCCTAAAATTGTGAATAAACCCATTTTCCTCAAAAAATCTTAACAGAATACACACCTTTGTCTTACATGGGTACATTAACCAGAATTTCTCCATTTAAAATGCTAAAGAAACAATATATGTATTACAAGCATCTCACTGCAGAAGTATGAGGATATGTACAAGCTCCCCTTATCACGCCTCTCTGTGGTGCTCAGGGATTATGGGAGGTATAGTTTTGGCACTCAACAGTGCTACACACCAAGAGTTTGTTAAAACTGAGCTAATAGAAAATAGATTAATATTTTGTGTCAAAAACACTGGCTAGAGGGGTTGAGATAAGGACAAATAAGTTGATCATCTTTTTCCTCAGGGGGTTTCATATTCAAACCCCAAAGATAGTCCTCGCAGGGGGGCATTAATCTTTTTGTTTATGCAACATAAGATCATAGTGATGCCATTGAGGTCAAGTCTGATTGACAGAAGTTTTTGGTCAGTATTTTAAGAATAAAATAGAGATGTGCCATGTGAGGCAGGAAATTGATTTTAATTTTAGCCCAGAAATTTCTTAAAAATAAAATTGGAAAAGGGAGCAAGAATCAAGTTGAAGAATCCAGCAATGGACAGATAACCAAAAAAAGCAACAGAGGAATTTATCTACAAGGATTAAATATCATTCTGGAGCCTCACCAGATTACCAACTTGCCCACTAGAGTGCTATGAAAATGTAGGCAGATTAGGCACACGCGCACGTGTTTGCTCAACCACGTGCGAGCACATAAACACACAAATAATGTCGTGGATTAGGCCTCGCTGCTAACCCAAAGGCCAGGGTGAAGCAGATGGCTACCCTTTGTATTGTTATGTAACGTAACTGAGAACTCATCCACATGCAAACAGCCCATTTAGCCAGCAGACAAACTCACACTCTAAAATACATTAGATACTCAGTAACAATTTATCCCACGTTCAGTCTTAGAGTTGTCAAATCAGAGTTTTGGGGAAAAATAGTTCCTTGAGTGATTAAAAGAGGAGGAGAAAGATGGAGAAAGACGACAGACGGGAGTGTGGTGCAGTGGGAGGGCAGTGGCAAGGTGCCAGCAGGTTTGGAGAAGTGCCAGCTAAGCATTCCCGCTCACACACACCAAACACACCAAACCATCCCAGTAGGGTGTCGGGGCGAGCCAAGGTGACCCGACTAGGTGATGGCGGGGTCACTATGCCAAGGGGGCTGACTGATGTCACTGTGGCAGTCTATGTCAGAGGCCTCTGACAGAGTGGAAGGGGTGAGGGGCCTGGGGCTGGTATATATTTGTGTGTGTGTGTGTTTGTGTGCTGGTATGTCATGTGTTGGCACCTGTATATGCAGGGGAGTGAACGAGTCAGACCCTCAGAGTGCACACTGACATGCTGACATTGAGGGAGTTGGTGTGGAACAATATGGGGCAGATGTAGGGCAAGAAAACCATTAACTGTGGCCAGGTCTTCTGCTCCTCTGAGACGTACATACACTATACACACACGCTACATTTTTCAAAGAGTACACTGCAAGGCTGAGTGGTTGAATAAGCTGGTTGACTGGAACTTATCCAAAGGTTGTTATGTTGTTGCATGCAAAGTAGTCAGTTACTCATCAGAATGAATTCCCTTAAGGGAATATAAAGGTGTTATGTAAGATTTTTTACTTTGCTCTTTGGAGGATAGAGTAGATGATTGCTCCAATTCCCATGTCTTCGATAAGCAAAGCTATATCCAGCAGCAAAGTAGAAAAATTAACAGGCTGTATATAGTTTATATCTAGGTCTACCAGATAAAACCATCTAAGTTTAATCCAAAAGCTGAAGTGTACCAATGATCATTTTTCAGGTGTTATATTGGCTTAAAACTGTTGCAACTACGCAAAATTCCTTGTGGACTAGAAATTGAGACAGAGAAAATTGCTATTTCCAAAAATCTAAATTATTTTCTACAGGTTGCTGGCAGATGTCTACACGTCACAACTGAGAACCTTTAAATAGGAGGGCAGGAAGTCATTTCTGCTACAAGTGCTATCGAAATTACGAAGTTCTGTACTGCTAATGGTTGTGCCCACCAGTCAGTTTGAAAATAACTATACTTCTGAGGCTTAATAGAAATGACAAATAAAGAGAAAATGTAAAAAACAAACTGTAAGTGGACTTGAGCTGGATGGCACTTTTCTAGTCTTTAGACTACTCAATGTGCAGGTCACATTCCCCATTCACAACTGTTCAGCCTCACTTTTACTCACTGATGGTTGACGTTTTTATGGAAGTTGTGAGACGGGATCGACTAGCATATCCATGCCTTTTTAATTCCCATTCACACGCCTCTGACGCAGCAGTGGGAGCAACTTTGGTTCAAGTATCTTGCCCCAGGACACATGAACATGTGACAACCAGAGCCTGGCTCAAACCTACAAACTTTCTACTGTTGGTAGAGAGAACTACCGGATTAAGTTCGCTGAGAAACTGTGGCAGACATGGATTGAAGACAGAGGACAACACTTAAAATGCTCCTGTGTCCATTGACGTGTGACAAACCAAGACAAGCCCAGTAAAACTGGTCAACCAGTGAGACAAAGGGATCGGACACAGCATTTCTTAAATTTTGGGACAAATTTTAACGATCATGTTTTTCTTGTTCCATTGATTCCCATTGGGCTGTGTACAACCTTTCCCTCATCTTGCACATAATCAATGTGACTAGAAGCAACCTATTAGGTCATCACACGTTCCTGCCTTTTTTTGAACAATGACAAACTGAAGCAAGTTTATGCAAGTTTTTGTGGGATTTTTCTTAATGAATTTCAATCTAAGGAATCACAAATAGTGAATAATATTTTAACATACTATGTATATGTAAGTATGTGAACTCAAAATAGGAAACAATGGTTGCATTTAAATATACTTCAGTACCCTGATAATGATTCCAATCCCACTTTTCATCAAATTCAGTATATTTTTATATGTACTAAGAAATCCTAGTTATGTATTTTCCTGTGTACATGATAAACTATATATATATGTATATATGTATATATATATACACATATATACATATATACATACATATATGTATATAGATACATATATACATACATATATACATATATGCATATAAATATATGTATATATACATATATAAATATATATATATATACATATATATGTATATATGTATATATATACATATATGTATGTATATATATGTGTATATATGTATGTATGTGTATGTATATATATATATATATATATATATGTATGTATGTATGTATGTATGTGTGTGTGTGTGTGTGTGTGTGTGTGTGTGTGAGCCTTTTTTCAAAAGTCACAATGTCACAGTTGTCAGCTGTCAAAACTCATTCTCTCCAATAATTTATTTGTCTGCTGTGAGGGACTTTTCTCCTCTGGGGAAATAATTTGTCAAGCCTAGTGGTCATTTCCCGTGAATCACTCAATATACTCTCCCCACCTGCTTCAGCTTCTATATTTGAACCGTGATTCATACAGAAAGGTGTGTGTCACTCTGGCTGAAATTCTTTGTCTTGCTGTCACCCTGCTGTCCCATATAAGCCTCATTATCAGCAGCTAGCTCGGTTAAGATTATTTTTGGGGCATTTTCCTGTTTCTACTGTAGAGGTTATGACAGTAGATATTAGGTATGTAAAAATATATGTCAAAATGTATTGATGCACCAATGTATTTTGACATTTTTTGGTGTGATACTGTATAAATATTTCAAAGTGCATTATTGTCATTTTATCAGTCAGTAGTTTATCGACGTTAGTGACATTTGTTTTGTGCTTTAGTTCACCCTTCAGATCCTTGTTGGCAGCAGACATTCAGCCATTTGACTCTTGTTTCTCTTTAACAATTAACATTTCTGTTGATTGTATAAACAATACAGGTTATCCATGTTGCAGGGTCCGTGCTTTACATATTAAAATACGCTAATTAGAAACTGTATGTTCATTCATATGATATTGTGGGCTCTCAATACAACAAAACAAAGACAACAAAACATTATACCCTGCTCATAGTGTTGCAATATATATAATAACGTCATTTCATGACACCAGAATTGTGAGACAAATCGTACATCAAGATTTTTGCTAATGCCCACCCTTTGTCTGGGCGTCGGTGGCGCAGCTGGATAGTGCGCTTGGTCAGTGATCGGGAGGTTGCAGGTTCAAGCCCAGCTCCGGGGCAACACATGGCGATGTGTCCTTGGGCAAGACACTTAACCCCAAGTTGCTCCCACTGCTGCGTCAGTGGCGTGTAAATGGGTATGAAAGGGCGTGAAAGTGTTAGCTGATACTGATGGATAACTAACATAGAAACTCTGAACCATCAGTGAGCGAATGTGAGAGCGAATGGGTGTGAATGGGTAAGTGTGACCTGTGGTGTAAAGCAGCTTTGAGTAGTCAAAGACTAGAAAAGCGCTATATAAGCTCAAGTCCATTTACCATTTACCATTTGTAAATAGAAATAAAGAGTGGCGATAGAAAGGGGAGGGAATCATTTAGGAAAGAAGCACAGGGCTAGACTCAAGCCCAGACTACCCAGGATGTGGACATCCTCAGCATTTAGGGTGCATCTGCTACGCTGCCCAAATGGCAACCTCACGTGCTGAAAAGTGAAGCCAATGTGGAAGTGCTAAAAACTGCAGTTCCTCAAGTCTTGGCTTGAGACTAGGAAGTTACATGATTGTGTTTAAGGAACAGACGGTTAACAGCCTTGAACGTACTTGGTTTAACAACCTGTCACAGTCTAAATATTTAAAGTATCTAAAGTCTCTCGGCGTACAGGGAGTGATTTTTTCATATAACACCTGTTTTATTTCATTTAGCATAACCAGTTTGAAGATTCAAGGAAATGATTGTACATGGCTACAAGCCCATGCAGAGTTGCTTTTGGTCACATTGCCTCAAGTCCTTCCTTAACTTGACTTCTCTGTCCATCAGTAGGTTGATCTTAAGTGAAAAATCAAATGGCTGATGTCACATGGTTCCCAAATTATTTTAAAATCTTTACTAATTTTGAAAATGTTGGTGACTCAAACCGCAAGACTGTCCCATGTTTTGCCAACACAACAAGATTTTAGATTTTAAATATTCAAAATATCTGATATTTTCTTCTTCAAATCAGAGTGGCCATAATTGTTTTCTGAGCAGATTGAGGAGGGTAAAAACCCATTTGTCACACCTCACACTTCAGGAAAATATACCTTGATTTTCTACTGAACCAACAGTAGAAAGAGTCCTTGCTGACTTTGCTTCAAGATGAGGGATTTAGCCCCAACATTTGCTCAATTATCTTTTTAAAGTGTGCCCTACATTCTTCAATTGCATCTTTGCTGGGATTTGTCATTTCAGTGTTTTTTGCCTTTAATCTGCTGTGTAGCACCAAGAACTGCAAATAGAGAGTAAACCATGCTGTGACACAGTGAAGGACTGCAGAAAAAAAACAAGATATGAAGGGATAAAGAAGGCTTAGACAGACTTACTGTCACAAAGAAACCAGGAAGTCTTGTTTGAATGTGTTCCAGAAGTCAGAAGCTTTCCATTGATTTCTAACTCACTACTGATGGACCTTTAATTGCTCATAGGGGGAGCGCTGTGTTTATGTGTGGTGTTTATGTGTGGTGTTTATGTGAACTGGCTCTGAGTAAAGGTTTCATTTTATTATCCAGCATTTTTCTTGAGCTGCTGTAATGTTTAAGACTCTGGAGTTAAAACAGTTCAGGTGATAAAAGCTCTGGACAGATTGTGTGCAGTTATTTTTTGTGTTTTATTGAACAAAGTGCAGACTGATGGTGCTCTGTTTGAGCATTAACACAGCAGAGGTTACTTTAAGGTGAACTCATAATCTCATTGCTTGTCTGAGAAAGGGGATCCTCCTGAGAAAACAAGTGTACAGCAACCAATGTTTTCCTTTCGCTGTCTTAATCCGACTGCTGTTAGTCTGTTTTGGATCATTTTTTATTTATGCATACATATCTGCACATGAATACATATTCAGCACTGAAGCAGCGCATAGATGAAAGGGACTCCCATTATTCACTGTAAAGAGTAATGGAAGGAAAGGAGGGAGTGCCAAACAGAATATTTTTCTGGTTGACTGATAGACTGACTTACTGACAAGGAGCATCGATACAAACCCAGTTCCAAAAATGTTGAGACATTGGTTTATTCTCATTTTACACAAGAAATGACAATTTGTGACACATTGAAACTCAATATCTAATGGAGGATGGCAAACAACAATGAATCTGGTTTAAACGTGTTTCAAAAGCAGAATGTTTCAACAAAGATTAGACAGCATCATGATTGGCTTAGATCAGAGATTGACAACTTGCAGACTAGGGGCCAGATTGGGTCCTCCTGCAAAGTTAGATGTGATCATCTGACATACATCTCAGTCTGACTTGCCATTATAGTTCTGTGTACAAGGGCAAAACGAAATTCAACGTGAAAAATTGTAGTATATCTATCATAAATTCAAATAACTGGTAAATGTTTTGTACTTTTTAAGAAACATGGATATGGTTTGTCTTGTTTCTGTGAAGGTATTTTAAAGAGCATTGCAAATGCATTTGGAAAAATTGTCAATCAGACCAGTAATTCATTTATATGAGAATACCCTTAATTGGCTTTATTTCCATGTTTCATTCCATTCTCCATGCTTTGTTGCCTAAAATGTCACCATGCGGCATCATATATTCTGATGAAAGGTATACATCTTTGCTGACAGGAAGAAACTCCCCATTTCAAAAATGACTCATCTTCAGGAAATCAAAAAAGTATTTTCCTCTAAAGACAAACACTGTATTATATTTGGAAGTTTTTTTTCTTTAAACTGGCTTAACATTTATGAAACCTACTCAAAGCTGTAAAAGGAAACCAAGAGGACTAATTTATGACCAAAAATGAGAATCATAAAGGATATTGATATAACAACAGCAGCAATACTTTTAATGTTGTTTGATTACAGTTATATGTTTTTGTCTTACTGATTACCAAGTGGTTACAGATTGCCATTGTTACAAAGTTGCCCATCCCTGGCCTAGATAGGTTAAAGCACACAAGTCATCTTTATTTGGCTGCTTGTTAGCCGAGCATATATTCAACATGCTTCCTAACAATTTAAATAACAACTCTGCGTTCGATGTGTTCATATTGTGTTCATGTGCAATGCATGTGTACCTGTTAGCGTGTAATTTACATTTAAGCAAGGCCTCACTCACCTCAACCCCTGAGGTTTTATTTTCTCTGCACTATTGAAAAAAAAGAATTAAAGCAAATATATCCTATCACATCAGTGTAGGTTGACAGTAAATATTGTGTTTTTGGTGTTACAGCAGAAGTCTGTGCTGGCTTTAAAGTGCAGGTGTAAGAATGGGATTGGACGGAGGTATAATGTCCCTTGAAGACAGTCATGCTATTTCAGCATACAGACGTACCCTCACTCATTTTTTTTTTTTTATATTTACCACTTTAGCATATAACTCTGTATTTCTTTTCCCATCCTTCCTCCTCACAACTGGTGAATCCATGACAAGCCCCCACCCCCTTCCCATTTTTGGCCCTCATGGCAGCCTGTCAGCCCTGCAGACAAAAGGGACCAGGGGCACATTTGCCTTTCTAAAGAGGCAGCCATGTTACCTCAGCCTCGTCTACCTACCACGCTTCCTCTCCTCATCTTCCTCTGTGCATGCTTTCTGTCAGCTATGATAACTCATTAATATGTCACAGACCTGTGTGCGTGTATGGGTGTGTTGGGGTCTGTCAGTGTATAAGACCCAAGGAGGTTTGTGACTGGCTGAAACAGGGAATCCAGTGAGGCAAAGGCAACCCTCACTGTGTCATGTGACCACACTCACCACTGTGTACAAGTCAGATAACAACGGTAAAGGTCAGTGACGGCAGAGTAAGCACCCACAAGGAAGACAGAGGTACTGATGTCTGTGTTTGAGTTTACTTAAAAAGAGCAGGTGTGCAAGAGGAAGACGTGTGAGGTCTGGCCCTGGCTAAGTTGAAGGTCTCTGTCCTTAAGTTAAAGTAATTCATTGAAGAATTTTACCTTATTTGAAAGGCATTTTTGCTGCATTTCCCAGCAGGCAATAGTCAGATAAGAAAAAAAAGTAAATATAATCTTTTCATTTGTTTGTTATGGCACACTTACTTTTAATAACACACAGCATACAGTCATAAAATCCCAAAGAAAGACTTAACGTGATTCAGGAGTCGGATCTTACCAAACCCACATGCTCACTCCTGTCACTTTAAATCTGCTTTCAAGACCTAGGTTCTTTCACTCCAACAAAGCTGCCCCTTTTTATTTCAATTCTAAAGGTTTAAGTGAATTTTTCGATACAATTTTATACTCTTGTTAATCATTTTATAATGTTTCCCTGTACTACATGCTGGAGAGAAGCCATAGAATTCATAATGTACCTTGTTCCAGGAAAGATAAAGTTTGTATGGATTCTAGTTCTGTCAAAAATGAAGATTAAGAAGACATACATATTGATTTAAGTTAGTGTTCAAAATCTTGAACTCTGTAATGTTGCTCTTATACTTTGATTTTTGACCAGAGGAATAGTTCCTTGAGGGGCAACACTGATTCATACAAATATGTCAAGCTAATGTGTAAACCTATGCAGACCCCAAGACCTGTGTGGATCCACTTGGTGGCACTGGTTGACTGCCAGCCTCTCAGGTATTGCTTTGTGTATTATAGTGTAATACAATGGCCACGTAGCCCAAGTCTTGTCAATCTGTCGGTTTCCACATTCTGCGCCTTGATCTATCCCCAGCGAGTGCCAACAGAGCCACTCTGTACTGGTTTAACTGGAAATACATGGCAAGTCTATTTTCAGCAGAGCATCTTGAACTCTACTTTAATCTTCACCAAGCAGATCCACCCAAAGTGCGATACTTAGTCATTTTAAAACACTGCACTATGTGGAAATAATACAGTGCAGACAGCAAAAAATTGTCAAACAGGCAATAAAACATGTTGTTTCCATGATGATTTTCTGGTTATATCACGATATTACAATTTTTAGAGTTGTTGTTCTCTTGTGTGTGTTAATTTTATTTTGTCTGAGCTGTAAGTCATATGTTAAAGATTAGAGTGGAAGAATAACAATAAGGGTTTCTGAAGAAAAAAAGGTTAAAAGACACAAAGAAGTAGATGTTTTTTGCAGTGCTCCTCCAGCACCCCCGGCCCCCTCTCTGAGGAAGAGGAGAGGCTTTATGTTTAAAACATCACCCGTGCTGAGCCAGGTTCAGCTAGAGTTAAACGCTTTGATCAACGTGCTCTTTGTGCAGTATGTCTGACCTTTTTGTGAGCTAACATGAGCTTTCTGAAGCCAGGATGCTGCTCAGCATGGGGACTCGGCAGTTGTGTGAACACGGCCTCGCTCCGCTTTAGGCTGGGTCCTGGGTGTGCGTGCCTCAGGCTCTTCATCTTGAGTGGTCCCTTGGTGCTGCTCAAACCGTCGCACTCATGCTGTAACACATACGCTCAAGTAGTGCATTTACTCTTCCACTTATGCTAAGACAAATGTACTCAAAAACACACACATTCACACCCATGTAAACAGACTGACAGGCATGTGTTCACTACGACCTGAGGCAGGAGTGATCCTTGAGGTGCTCAGGAGGGCTGATGTGAGGGTGAAGATGGGGTGAGTACAACAATCAAAGCAAAGTATTATCTCAAGTCACTGTAAACTTATCACAGTGAATCACAGGCAGAGTATTAAGTATGAAATTCTCCTGCCATCACATATACAGAATTCGTCTATTCTCTTTCCTATTGTGACCCAGGATTTCTCTCTTTATCCCGCAAATGCATGTGATGTTTTCCGTCATTAGACTGCAGTTTGATGCAGCAAATCCTCTTGTTGTGGATTTGTTTTCTTGGCCTAGATCAGGGCTGCCAGCACTGTAGAAAAAGGGGGGTGGGGATGTGTGTCGGTAATGTGTTTATGTGTGTGTGCAGAAGGACTGCAGAGCTCCGGTGAAGTTGATTCCTGTCAAGCCCGGTGCACCACACTCAGACAGGGCTTGACCAAGCGTTTAAACACTGCTCTAGGATTTCCTGCTGGTATGGGCTGAGTGGAGGTGTCAGTCAGTGAGATGTATGTGTGTGTGTCTGTGTGTTGGATTGGTAGAACTGAAGGGTTTTGGCAGTTTAGTGGGGGCCAAAAAAGGTTGGCAGGCTGGCTCTTGGCGTCTGAGACAAAGAGTGGGAGAGAAGTTGAGTTTCATTAAAATACAGGGGTCAGATGTAGCAGCATGGTGGTGCATGAATTAACAAAAGCGTGGGTCTTGTTCTTGTGGTGGAGCACCTTCCAGCCAAGCAAAGCTGAAATAATTTAATTTAAAGCCAATCTTTGGTATTGGTTTTGCCCATTTGTAGGGAATTAGTACCTGGATTGGACAAATGTGGCAAACAGGTAGTTAGTCTTACTAATAGGTTAGTTCAGAGGAAAACTTCAAGAGCTTTTACGCTCTCCCATTCATTGCCTATTCATGCTTTATACTGTACCTCACCAAAAGGTCTTTGGTAAATACAGACATTATTTTTTATATATATATATATTTTTTTTTTTTTAGCATTTTGGCAAACCTACCTTCTGTTGTGCAGCACATCCTGTCAATATGATAGGCTTGACCAGTGAAGAAAAAGCCACATACAGCAATAAAATGAAACACACAGACAAACCGGCTCTGAACTTGACTTGCAGCACAAAAGTAATGCTTTACCTATTGGTCTTGACAACACTGACCCATGCAAATGGAGCTAGACTTGCAAGCTCTCTCAGTTAGACAACTCCAGCTGCACTAACGTCATACCTGAAATGCATCATGATTCAACCACCTGACACACAACCTAATAATTAGCAGGCTGTACAAGCTACAAGATTTTCTGTTTATTTTCTCAGCTTTGCCCCTGCCAGCTCTTCCCTACATCAGTACTGCACTCTTACTTTCAATACTTAACCACCATAGAAGTGACTTGTAGGCTTAGCACTACTTTAGGAGTTCAGAGCCTAGATGCCAAACTCAAGCAATGTTCTGCTGATTCAATAAATACTTTGAACAAATACAAACATAAGTTGTCTGACTGACATATAGACAAGGTATTGCTTCAAGCATGATGTGTTGTTTTAACTAGTTTTAACCAGGACGGGGGGTATATAAAACTGGGACATTGGGTGTTTTAAAGATGTGTGTTGCAATTTGAGTCATGTAGCTTAAAAAAAGATGGACCTGATCAAACTGGGGATGTATAGTCAGTGTAAATTTATATCAAGTAAATGTTGAGTTACTTGAGTTGCATCATACTGGTTTCACCAGTATGTCCTGTTTCAAATGTTATCATTACTCAAATATGTCCCTTTGGCACAGAGGCAGAAATGACTGTGTTGGATCAAACTTTGCCCAAATGAGAACTCTGACTGAAGGATGAACTTGTCATGTGTTTTGAGAGTCATAGGTAGGGATGCATGATATTTGACTGAACTTCACAAATACCTACCTCATCCCCATTCTCCTCAGGACTCAGACGGAGTCCTGAGGAGATGCCACATTCAAATTCATGCTACTTTTCCAAAACCCTAGCTTTAAGGGTACAAATTTGGACAAAAACCTAAGGATATTCAAGGTTCAGTTGATCGAGGATTCATCTTGATATTTTCCCAATGGGTAGTTGTACCATTTGTCAGACCATTCCCTTTATGTAATTGGAATTTTTCCCCATTTTAACTCTTTCTTTTGCAATACATTAATTTTTTTTCACTGGGAGAACCCGAGGACCCCTGTGATTTTTAGCGTTTCTTTACAAACCACGCCCTAACGTGATCTCCTTTATACATTATGCAAACCCAGATACACACTGCCAGATCAGGGCTGAATCAGATAGAGCTCATACCTGTCACTAAGTACTAAGTAATAGATGTGAGAGACATGTGACTCTCCAGAGAGGATGCACAAGAGCTGATGGGAGAGTCAGAGGGATGATGGGAAGACGTAAATATCTATGAAAGTGATGGGGCTGGGGGAACTGTGGTGTTGCCATGGGTGATGGGCAGGGCAGGTGGTTAGAGGTGGTAAAAGCCGGGTAGCTTGGTGAGCGCATTTGTACGAGTGTGTATGAGTGTGATAGGGGGTCAGTTTGATCTCTGCGGCCAGCCAATCTGCTGGTGTGGTGTTCTGAGATTTGTAGGAAAATGTGTGTATCTGCGTGTGAGTCTTTTGTGCCTCTTTGCACTTGAAGTCCCATTAAAGCAGGCGATGGGTGGGGGTGGGTTGACTTGTCACTTCAGAGGGGTGTTGGAGGGGGTAGTGTGTGAGTTGGCCTTGAGGGAGCTGAAGCCTTGGGAACATCAGTCAAAATGCATGACAAAGAGCCAGTTTTCATGTGTGTGGTCAAACTTAATGAGTGTCCAAGGATTGTGAATGTTTGTTTGTTTTGTGTAACTGTGCAATTGTGTGTGTTTATTTGACTTTTTGAATTAGTCTGCCACTGCAAGATTTAAATGATAATGGATCCGTTGACCCTGAGAAACGCTGCATTTGCGAGTGTGCACTTTTGTGAGCCTGGTGGGAAGAAAAAGGGGCAGCTAGTGAATTAACTGTGTGTGCATCTGTGTGTGTGTGTGTCTTTGTCCTCTCTTTTAGCTGAAATGGACTGTAAGGTGAACTTTTTGTCCAGTGTGGATGTGTGTTTATTTTGGTTAAATGTGTTTTCCTGTTTTGATCGGGCCTGAGCTTAAGAAGGGGTCACACAAACACACTCAGAAACACACAATCACACACACAAACAAACACGCGCACTCCCTCACGCTCACTTGGTTTTTATTGAAGCAGACAAAGCACACAGTCAACCAGCTGGCTGCACGGCAGCCACAGTAACATTAATGAAACACTCATCTTTTCATACATATTAGCAGGGTTTTGGAAGTGGTGCATTTGAGTGTGTCCTTGTGTGTGTTTCTGCTGCTGTGCATGGATTGGTGTTGTTTGTGTGGGGAGTCACAGCCCTACAGCCCAAGGTCAAATGTTTTTTCCATCTATCCCTCCCTCTCTTTGTGTCATCTACTCCCTAACTTCCTGCCAATCTGCCAGTTTTGCAGACATATCCTTCATGTCTTTTATCTTTTCCTCTTTTTTGCTCTCTTTATTTTCTCCTCCTCTTGACGCTGCATTTCATTTTTCTCTCAATGTTCTCTGCATTATTTAACTCGCTGTATGTTCCTATCCATACACTTCACTTCTATGTCAGTTTTGTACCAATCACTTTTGTCCTTGACTTTTTACCTTCATCTTCATCTACCTCTTTCAATCTCTTTATTGCTTTTACTGTCTGCCTCTTTTTTCTTGACCCCTCTTACTTCTCTTCTTTGTCCCCCTCTTTCTCTCTTTTCTCACACTTCTACTCACCCCTCTCTCTCCCTGTCTTTTCCTTTTTTACTGTTTATTTTTTCCAGCTTACTTTCTTTCACCTTGTTGATCTCCTCTCTTCTCTTCTGGAATTTTCTTTTTCTTAAGATGTATTTTCTTTCTCTCTTACACATCTTTTACTCAATCTACCTCACTCTACCTCTATTTCTATTTATGATCCACTTCTTTCACCCTCCTGTTTCTTTCTCTCTGTCAATTAATCCAGATCAGTACAAACCAATTCAGTTCAATTCAGCTTATCTAAATTCAGTTGCATTAAGCTCAGTTTAACTCAGTTCAGTAAGGCTCAGTTCAATTAAGCTTGGTGCATTTGAAGTAAATTAAATTTAATTCAATTAAAATAGATTTGTTGGCATTAATACTACAAAACAAAATATGGCCAAAATAAACATAGTTAGAAGTGCTCCAAGAGCGTAAACCTCTGCCAAGGCATTTCTGACATTGTTAACAGAGTTATTATCAAAAATTGGAAAACTGTAGAATCACGCAAGGTTGATAAATCCTTCAAAAAATTTCTGGAACCACATACAGATTTGGCTCACCACAAAATGTGATCACTACCCCCTTGTGTCATGACCACCATTCCCAGAAATTCCATCAGAACCCATTGATAATTTATTGAGTTATTAGCAAAAATGTTGAAAACTGCCCTTTCATGAAATGTTCAGAAATCATTAAAATAAATTCCTGGCTCTGCACCTGTTTCAGGTCACCATCAAAATCCTCGTGCAATGACCAACATTCTCTGAAAATTTCATCAAAATTCATCTACAGTTATCTTGTCTACAGATGGAGGGACATGTATAACAGTGAGAGACAAACAAACAAACAAATGGACTAGCAACGGCAAAGCCAGAATATCCTTGGTTGGGAGTAACAATTCACGAAATATATAGACACATAAAACAGAAGCATTCATTACAAGGTAAGAATCAGAAATAATAATAGAACTACTAATATTATTGTTACAATGATAATAAACAAGTGGTTTTGGACTGTAAATTTTGAACAATGGAGAACAAGATCATCTAGTGAAAAACTGCATGTCTGCATGTGTAAGTGTGTCTATATGAGGAGCTTTATTTGTTTCCAAAAGCAGTTGAAGAATTTGTTAGTATCTGTTTGTGTCATGCATTGTGTGTGCATGTTTAGCTGTCAGGTCCTCTCATGCTCAGATATGATATTTATTATGATGTATTTTTTACTGTAAACATGGTGTCCATTATAATTCCAAACTGAGTGTGTGTTTGGGACTTTTTCTCCAACTGCCTGTTATTTATGGGATGATGTGAGGAAGCAGAGCTCTGTCTGAAACTGTTGAGTGTAACGGTGGGGGCAGAGTTTGTCCTCCTCTGGCAGCCAGCTCTTTTTGTCTCTTTTTGACCGGTCTGCACTCGCTTTTTATTCATTTGTTTTTGGTTTAAATAGTTTATATGTAAATGGATATGTGGCGCTTGTATCAAGCACAATTACTTCCCTGCCTTTCTTCTCTGGTCCTCTAAATTTTATTACTCTTTCTTCCCTCTCTCTCAGACCTTCTGATCCTCTCTTTTTACTCTCTTCTCTCCTTTTTCGTCATCGCCCCCCTCCATTGTCCAGCTTAATCTATCCCCACTCTCCGCCTGTTTCCCTGCGTCCAAATGATGCATTAATCCAGGCTACCCCAGCCCATTGTTTATGCTGCACGCCCCATGCAGCAACCTCACACACACATGCACTCATACACACAAAGCCCCCCCTTGTGTTTTCACATCACGCAGGCTCAACACATGACAGACAAACAATAGTGCGGAGCCCCTAACATGGCTGGATGTGATCTCCCATCCTTAAACACTTGGGCATCACAGACAATAAATGAAGCCATCATTTCAATTCACAGCCACTTTGAATCACAGGGATAAATTCATAGAGTGCTTTTTGTGATTTATCACTCCAGACATTTGTGTCTCTGTGACCTGTAACCCATGTGCTGCTTCATGCATATATCCTGCTGTCACTGCACAGAGATGCTCACTTTCAGGATTCTTCCTTGATTCTGAATTTTTCTGTCATCAACGAGCTGCTCTAGAGATAAGTAAAGGAAATATATCAGCTATTAAAAATACATCAGCAGAAGTGTGGAGGAGATAAAAAGGGACGACATTTACATCCACAAAGTGATTTAAAGTTTGAAATAATGTTATATGTGTCTCTGGACTTTTTCAGGGTATTGGTGAGTTCAGCGTTGGATGAATGATTTGAGGGAAAAAAAAATGCTGAAAAGAACCACAACCACTTAAATGCTTTAGTGTATCTCTCTGCACACACATAACAACATGCTCCCTCAATCATAACCTCTGTTGGAGGGGTTTTTGTTAAATCTTTTCATGTCTCCCTGTGAGATCCAATAGCTGATGGTTGGATGTATTATTGTGCAGTCTAAAGTATGATAGTCGTGGTAATGGCACCATGGCATTCTGATCTTTTTCAGAGGCAGCTATTGAACAGTCTTCTGGTTGATCATGATAACAACCAACAACATGGAAAACTTTACAACTTTGTGCATATCAAACTTGTCTGTACTAAACTTTTATATAAAATTAATGCTCGTTATTTGGATTTAGTATCTTTTTTTCTAGTAGTACTGCATAATTTGTTGTTTTTAAATGGTGTCATTTCCTGAACAGGTTCTTAATCAATACCTTTTAGAGAAATAAAAGGAGTCTTTGCAATGTCTTGATAATCACAGCCTATAGGATAATGCTTATTGATATTTTTTCAACCAGGGCTCGATATTGGGCAGCTCACTCAGGGGAGAAGGTGGAGATGGTTCACCGTCTTTGACTCTGCCTTTTTGTGAAAGGTACCGAAATGAAGATCCAAAGTCTCTGTAATAATTGGTTTTGGAAGGTACTGGATGTGTTGGTTATTGTCCCAAATTGGTGCTGGTTTTCAGTACTCATCTCTACACATTATACCGCAAGCTTATGGTGATTTCCAAAGGCAGACAACAAAGCAAACTTTTGCCACATTGATGCTGTTCTGCTTCCAATTCAAAGTTAGTGCAGGCAATATGGAGCAAGTGCAGAAAACAGCAAGCCGGCCCCCACCTTCACTGGGGAACATGCTGTGGCAAACACTGCACCCCTTGATCTCAAGATTATAGATTTAAAATGTGCTAAGTTAGGAATTATGCTTATTTTTTTATTATTATTATTATTTTTTTTTTATTTAACCTTTAGAGTATTTGTATTATTAGTAAGAATCCTACTTTATAGAGCCCTACAACAAAAAGAAGTCCAAACACTTAATATTTTGTCATTTATTGTTTTTGATTAAAATAAATACAGGGAAAGTCCGGCTATCTGTCTAACTTGTGCAGTTTCATTGGCAACATCTGGGGAAGTGGTACTAGTGAGAAATAAGAGCAGCTCCGTCTGTTTTACCAAATGAACCAAACACATTATGCAGAACAGACAAATTGTTTTTGCACAATCAAGACAAATTTTTGAGATTTACAATTTTTGGTTGTTAAAATAGAAATATTTCTCAGTAATTCTGTATCTATAGATGAATTACTGTTTTTGCTGCCTTGGCAAAATATAGAATATTTACACAAAGACCATGAAGCAGAAGGACTCACAGCACTGTGGTTCCCTGGAGGAAAAGACTTGACTAAAGACCAATAACATGGCTGATGTGTAGAGACAAACAATCGGGCATTTTTCTTTACATTAAGAACTTTTGCCATATTTAAGCACCTTAACAACTGAATAAATGTATTTGTTGCCTTTTTTTTAATTATTTACAGATTAAAATCAAGATATTGTCTATCACCATTTAACCCAAAATGATAGATTCATGACTTTTTTTGTCAATATTACCCAGCCCTACCTGTTTTCAATCATTTGCGGTCTTTGGATTTGGATTATGAACGTCTGGTGTGATAAACCCCGGTAAAGGTTATATAGGTCAGAGGCTCCCGGCTCTGCTGTTTGATCAATCATAAATTCCACCCTCGCTAATATTCCCATTTAGTCCCAGGGGTATTTAGAAATGTGTTTAACTTATATCATTTGCAGCAGTGATTAATTTCCCTGGAAGGTAGATCTGAGATACCGGATGTTAACGTTTGAGTGTGTGTGGGTGTGTGTAAAAGACATGATGTCCTTGAACAGGCTTATTGCTGCAGCTGGAACATCATGCGCTCTCTCTCCCCTCTCCAGAAGTTCGCTCTCACTGTTATACATATACACACACACACACGCACATACACCCCCACACGCACACTCTCCATTACCATCAGCCTCTCCATCCTATTCTCCCACTTTCCTTTCACTTTCCCCAGATTAGTAGAAAATGGGGAAGGTGTGAGCTGGAGGAAGGTGGTGGGACAATAAAGGGGCTGGTATTTTTACAAGAGAAAGTCAATCAGAGAAATGCAAATACAAGAAGTAAAAGTCGTTGCTTTTTTCAACATATGTAATACTTACAATTTATCATTGACAAACAAGTCAATAAATGGTTAAAAAATCGATGTAGCAATTCTGAACCTTTATTTGAGCTTAAAGGTGCTTTAAAAAGCATGCATTAAATTTTGTCAGCTGAATATTTATGACTTTGCAACTAATTTTATTTACTGATGATGCCTTATGTTTTCATGCCTGGATACATGAAAGGGTGTCCCATAGTGAGATTGTTTTTGTCTGTGTGTATGCGAGCTGTGCAACAGAGACAGATGAACTACAGGTAGACCTGACCTCAACCTCCATGTTGTTAATTGAAATTTTTTTCTTAATTTGTCAACTTTCTGACACAATTTTCTTTGTATGGAGTGAGCACTCAGGTCATGTCCAACTAGTTGATTTACAGTTTGAGCACAAAGCTCATGCCTGTTGGTTGTGTGTCCTAAATGACTCAGTGTCAGTATGAGCTGACATTTCACCATGACTGGTAACTGATATACCATTGGCGTTACTATGCACAGTGACGCAGTGTTTGTTAGGCTTGAATAATCATAAGGAAGGTAAGAAAATTGATTTTAAAGCCAAAAATCTTTGATTCTGTAAAAGGAGAGTCCCTCATTGAGTATCACAGACAATACTAGTTCTGTCAAAGTTGTATGGCAGCGTTGTCCTATAATTACCTCCGCCAAGGAGGTTATGTTTTTGCCGGCGTTTATCTGTCTGTCAGTCTGTTTGTCTGTTTGTTTGTGTTCAAAATAACTTGAAAAGTTTTGAACGAATTTGGATGAAATTTTCAGGAATTGTTGAAAATGGGATATGGAAGAATTGATTAAATTTTGGGGGGGATACGGATCACCGTCTGGATCCAGGAATTTTTTAAAGGATTCTTTAACACTGCCAGATTGGACCATTGTCGCCAAAGTGGACCGAAGCTGCTTGGCGAAGGTCTGCGCTCTCTGAGTGCTTTTCTAGTTGAATAATAAAAAATTATCCATACTGTAACGTTTCACTTAGGTGCAGCATTGCTGAACTGCTTCAGCTACTGCCTGATCAATGAAATAATTCCCCCCAACAAATTCCTCAACACAAAGTAGGGGGTTCATCATAACGGTTGAATGAACTAATAGTCAACAGATGTTTATGGTTGACGATGAGACTTGTTTGTAAAGTGAAAAAATAAGTAATAAAGTTAAGATATCAACTTTCTTCTTGTGACAGGAATATTCAAAGGATTAATATAATGCTGTTTCATCATTATAGAGTGGGTTTCGCTTGCTCTCTCTCTGTTTTCTTCCTTTTTACTTGTGCCTTTCCATGCCCGGGAGAGGTGCAGAAGCCGCCTTAGGCTGCAAGAGCACTGTTCTTACACGCCCACACATCCATACATACACACAGGGGCACACATACATTCACACACGCTCCCTTCAGGCCCCTTTGCGTTTTAGCTGCAGGTCAATCCTTACGAAATGCTGTGAAATAATTTCTCAACCTCATCCTGCTTTACAATCAGTGCACAGATTTCTTAATGCTGTCGGGTCTGACCTAAGAACTTCAGCAAGTCTCAGTAAATTGAGCAACTTCTCATCCTTCATTCAGAATTCAGTGCACGGAGCCTCCATCTGTCTCTGCACCTTTTCTCATTTCTCCTAGTTATAAAACTTATTACAGAAGTGTTTTTAGTTTAAAACATACATTTAACATGAGCTGCTGTGCACCGCTCCATGCTCTGTCGAACTATTGTCACAGCTTCGGCGTGTTTGGTGCATGTCTAAAGGTGTGATTTAACTGTTTTTGTGCATGCCAGGGCAAATTTCTTTTCGCTGTCCCTTTTCTTGCAAGTGCAAGATGTTCCTCTGATTCCATTTTGCAAGTGAATCATTTCATGGGTGTCACTGTAAGTTGTGTTTTCTGCTTGAATGAAGTTTGAAAATCTTCCACCACATCCATTTGTGGATTATTGTCCAATCTGTTTGCCGTCAGTCTCCATTTCTGTCTCTCTTAGCAGTACCTCTCCTTCCTGTCTTTTCTTCTCTGCTTCCTCGCCCTCTTTACACTATCTCAAGCCCAGCATACCTTAACACAGCTCTCACTTCATTAGCCTTCCACAAGGGGAACACACCTTTTTATTCAAGCCCTAATGGAGGGATAAACCAAAGCACTAAAAGCAGAAGATGAAAGTTCACGGCCTGTTTGCTCTTGAAACTCGAAAGTTAATAATTGTATTTCTATTCTCACCAGCTCTCCAGAGATTCCCTTCAGGGTTTTTGGACTTGGCTGGGCAGACAGTTTGAGTCGGCACAGGGGAAAGCCCTTTAGTTGAACTTCGGCTCTGTAAGAGAACCCAAGGAAGAAGAGTTAAGATTTATTGGAGTCACTCTGCTCTATGGGTTTTTCATCTTCTCTGTTTAATCTTTTTTTTGTTGTTGCTCCTTTGCAACGACTGTTCCCGAGAAACACGAAAAACATTTTTGGAATAAGACATAGCTATATTTGCTTTGGCTATGCCTAAAAATCAAAAGAAAAATTCCAGAAAAAGCTTTTCTATGTGGCTGAGTAGCTCCCTAACCCTCTGTACCCAAACCCGCTCTTATCTTCCTCTCCCAGCCGGGCCTGTAAGCATCACAAGTGTGCAACCCTATAAAGCTTGGATAAAAAAGACTTTGGATTCTGTATTTTTTAGAGAGTGAGAGTTGGTTCACGGGTTTTTATGCGGCATATGCGTTTTTATATGTACTCTATGTGTGTGTGTATGTGTGTTTTACTGTATGTGTGTGGTCATAAACATGTCAGAGGCACTCAGGATTTGAAGGTGTGATGATCTCCTCTAGCTGCTGCTGCGGCAGCTGTCAAAGGCGCACAGACCTTATTTCCGAACCATGATGCATTGGGTGTGAAGCCTGTAGTTTCTGTCATTTCAGAGGGAAAGATGGAGAAGGACAATTTGTCACAGACAAACAGTTGACAGTCGGTGGAGCCTGTTCAAGAGGCTTGTAAGACAGAGGCTGCCATTCTCTTTCTGGCCTTCTTTCTCTCTGCCTTGTTGCTGTTTTTTATGTTGTTCTCTGCAAAGTGGGTCTCAAATGGCTCTCAACAAGAATTGACAGAAAGGGAAAAATGCACCAGGACATGTTATAACCCCTGAAGCATATACATTATAGACACAATTATGTCAGGAAAGAGCAGAAGCTCTGCACAGTGCTTGACTAAACAGGCCTTCAAGTGGGAAATGACTCCAGTTCCAACAGAGGTTTCAGGAACAGCGCAGCCAATCCTTGTGTGGATAAAGCACTTCTTTGATCATTACTTAAGAGGCAAAAAGACTTTCTCTCCGTTTTAATTTCTGCCCATCTTACCTGGGACCTAAGGCAAAAGCAGAGCCAGGTATAGGCAGTAACACAAATAGCTCTGCACTTTGAAGTTATTGAAATGAGGGGGAGGAACAGGCGGGAAGTACCAAGGAGAGCTAAGTTAAGAACTTGTTGGGCTGCAAGAGAGGTTCACCCAAACTGTCATCCTCAGCTCTCCATCTGTGAAGTGTTTTTTTAAGGGGAGACTTGAAAGTGAGAATATCTGATGTAAGCTTTGTGTCACTCAGTAAATATAGTGTGCCTTCTTCACCATATGTCAGAAACTTACTCATATTAATGAGACATGTCTTCTTGTGTTAACCTGTTTGCCAGCTCAATATGGTCTGCTTCATTCAGCAGTCAAGTGAGAAGCTGTCAGGATCCATCATTTCCAAGGATGACAAATCCTGCCGCAGCCACCACCCTGGTGTTGCACTGCTCTTAACCCTGTAGAGATCAGCTGTCCCCGAGAGAGTGGTGATCAGGAATCAGGCCTGACCTGAGATGGGAAAAAATGGTTTCCCGATGGAGCCACAGGCGTTTATGATGTCCAAGATATTCCATGTTAGCCTTGGGTCCACGGTTGAAGAAAAGATTCATGTCACAATTCTGTTGACTGATTTCTCTGATTCTGTATAAATTCAAAACATTCATATAAAAGTTATTTTTCATCCTTTGTAAAATGGTGCATTTTATTCTTTTTGTACAGCATTCATCAGCAGTACCCTCTATTAAGTCTTTTAGATAACATTACATTTTTAAATGCTCAAAGATATTTTAATGTTTGTGTGTAAGATTAGGGGTGTAGCTGAGTACTGTTTGATACATCTGATTGGTCTTAACAGTCACATGACACAGAAAGTGGCACTGCCATGGCAGTAGCTCAGCCAAGTTTGTGGAGGCTTATTGTCATTGAGGTATATCTCATCAATAATGCTAAGTGGTTGAATGCAACAGCAAAAAAAACATTAAGCCGTGGCATAAGAAGCTCTGTTTTTAGCATGAGACATCACACTGCTGTGGGTATATTTACAAAAGTGAGGTAGTGGAGGACATACCACTAATATGGTGAGTTTATCTGCTCTTTTTTAAGAAAATGGTTAGAATATAGTTTAAAGGCTTTGAATTTACTTGACTGGCCTTGTCAAGTATTGTCTGTTTGTTGGGAACACAACAAATTTTTATGTGCACCATGCATGCTGTCATTTCATCTTTAGGCTTTCATTTCTGTGTTTACATTAGTGTGGTAAACCTCTTCAATGTATTTGATTATGCTCTTATCAAATAATTATGTAAGGCATTTCTGCAGTAGATCCTGGAATGAGCATTCTTTATTAACTAAATCTAAATCTTATTTTATGAAGAACCCTGATGTGACACTTTGACATGGAGGCCATTCTGAGCCAGTTGTAAACAAAAGAGAGTGTTCAAATTGTGTCTGACCTCTATCAGTCAAGCAGGGCAGAATCTCTTTTATAGTCAAAAAACAGTGTCAAGTTTGTTAATTCAGTCGGTGGCATTTCTGTTGTGCATATAGATTGGACTTAAGGTGAAAGGTAAAGAAAGTTGTCCCTGTTTTGTAGATGGACTTCATGCAGATCTGAGCAGAAGGCATGAATGATTCAGTTACCATGTTCAGGCTGCTGGCAAAAAGAACTTTTACTGCTCTGAAGCAGGAAATAGTACCTTATCTTTTTATTTTGAGAAGACGTGATTTTTTTGGCATTTCATACTTTTTCTCCCTGTCACTGGAAGCAATGTGGACAGAATGATTTCAGAAGTTCATTTTGAAGAAAAGATGTCAATTCTTCATGGAAATTGAAGGAAAAAAAAGACACTCAGTCTTTGTGTCGGCCTTCAGGGACAGGAAGACTTTGTTTAGTCAAACACATGCAATATTTTGCATATGCCAGAGGATTAGGGCTTGACTTGTGAATACGTTATAAACTAGAGGGTAAATGTCCCCCCCCCCCATTGCTTTTCTCCTTAATTTGAGATCTGGTTAATGTTTTCTCATCCCTCCACTACTGCCTAATATTTTGTGTGTTTGTGCATGTGCACATACTGTATGTGAGTAAGGGGCTGTGATGGCCTGGAAGGAGTTAGATTCATGCTTGAATGACTGTGTGCAATAACAAATGAAGCTCGATAAACAGAGAGTGATTTAATAATCACAACACAGCAGGATGGCTGTTTTGATGCTTATAGCTCTCAGGCAATTTATTGTGTTTTAGAAACCCTTCTTATACTGGCTCTGGCTAAATGCTAACACGGTTTAACCTTTTCAGTTTTTTGATTCTTAGCTGCACTGACAGGTGCACATCACACAGCAAGAATATGAGGGGCATCAGCAAAAATTTCAAATAGATTTGCAGAGCCTAAGCATGGAGCAAAGACTTTGTAAGCACTTTGGTTAATATGACAATAGAGGGTGCACAGGGCCTTCTGCACAAGTGTGGTGTGTGTGTGTGTTCATGTGAAAACAGTGTTTCTGTGGAAAGTTAATTAGTCCTGATATGTTTCCCAATTCATCCTGAATGTTCCCTGTTCATAAACCTTGATCAACACTCATTCAGTTTGGCCCATTAGCACCCCTGCCCCCCTCTATTTGCTCTCTCTTTCTCAGCTTGCGTACCTATCACCCGCTACCCTGCTAATGTACTCTGCAATAAGGGGGAGGGGGATGTGGAGAGGAGCTCAGAGCCCTGGTGGTCCTTGTGCTTGCTTGTTCTCCCTAATAGCTAGTTGTGTTTTTTAAAACGTATTCTTGTAACACTTCTCGGGAAGCCCTTGTTGACAGTTAGGTTTTAGGATGAAATATGGCTGATTAAAAAAAATGCCTATACTCTCACTCATTGTGTTAAAATTGTAAATTAAATTATGTTTCATGGATATTTTGGGGATGTTAGTATTTAATTAGCTGCCAAGAGCCGAGTGAAAAAGACAGGTGACCACTGCAGTGATTCGGACTTGTTTATAGGGTGACGGTTGTTTTTTTTTCCAAGTGTGTCCAATCAGGCAGTAATCTTTGATAGGCTGTTAGTTTTTTCTGCTGGTAAATGTGTTTGTGATGGGGAGGCTGCATTGTAATGAGATTAATTAAAAACAATCACACTTTTAGAGATTATAAAAGGTGAGATAAACACAAAAAAGCAAAGCACTGTTGTAAAAATATGAAAATTTTCAAGAACATTGACCTGACTTTTATGTTAATATCTAAAAACATGTTTCAGACTTTGCTAGATGAAACACCTTGAAATTCGCTCAAATTTATCAATTAGACTAGAAAAGCAATCGGAGAGCACAGACCTCCACCAAGATACAATTCTGCATCACCACTCGCTCCGATACGATGGCCGAGTCTCCGCTCATATCTGGCCACGTGGAGAAGTCCTTTGCTGGCTTTGCAAGGGAAGCTGGATAATGTAGTGACATAGGCTTGGAAAACATTGTCGTGAGTTTGCCAATAAACTACAATTTGTTTTTGTGATGTCAATCTGGATTGGATCCAGATGAAATTTACCTTGATGGCAGAGGTATAATATATATATATATATGTTGTTGTTTAAATTTTGAAGTGAATCCATCAAGTGATGTCAGAGATATAATTTCTTTAAATATGGCCCAATGTTAAGTTATAGGATTTTTCACAAATTTGGGGAATTTTTTACATCTAGACAAATGTGCAGGTCACTACCAAAATGTAATGGCTTCTTCCTTGGACCAAACCGCACCTCTGGCACAAAATTTCCATGTTTTTGCGTTATCTTGCTAACAGACTAACAAACACACAAACAAACAAACACACAAACCAACAAGCACACAAAGACCCTGGCGAAAACATAACCTCCTTGGTGGAGGTAAAAATATATGGATAAAAGAAAACAAGCAACACTGTGAAGCCAATCTAGGCTGTCCTATATAGTAGACAAAACTGTCACATTGTACTGCACACACACACACATATATTCTCACACTGCTGTCCCAGTCATTCCCAAGGTCATAGTCCTCCCATCCTCCTCTCTGTTTGTCCCCATTTATCGCATGTATAATGGGAAGTGCTGACTGGTTTAGGACATACATTTGCACCCTGCTCCCCCCCACCCCCTCCTCTCCTACAGCCTCCATAGACTTTTGTATGTGTTCAAAACCTACATAGCTACACACAGTCTTTTGTGTTTATAGCTGTGTGTGTATTGATTATTTTCTGGGGATAATCATTCCACATAAAACTTGCTATTGTGGAAGACTTAACACTAAATTTCTGCCTCCACTGAAACCATTTATTGGAGAATAAAAGCCTAGGAGTGCAATATAGGTCCAACAGAGAGCTTAGAGGTCAATATGGTGGAGGCAGATTTTCTTTAGTTTCACTTCTTCTTTCCTCTTTTCTTTATTAGCTGCATACAGCTGTATTAGGAAACTCCCTGGGGAGAGAGAAAGAAATTAAAAATAGGTTCAGGCAGTGAACCTGACCGACACACATTCATTTTTTTGTGCCTTTCTGGGTTGCACTGTCTTGATTTCTTTTGTGTGTTTGTGTATGTGAAGCTGGGCAAATAAAGGGTTAACTGCTCCCTCTGCCTGGGGTCTATAGCTGCTGTAACCCTCTCAGTTAGTGAGGCCAGGTAATTACCTTTGAATGACAGGTCTGGAGGGCATAGTGTTTGTGTGCTTGTTTTGTATGTGTGTGCGTGTGTGTGTGTGGGTGTGTGTGTGTGTGTGTGTGTGTGTGTGCAATAGGTGCTCTGGGTTTGGAAACATGCATGACAGATAGATGTGTTTGCTGGCTGCATGTGTGTATTTGTGCTTTTGTAATTGTGTACATGCAGTTATTATAGTGTGTTTTTGTATTAGTTTGTGTGCTTTTTTACCCATCTAACAATGGGCTATTGATTTTTTACACATTCTCCAGAAGGAGACAAACCAAAAAGTGAAAAATTTTAAATATACTTTGAGAATATTGAATATTCTTTAACCGCTTAAAGATTGACATAAAAACATGACCTATACTGTCCAGTTTTGCCCTGTTAACATGCTGTAAGTCAAGCTAAATAACTTGGATTTTAGATGCATATATGTGTGTTTTTGTACTTGTTTACCTATTAAACAGTGGGCTTCAGAAGTTTAATCATCCTCAAAACGGAGACTGACCAAGCAGTTGACATTTTAAGGACATCTGTTAAGCCTTCTTTTTATAAATGTTTTTAATCAGGCTAATTTTGTTTTTGTGTTTATTGAAGATGTGTGTCTATTTTTCTATTCATGCTCTTCCTTATCCGACAGACCCTCAGGGCTATAACACAGTCTCCTGAAGATTTATACAAAGGGTCAACAAACAGCAGACATTTCTTAATTGCCCTGTTGATCATGCCTTGAATCAAGTTCTATTGTAGTTGTGTGATATTAAGTGCATATGTGTTTGTGGGTTTGTACACTTGTTGACATATCTCTCTGTGAACTTAAGCATCTTTACACATTCCCAAAAAGGGGATCAGCCTAATAGCCCCCTTGTGGCATTGCTTCCTATAAGGCTAAAATTGTTGTTGTTTTGTGTTTAGGATATGTGTTTGTTATGTTTTTTTTATTAATGTACTTGTGTATCTATCTTACAGAGAACAAAAGATAAAAGCACAAGAGACTGATTCAAAAGGTGACCAGTTGGTGGACAGTTATGAAGTGCCCTGTTGATCATGAAGTAAATCACACTAAACAGAAGTTTTGTGATGTAGATGCTGTTGTTTGGGTGTGACGACTTCAGCTTTTCTATAAATCTTCCTCAAGGGTCTGACCCAGCAGGAAATATTTGATAAGTCCCTGATTGGTTTTAATTCTGGTCAAGCTAACATTGTAGCTGTTTTTGTCATTCTGATTGTGCGCCTTTGTGCACTTGTTTAACTATCCATTTAAGGACCTACACATTGACCAACAGGGTCCAAACCAGTGGGACATTTTTGAAGTCCCCATTTGATTGAGCTTCAAATCAGGCTAAAAGTGTGTGTTGTTACAATTTGTGTACATTTGTGGGTTAGTTGGGGGAGCTGGTAGGAAGATGGATGGGGAGCAGCAGCATTTTTTATCCTATTCAGTTCAATTAGACAGGATATATTGACGTGTGCAGAGGACCACCTGCTTGGGTATGCAAAGCACACAGACAGGGGGGCTTCGCTTGACAGATTCACACAAGCACACCCCTCCCCTTAGATCAGCACATATTGTTAGTGGGTAGACATTATTTTTTTCGCCAAACACACTCCCCCCTCTCCCTCTTCTTTTCTTTCCCTTTGCACTCCTGTCCTTTCTTCTCTGTTAGTTTCAGATAAAGTATCAACACTCAGGCTCCACTGATTTATTGAATAAAGTCACAGTAAATCCACACAGTGGTGTTTCTGTATTTACACGTTGCTCTCACAGCCCTCACTAACACTCATCCCTCTCTCTCTCTCTCTCAGTAAGTTTTCCCCGTTTGTTATCACAGTTTTTGAATTTCTATTGATTTTATTTAACTAGAATTAATTTTTTTACGCAATGCATGCATGAAGTTAAGATTCTTGTTAAAACTAACTTGTAGTAGCAACCATGTTTTTGGCATAAAGTGATGAGACTCTCAGGAATAGACAGATAACTTTGTTGCTCTGCCTTTATGATCACCAAAATTTCCTTTCATTTGTTTCTCCTTTATGTTCCTCACTTATTTCATTTTTCATGCTTAACGCATCATCTATTCACATCTCTGGTGGTCTTTGGAGTTTACTGAACACATGTCTCAGGAGATTAAAGCTCGACTCCATCATTATTTCACCATCCAGCTATGTGCTCAAAATAACGCCTCCAGCACATCAGACTACAACACCTCAATCCTTAGTGGGTTAAACAGAAGAAGAGAGGAAGAAGAGATGGTTTGAGGACAGAAAAGACAAGAATAAAGGAGAAGGAACAAAGGGAAGGAGCATGAGGGAGGGTAAGAGGTTTCAGAGGCATTGCTGCCTGTGAGATTAGGACAATGTCAAAGAGAATAACTACAGACATTTAAACTGGATTATGAACTGTAAAGATGTAGTCACTAGAGACTCTGTTGTGAGAAAATGGAGGTTTTAAATGGAGGCTTGTTTCAGTGCAGCTAAGTTGCAGAATTTTACCTTATTTGAACATACTTAGTAATTAATCAGCTATAACAACATACTGTGATGTTAGGTTTCATTTTCCAGAATTTACCCAAATGAGCTGCATACAACATGTAAACTTCAACAGCAGGGATTTTAACACCAAATGTCCCTGACTCTACTGCTGGTATATCCCCCTCCACCCCTCCTGACTGACATGCTAACTGTAGTAAAGCTTTCTGTGTGGTTCCAAGTGTGCAAACAAACAAGTGAGGGAATTTTCTGGGTAGGTTACCCAGGTATTTTCTGTGAAACTTCAGGGCTGCATGTGTGTAGAGTGCTTTTGAAGGAAAACAAACAAGAAATTTTCTTAAGTTCACTTTTCTTGTCCTCATTACAAATGCAATGAAGGTAAATTAATATCCTCACATTGTTTTTGTTATTGTTTTAAAGGAACAGTTGCCTGTAATTGCTACAGAAACTTGACTCCTCTGGGCCCTCACTGTTGGCTGGTGCTGCTTGGGGCTGTGCACTGACAGCGCAGCTGGTGGGCGTTGACAGATGGCAGGGCATATAGTCAAACTGTGATGATGACGCAATGGACACAGACAGTGTGGAATTTTGGTGTTACACTAAAACAGCCTGATCTGTGCAGGGCTGAAACAGAGGTTAATGTGCATACCAAATTCAAATATCTCAGTGGATTTTTAGGCAAGACACTTCAAAAATATGTTTTGGAGACATCTGAGACCAGTGTGAACTTGTTGATATGTGTATATGAAATATGTAATCTTTTAATAAAATCAACTCTGAACTGAAGATTAAGACATTTTTGTATTGTTGGTATGTCTCAGTGTGAGAGCCTTAGATTAGCTGGATAATATGTAACTTTTAATTTTCCCTTGTACAAATATGATGTACCTGTTGGCACATTTACAGTCTACATACTGAATTGAGATGAGGTAATCAGCTGCTAGCTTTTATATGTATTTATTAGATGGAAAATGCTCAAATTAGGTTAATGTTCTCATATTGAGAGTCCTTCAAATGACAACAAATTGCTTAGATTTATTTGTTCTAAGAAAATAGATATGCTTTTGGGACAGAGACTCATCTGTAGACTGTGG